>NEWO01000616.1:313035-354844 GCA_003013225.1 Phalaenopsis aphrodite | reverse complement strand
TTCTAATTTTCTAAGACTAGTCAATAGGAAAGTCCTATAGCTAGACCTAGGCTACTAAAGAAATTTCTAGACCTCAACCAAAAGTGAGGTCAACACTAGCCTAGCCGAAACCTAAGTTTTGTTCATTTGAACCCACGTTGGACCCTTGCACTAAAATTAGCCTAACAACCCCTAAGTCACCAAATTAATGAATCCACAGCCATTAGTTGGACCCTAGTGACCAAGATAAACCCCATAAAATCACATAAGCTAAGATATAGACCAAAGGTCCCCTAAATTAAGAGATTTTGATTCCATATTTTCTTAAGCCTTGGATATTTTTGCCAAAACTAAACCTCAACTCATTTAATTGCTGTGACATATTCCCCTCGTTCACCTGACCATCTAGCCACCTCCCCTAGCCTGGCCAGCCAGCCTAGTGGCCAGAAAACAACAAAATTATGCGCCTCCTCCAAATTAAACTCATTTCAAATCCAGAGGCCACCTAATCTAAATCAAATGTTAGAACCTCTCTGCCCTCTGCCTAAGAATCACTTTTCATCCCCTAATTGGAAATGAAAGCCACCCTTATGCCATTTTTATAAAAATTTGACCACCACAACCATGGGAGGTGTGCTGAAAATTTATCAGAGAGAGCCCTCCAAACTGCTCACAGAGATTCTTTGAGACCTCCTCAGCTCAAGACAATCATAATCCCCCTCTGATTCCCATAGTAGAAACTTAATTTTGAGCTCAAACTTCTGCCAAAAATTGGGATAGAGCTCAATACACCTCCACAGTCCACCAAACTAAAATAAACTTACCCACACCTTTACCACAGTGGAAGAAGAAGAAGACCCATCAAATCCCCCTTCCACAAAGCCCCTAGCATAAACTTTGATCAACACCTGAAATTGAGTTTTGTAGAATTCATACCTAGACCTTACACCACAGCAAGAGGCCAATGCCTAGCCTCCGTAGACCTCAACAAACATGTGGAATACCTCTGATTGGAGCTTTCTTTCTCAGAGAAAAGGTATTGAACTCCCTCTCTTCTAGAGCCTATTTTGATTCTCCATTTGATTAGGCTTAATTTTGTGGCAGCTTAACTGTATAGATATGTTCCTCTAGTCTAGACAAGCATTTAAAAAAAATCATTCAATTTGAATGAGAAATGAGGGAGATATCAAGCCTTGAAGATGGACGGTCCTCATGCTAGGCCATTGGGGACAAAGACGGAGAGCCCTCTGATCATGTGTTTATCTCATCAACGGATGAGATCAAGCTGGACAACGCTTCCTTATGCAAACCACGGGCCTAGTTACTGCTGAGGTGGATGGTGACGTTAAATAGGACAGCGCCACATGGAGCTTTGGAGCCGCCGTAGGTTGACATGGCACCACACGTTTAAATAGATAAATAGGGATTTAAATAACTCAGAAAATGCTCCCTAACTTCAAAAATTCATATCTTGGTGTAAACAAATCATAAAAATATAATAAAAATACCTTCTTGTTGAGTGAGTAGAGGAGAACTATGTGGAAATGGTTTTAATTCCATTTGATGTACATTTTATTTTTAAATAATTAAATACATTTTTGTGTCTTTTGATTCTCCATGCATGTAGAAATTACATCATGGCTTGAAATTTTGCATATTATTGCCTCTGTCTTGGGGAACATTCCCTTATTTTTCCAAAGTTAGAGGATATCTCTAGACATAGATCCATATTTTCCAAGTTTATGTCTATTATTTGCATAAATTAATCATAATAGTTAGCTTGTTACTTATAAAATTCCAAGAAAATTTTGGAAGGTTTAATGTGACTAGAGAACCCTTTAAAAAATATTTCATGGGTTAAGTCATTAAGAACACACCTAATTTCCACCAACCCTAAAACACAAATAAAATTAATTTTAGAAAATACAAACTTTTAAATGACTTTATTTTTTATCTCCAGTGTGACTAAAACTTCAGAGAACTCTCCATAAAAATTTTAAAGCATTTGGAGTTCATTTGATAACTCAAATTGATTTTCTAAGTTAAATATCATTTTTAACACTAAAATAATTTTTAACAATATAATTGAAAAAGTTATGAAAATTAGTTTTTGGAGTTCTCTGTGGTCAGAGGGATTTTCTAAAAATAAAATGGTGATTAAAAGAAAAACCTCATTTTTAGCCTATTTTTAAATACTTAAATAATAATAAAATGATAAAAATCACAAAAATAACAAAATTCATGGAAATATTTTAAATTGTTTCCTAAGCACTTAGGAACATTTTGAATATTTTTCCTAATTTTCTAGGTAAAGATATTGAATTTTGAAGCTTAAAATAATTTTTAAAAGGCTAAAAATGTATTTTCACTAAAAAAAATTCCAATAATTCAAAAGAAATAAAATAAAAAAAATATGAAATTTGCTTCTCTAGGTTCCTTGACTTTAGAGAGATTTTATAAAAATGTAAAACTTAGTTTTTCAACTTTAAAATATTTTATAGTTAATAAACACTCTGGAATTTGAAGCAATTTTAATAATTAAAATAAAACTCAAAATATCATAAAATTTGGTTCAATTGATTCTATGGTCCAATTCTACCTCCAGTAAAACTTTCAAAGGATTATTCTTTGCCTTGGTCAAGTTATAAAATTTTCTTTGAAAAATCTTATTTTTGCATAAAAAAATACGTAAATTAAATTAAATTTTGAAAAATCACATTTTCTCCTCTGATGTCTTAATTGACCAATGAGTGAGGTGGTATGAAAATTTTAAAGTCATTTGAATTAAATTTGAAAAATTATGAAGTGATAGAGTCTTAGAGGCAAAGGTGTAATTTTGGAAATTTAGCTTTAATCCTAATTAATATATTTGGATGATTGAAACACAAGAGGATGAATTGGTAGAAACCAATCTCACTTTTGTTAATTAAAGGATAAATTTGTAATTTCCTTAAATTATTAAAATTTGGAAGTCTAGTCAAATAAATGATCCTGGACTTAGAGTTATAGTTTTGGGTGTTAATAACTCATTAATCAAATACCCTTATTTGATGTTCAAATGACTTTAAAAAATGAATCATCATCACTTAAAATTCAATCACTTCCAAAATATATACTAAGACATCCACCAAAACCTTAAGTGCTTAGTAGTGACCTAGGCTAAATCAAATATGATTAAATGAAGATTAGAAAAGTGAACATAATTAAAATTGAACAACTTTATAATACTACAAGCCTAAATTAATAATTTGGCTGAGTGCCTTGATAACATTAACTTGCCCCTTTTAAGGGTCTTCACCCACATAATTTACAAATTGAATTACAAATGATAATTACCCTACTCTTAGGGATAATTGAAACATCATTGTTCGTTGAGCATTAATGGTATTTATAGGATGGGTTTTTAAGCAACATAATAAGTTTAAATAAGCTCGAAACTTTTCACCAGGCGGTGAGAGGGAAGCATGGACCTGCTTCTTTCTCTAGACCTGTTGGATACCTCGGAGGTCTATTAAACTTAATATGTTTTGCTTAACAAAAATCACCCTTAATCAAACTAATAGGAACCCACAAAGATATGACCTAAGGTTAGGTAGGTCGCCAAAAATTTACTTTCCTGTTTCATATAAAATGCCCTGGCATGCATTTTGAGTTTCTGGTGGTGGAACGAGAATACTTGTCAGGTACGCTTTTACAGTTTACAGTGCCGTATTTCTTGTACTTTCATACTGTACTTTTGATGTTAACACAAACTTGCATGCTAAACAACGATGTCATCCTGCATGAAAAACTAAAACTGTCAGGATAGCCACAAAACCAAAATCAAAATCTAAAATCAACCAAGATAAAAATCACCTCCATAAAATTCAAAATATAAGAAAACTCAAAATTTAATCACAAACATCACACAAAACAACAGCTGCAACTAAATTAAGATGTCTGCCTCGGATAATCGGGAATCCTTCGGAGAGGTAACCTACAGTTGCTAATGAGGCTTCCCATAGTCTAAATAAAATTATGGAAATCATTAACTTGAGTTTAGTAAATTCATTTGGACTATGTGAATCCAATAGAAAGTAGTGATGTCGGAACGAAACGAGGGAGTTGTAGGATCCTAACCGGTGTCGCTCTAATCAACTCTAACGCCCCCATAGCATTAAAGAACATTAACCATAGGGCCACCTGATTTGACAACATAACTTGACTTTCTAGAAAACTTAAACTCATCACAGTAAGGAGCTTGGAGCTAGCATAGTGAGCAGCACGGCCATGTGCAACATCAAAACACGTCTTCCTCTGCTAAACTAAATTCCTTCCTTAGAATTAAACAACAAAGCCATAGATCTTCAAGGTTGTTTTCTTATGCAACATAAATCCTCAACTCATCTTTAGGCCTTTGTACAGCTCTGTTGTATAAAATAAGCTCTAACTCGTCTTATGATTCCAATGTTGTCGTTCATCATGACTAAATCCTCACATCTTCCATGCTATTTGTATGATCATTTCACATAAATGTAAGCCCTAATAAATAAAATTTGTAGGAGGAAAAATTTAAATTATTTTTTTTTCTATAAATTGAAGCCAAACAATAGGACAGATTAGGAAGTCACTGAGTTCCTCCTCTGGATCTATGACGTCTTTAGTTCTTCCTCCTTTGGACTCTGCAACAAAATGTTCCAAAGTTAAGTCATTCCTATTTCACATCTCTTTGTCCAATTTCATTAAATAGTCCTTTCCTTTGAATTCTTTGAAGATAATATTTCTTGATTTCTACCGAGAGTTATCTTAGGTGACTTTGGTCATTTACGATGTAATTAACTATAGGGGCTTGCCCTTATATGAAGCTTTTCCAAACCGAGCTTAATATAAAACCTATTTAATTATTCATATTAAATAAGGGAAATTGAAGGCAAATAAAACGATTTGATAGACCAAATAGATGTCATATATTCTTTAGTTTATTTGATCAAGCCTCATCCTCAAGTCTTATGTTTATCCTTCGGGATAGATACAAGATTTGAGGTACAACACTCTTTCATTTAAACTATGAAAAATATGGTGTCAATTTAAATTCATCTTTTTCTAAACTTAAATCTATATGTAAATTAAAATGTCCTTCGGAAGCAGGCGAACGGATTTCGATGCCGGTGACCGACAGTATCTGACGAGCAACACCATCAACCAAAATATTGCCAACAGTTTCTGGATACTCTGGTGGGGATAAGCTTTTCTCTCCATTTAAATAAGGAAATATTATCTTCACACATCTATAGTAAGTCCATGTCTCTTTTGAACCAAATTACCCTTCTTCCATTGACATGCTTTACCCATTTCTATCTTGGGAAAGTACGGCCAACTATTTAGACTTCAAGGCTACCTGTTCAATAACCTTTGAATAGAAGGATTTAGGAGTCCATTAAGGACTCTTTAAATCTTCATGTGGGGTCAGACCCGAATAGGTATGTTGGTGGATTAATTCCATCTGAGCACTTTGTGTTGCTAAATGGGTCCCGCACTGGGTCCTAAACACTTGACATCTCCCTTCCAAATCTGATTTCCTATTTTGCAAATTAAATTAAATTGTGTTGTGTTGCGTGCGCTTCAATATTATTTAATTTTTTTTACTTCTAAATCACATTTTTACTAAAAATTTTAAAATCCCCACAAGCTAAAATTTACCCGGTCTACAGAGAAACCTCTGTTAATTTATCAGTGCTTGCACTAAAGATTACATGGTCTTGGCCATATAACTAACCCTAGAACTTTTTGTTTTAAAGCTGCTGCAATGGCCTACCCAACCTTGACCTTTTCGTACAACTTGCAAACAAGCCATGAAGCCTGCAATGTTGCTCCTACCATCAAGTTCGGAGCCGGATTTGAAGACCTTGAGGTTATCCTTGGGAAGGCCCCGTTCATCTTAATGAAATTCATTGCTCTAAAATTTCAAGAGTCATCTGTTTTGTTCAACCTGAACTGTCTTCAGGTCTTCCCTTCCAACAAGAAAGCCAAGACTACTGTCGTCGTGACACTTACTAAGCATGTTGTCCCCGCTGCTACTAAGGGCAAAGAAGTAATGATTATTGAAGATTTAACCGAGAGATTAGTTGTTCCGCCTTCAGTGTTCAAAATTGGGTCGGGTTCAAAGACTACATCACTAACTTGAAACTAAAAGAGAAACCGTAGCAGGAGAGTTAGGAGGTCCACTAAAGCTCAAGCTCCTAAGGAAGTACTTACTGAGGAAGAGCCTCAACAAGAGGAGTTGGGACTATCGGGAACATACCCACTCTTGCAAGGAAGTAAATTCCATCCTTTGATGGATACCAACGGTATGAGAGTATGTGGCCGACTTTTTTGTAAATCAACAAATACAAGAATTTGATGGAGCTACTAGAAGATTTAATTTCCAGCAACGGCGTCCAAAGACTTGATTACGACTTTATAGATGTGTCTGATTTGATTAAGATGTATAAATATAATATTCAATAATGTTAAAGTTGAATTTGTTAACGCAAGAATACGTATCGCTCAAGTAATATAAGGCTCTAATGGAGTCCTAGATTTCAATCTCACAAGGAGTAGTTAGAATTACGAACTAAGACTTTAGAAAAGCAGGACTTTAATCACAACAACGACATTCAATTTGCTTATCTGTCACTAATAGGCAATTGAAATAAATAGATAATTTTAATAACTTATAAATAACTAATGATTTAAATTAGGGTTTAATTGTGATATTCAATATATAAGAAAGCATCATTCTCCTTGTCAAGAAACTATAGTGAATGGATAAAATGAATTAGATCAATTTATATTGTGCCAAATAGGAGCATACCTATTATTTACACTTTGGTCCAGCCAAAAAGAACACTAACTAATCCTATGCTTGGTTACCTGAGGGCTAACATCTACACATCAGCACCCAAATGATAAGACCAAATTGGAGATTTTAGTTTGTCAGTCTAAAATCTCCAATTCTTTGCCTGATAATAATATTTCTCTATTTATTTGCTCCCAACTTCCAAGGGCTTTGACCTCCCTGAATCTTGGATGTAATCTTTACTTTAATTGTAAAACTCAACATATTTAAACAAATCAATTGGCCAGATTGAAAGTAAATTAAGATCGAAGTGAAAAGATCATCATAATTTCTTAAACATTTTCATGGCTTCACCAATTCAAATCACCATTTCACAAATCTCCAGACAAGGAGAAAGACAGAGAAAACTACTCAAAACTCATGGTGGAAGCACAACAAAACTCAGAATTCATATATAAAATCAAAGTCTTACAAACTAAAACAAGTAAATAACTTATCTCTAATTTCTTCCCAAGAACACTCTTCGAAGTTCCTCTGAATCTTTTCCTTTCTTTACAGCACGCAGAATTTCTCTTCGAAGTAGCAAGGAGGAAGAAATCTGGCACTTTCCCTCCACTCCTACAATCTCTCGAAGAATTCCTCACAATTGTAACACTCTATTGGAAGTTCTATACACTAATGGCTACTAGCTCTCTTCTATTTTCGGCCAAAATGTTCTTTTAAAGTTGTGGATGAGCTTTCCTAAGAGTTGCCTAAGCATCCCTTCAAAATTTGGTCTTATCCAAAGCTTGAGTAGGCATAACCGTCGATCTCGCCGTTGGCAGCCTCGAGGGCGCCGTCGGCTGGCTTATGGAGAATTTTGTCCTATACTCGAGAAAATCTCGCCGTTGGCGGCGTCGAGGGCGCCATCGGGGGCCTAGTTCAAATCTCCACATTTTGGTGCTTTTCACTCTAAATTCGCTCCTTTTTACATCTTTTTGCTCCAATGACCCTAATTCATCATTCTTGTAACAAAACATCAAAAATATCTTTCTTTAAAGTGCAATATCATCAAAAAAATTATAAAATAGGTATGAAAATCTCAACATATTTTCCTCTGATCAGTATCCAGAAAATCATCATTGCATTACCATCACTTCATGGACAGAGTGTGGAGAGAAAGAAGAGTACTCCTATTACCCGAGTTAGATCAATTTTTTAGAGGCTAGCTGCTAACGAAGGCTGTTCAGTTAGTGAACCGCTTAAACGAATGGACGTTGAATATCCCCTTGCGTGAAAAAAGAAATTTTAAAAGACGTCAGATCTGTCAAACAATCTCAAAAGTTAACTGAGGCTTTACCTATTCGTATTCCTGTTTGGTTTCACTTAAGGAGAAAAGTTGATTCATCATAGTCACCACCGAGTCAATCGTCCGCAGGACCACAGGTCATCGACCGATTAAGTTAAGACTGAGTTCAAGAATTCTACCAATCACCCACTATAAAGACATCCCTAAAATTCTAAAGGAAAAGTGAAAGAGATTACCCAATACTGTAACTGGTCTGCACCATGGGGAGCATACTCTTCCTTGACATACCGATGTTTCTGCTAGGATACTCCATCCTGAGAAATCATCGTCAAAGAAAAAGGTATGGATACCCAAGGTCATTGTACCAATACAGTCCAGTAAGCTCGCAGAGCCAGATCTTGGAATGAAGCCAGGGTCCAAAGTATCTGACATCGTCGCAGTGATTGCCAGTGAAATGAAAGAACAAGAGGAGGAGGTTCAGTAAGGTCCTCCAGATCTTAAAAAAAATACAAGAAATAATGATTTATGAAAAATTTAAAAAGCTCAGGGCTGAGATTTTTGAGTTGGCTCGGGAACACTAAGTTTCCAACGACAACAATGATGAATATTTTGACTATAATGATTACTTCGAAGAGGATTTCATGGATGTCCACGTCACTGATACTAGAGCCGCTACATCTATGTGTGAGGCTCAACCTCTGGTCAAAGAGAACGCCGTAGATGAGCTACGTAGGGCTATTATGCTAAGGGATGAGCAAGTCAGTCATGTGGAGAAAAGGATAGAAGAGATGGCCGCAGCCATGACCACCATGACCACCATTCAAGGGCAATTACAAGCACCACAACTAGCCTCTAAAGAGATCAACCAACTAAAAATCATACATATTACAAATGAAAGAAGAGAAGTTGCCTCGGCAAACAACGATGAGAAATAAAAGATAGATTCTCCATCGGGCACCATGCCAGAGAAAGAATTTAAGCAAATGATTGAACAGGTTCGGGAGGCCTTAACCTAAGCCAAGGGTGGTACATTAATTCTAAAGGGTAGAACTTACCCGAAAGAATTCCATGTCGTACCCTTTGCCAAGGGATTCGTGTCCCCAAACTTCAAGATATTTGATGAGACTGTAAATCCCAGACAACATATAGCACACTTCTAAGCCAGTTGGGGCAACACAAGGAATAGTGAAGCTTTACTCTTCCAACAGTTCATCAGCAGCTTGTCAGGGGTCGCCTTCGATTGGAATGTCAATTTACTCAACAAATCAATGAAAACATTTATCGAATTGGAATAACTATTTGTGAAAAGATTTGTCAAAGCGCAGCACCATGTCTTTATAGGAGAGTTCATTAGGGAAAAGTAAAAGCCCAATGAGACTTTGGTGGACTACATTTTGAGGTAGAGAAACCTTAGCATGAACTGTGAACCTCAACTATGAGAACACCATGAGATTGAGATCTTACTCAAAAGCATTCACAGTCCAACAACTTTCATGCTCAAGGGACTCATTATCAAATCCTTTGAGAAGCTACTCAATAAAACTAGCAGTTTACGAGAAGAAATCAAACATATGGATTCACACGAGAAATCCAAGGTAACCAGAATAATTGAAAAGAAATCAAGAACAGTAGCGACTGTCGACAAAATAAAACAACCAATGAAGATATATGCAGAAAATCCTCATCAGTCTTCATCACAGCAGGCTTAGAAATAGAATATCCAGTCCAACCAGCGACAACCCCAAGGAGGGTCTTCTCAAATTAAGAGAATATCTCTAGCAGAATGATAGAAAATGGTGTATTCTTTCAAAGATGAAGCTGTTTCCAAAATGTTCAGTAGTCTAATGAAGAAGCTTGAGTTCAAACTACCATAGCCAAAGAAGCCCGAGGAAGTTGATAAGAAAGATCAACCAAATTATTGCCCGTATCACCGATTGTTGGGACACACTATAGAAGAATGCTTCATCTTTAAGAATTGGCTCGAGAAGAACCTTAAAGAAGGAAATATAACAATCCCAAAAGAATATTTAAAAAAAACCTAAAAAAGGTTCCATAAAAATGATTACGGCAGATCTAATTTCTTTGATTGATTCATATACCTTAGAAGAGGGATGGAGTACGGCCTGGGACAAACTCAAGAGGGTCCTAAATCAAATACAGAGTTCATCGAGACAATCTTCCACATGCACTGGAAAAGATGGATAGAGTGCGGTCTGGAGAAAATCAACCAAGAAAATATTGAACCAAATCAAGAACACGTCAGAACAAACTTTTGTTCAGAGACTTCAGCCTGTCAAGCCCAAAATGAAGATTTCATCACAAAAGTTGTCATTGTCAAAGACAAAGAGAAAGAAGAATGGCATCATGAAGATTGATAGCAGGGAGGGTAGGATAGGAGCTATCTATGCTAAATTGGTTGTCTCGAATTCGGGAAGAAAATCCTCAAACCCTTGACTTTGTATGATTATCTTTTTGCCCCTCTGGGGTCTTATGAATATAATGATCATGATTTTGTCTATGTTTTAACTATTTCTAGTTATGACGTAGTCGATTATGACAAATCTAACTTTGATCTCGATTCCCGAAATGATCCTCAAATCATACCTGAGTATGACGAACTCGTTAACAAGACTGAAGATGACATGAAGGATACCAACTACGATAGCACCGGAAGTGAGGAGCCAATTCTCGAGCACCACGGTATACTTTTTGTCATTAACCTAGATCTTTCCGACAAAGAAGAACTACCAGAAAATTCAACAAAGGTACCTCAAGAAGAAGAAATTACAGAAATAAACTACAGGAGTGGGGAGTCTTACCCCCAAGAATAGCTCCAATAGATAAAGGAAAACAAATAGTAACTAAGAAGAACTACCTCCACCTCCACCAGTGGAATAAACACATAACCAATAGAAAATCAAAGGACTATATGAAGTGGATTACAACGTGCTAGCTCATATTAGAAAGTTGTCAGCCCGATTAAGCATCTATGACGCTCTAATCCTATCCAGGAGATGAGAGAGTCTTTGGTTACAGCTTTGCTCGATCCAGAAATTTGCTTAGCTCAGCTGGCCAGCACATCCTTAGATGAAGTTTGTTCGTTGAAAGAATAGCCTTGCGTAACCTTCACCAATGAAGATTTGCTGCTTGGTACCGCCAACCACAACCGACCACTCTATATGTTTGTTAACATCGACAGATTTGTGTTGTCTAGAGTTTTAGTACATCTTGGGGCATCACTCAATTTGATGAGTCTACGAACATTGACCTATTTGGACATCAAAGCTCAAGAGCTTATGCCCGATAAGATAATGCTTAGAGGATTCAAACAAAAGGAAGAAAGAGCCCTTGGATCCATTAAATTGTTTATGGGGGTTGGAGAACTAGCAATAATTGCCAAATCTCATATTATCGACACTGAGACCTCTTTCAATGCTCTACTTGGTCGATCATGGATTCATGAATGCAACATGGTTCCATTATCTCTACACTAGTGCATCAAGTACTACAAAGAAGGACAAGAACGATGTCTCAAAGGAGATCTACAAGCATTTTCAGTTCATGAAGTTGGCATTCATGAAGATGTAGCCTACAATGCGCCTCAAAAGAAAGCTGTATTCTCTCGCAAAATTGCAACAAAGAAAAGTAAAGATCTAGAAGAAGTACAATGGCAGGGCCATTCAACTCCACTTCAGTGACCTTCCTCTGCTCTATTACAACAAGTTGGTGGAGGTTCTTTTAGTTCGTGCAGCCGAGGTCGAGGCCGGGGACGTGGACGAGCAATAACCAACTTAATCATTGAATGGACTAGGCCAACCATCAACATCAGTGATGAAGATAGTTATGAAGATGAAATAATGATGACAAAATATCGGAAACCTCGATACGAGATATCCTTAGAAGATGTGGAGAAAAGCAAATATGAGGCGATGTATGATCGGATAACCCACTATGTGAATACTATGACCCTTGCTCTGATCCTCCCTCCAAAAGGTCAAGAGTTTAGAGGTCAAGGAAGTCTGTAGTGTCGGTTAAAAGCTGATCAAATTTTACTGTGCTTTGTTGACCTCACTTTTGGTTGAGGTTTAGTTTTTCCTCTTTAGTAGCCTACGGTCTAGCCATAGGACTTTCCTATTAACTATTGTTAGAAAACTAGACAAGGAATCCTCACCATTATAAATTCAAACTCTTCTCTACTCAACCTGAAGCTCCACATTTTGGTCCTAACCTCTGGCATTTAGTAGGAGGGGTCACTCTGGGGAACTCAACATGAGTTATCCTTGGAACTGTTGGACCTTAGGGTTGACCCTGGGTGTTGGTCTAGGGCTAAGGCACTCACTTGCAATCACTTGTACTCACAATCACTCACTACCCTAAATCCAAAATTTCTAGGCTCTGGTCCCAAGATATTTTTGGGAAACTCTTGTAGGTGGTCCCCTAAACCCATTAGCCCTAAGCTAGGGTTTGGCTAAGACGACTACATAAAGGACTGAAAATGGGGTTTCCATTGGTCCATGGCTTATTAATGGTGGTTGACACTCTGACTCTACCAAGACACCCAAGCCAACATTTTGCCCCTAAATTCACCCAAATTACCAAAATACCCTTCTTCACCACAAAATTTCAAAATTTCCAAAAAATCCAAAAAACTCTCAAAGCCTCCCAAATAATCCCAATTTCATTTTTCTCAACTATCACATGACCCAATTTGGCCAATTTGACCATCTTAGATCTAAATCCCCAAATTGCCCTTTAAAAGCCCATATTTTACCCAAATTAGCCGAAATGTCTATCCAAATGGTCTTAATTTACCCCCATTTCAATTCTAAAATCAAATTCACCCTTGATATGATAAATCTAGAACAAATTTAAGCTCAATAGGTCCATGATTTGAACCATATTTTGAGCCAAACCAAAAACTCAATTTTGGCCCTATGACTTGGTTCCACCAACTTGAACCCATAGTCCACTCAATTAACCACAATTTGTGTTGAAACTCCTTCATAACATCCACATACATCAAACTTGACCTTCAATTGGCCTTGGTCAGGCCTCAATTCCATTTGATTTCAACCTAAGTCAAAAAGACCCAAATTGGCCATGTCTCAAAATCTCACCAAATTGAGGGCCTTAACCCAAAAAAATTCCACTCTATCACTTCATGAAATATCTTCAAAACATCTCCCTTGATCTTGTGAACCATTAAATTTGGACTTAGCCCAAGGCTAGCCCAACCTAGGCCCATGTCTAACCCAACATGCCCAAATTGGGCAAATTTAAAAAAATCCCTCAAGTTGACCTTCCAATTGAACTCAAAATCACTTCAAACCTTCACAAAAAATATTCATAGAAATAATCTACATAATATTTATTAATTAATTCAGCCAATTTACATGGCTAGCCTAGCCCAAACCAAAGCTTTGATCACTTGAACTCACATTGAACCTAAGCACTAAAGATGGTCTAACTACCCCCAAAGTCTCCAAATTAATGACTCCACAACCATTAGTTAGACCCTAGTGACCAGCCTAAACCTCTTAAAACCACCTAAACTAATCCATGGGCCAAAGGTCCCCTACATTAAGGGATTTCATGCCATATTTTCTTAAGTTTAGGATATTTTTGCCAAAATAAAGCCTAAACACATTTAAGTTGTTTTGACAAATTACCCTGGATGCCCTGAACACCTAGCCACCTACCCTTGCCATGGTTGGCCAGCCTAGTTGCCGTAGAAGCTCAAAATTGAGAGCCACCCCCACGGAACTTCACCCAAACAAAACTAGAAGCCATCTCAGCAAAATTAAATTGTAGAGCTCCTTTGCCCTCCACCTAAGCAGCACAATGCACCTCCTAATTGACCATGATAGCAACCCCTTAGCCATTTTATAGAAAGCACCACCGACGTCCATGGGAAGAGGTGCTGAAAATTTCTTAGAGAGACCTCTACAAACTGACCACAGAGTATCTCTAAGATCCTCTCAGTGCATTCCAACAGTTTTCCCTCACCAATTTCTACTGCTGGAGTTCTATTTTGAGCTCGAAATCTTGTTATAAATTAGGACAGAGCCTAATACACCTCCACAATCCACCAAACTCTAATTAACTTCACCCACACCTTGGCAATAGTGAAAGAAGCTTAAGCACCATCAAATCCCCCTCTCACAGAGCCTCTAGCGTAGCTTTAGACCAACACCCATATCCAACTGTGATTGAAATCATACCTAGGGCTTACACAAAGACCAGAGACTTAATACATAGCCTTTTTGGATCACGACGAACATGATAAGACTCTCTGATCGAAGCTTTACTTCTTAAAGCAAAGGTATAAAACTTCTCTTCTTTCCGAGCCTATTTGAACTCTCCATTTGTTTTAAGTTGATTTCATGGCATCATAACCTTATGGATGTAATCGTCTTGTCTAGAAGAGTATTTAAAAAAAAATTCATCCAATTTGGATAAGAAATGATGGAGATCTTAAGGCTAGAAGATGGAAGGTTCTCAGGCTAGGTTATCTGGGACGATGACAGGGAGTCGTCTGATCTTGTGTGTATCGGATAGACGGTCGAGATGAAGCCGGACAGCGCTTTGGAACATAAACCACAGATCGAGTCAGCACTGAGGTGGATGGTGGCGTCGAGTAGGAACACGTCGCGTTGAGCTTCAAAGCCACCGTAGGTTGATGGGACGCCGCGCATTTAAATAGATTAATAGGGATTTAAAAAATCAGAAAATTATCCCTAGCTTTAAAAATACATATCTTAGTATACAAAAATCACAAAAATAAAATAAAAATACCCTCTTACTAAGTGAACAGAGGAGAAGAATGTGGAAATAATTTTAACTCCATATGATGCATATTTTATTTTTAATTAATTAAACACTAATTTGAATGTTTTGATTCTCCATGCATGTAGTGATATCACCATAGCTTGAAATTTTAGCATGTTGTTGCCTCTATCTTAGGGAACATTCTTTGATTTTTCCAAAGTCATATAAGGGCCCTAGAAAGAGAATCATATTTTTCAAGTTTATTTGCATTATTTGCTTAAAGTAATCTTGGAAATTAGAATGTTGCTTAGAAAAATTCAAGAAAATGTTAGAAGGTTTATAATGACTAGAGAGTCTTTAGAAAAGTTTCTCATGGACCAAGTCATTAAAAATAAACCTAATTTTCACAAATCCAAAATCAATAAGATAATTAGTTATGAAAAATACAAACAACAAAATGACTTTATTTATGATCAGCACTATTATTTATGATCTAGAGAACTCACCATAAAAATTCCAAAGCATTTTGAGTTCATTTGGTAACTTAATTTGACTTTTAAAGATAAATAACATTTTTGGCACTTAAATGATTTTTAAAAATCAAAATATAACTCAAACATTTATGAAAACTTATTTTTTGAGTTCTCTACGATCAAGGGTATTTTCTAAAAATAAAATGGAGTTTAAAATTAAAACTTGATTTTAAACCTATTTTAAATATTTAAATAATTAAAAATCCATAAAAATCTCAAAAAATAATAAAATTCATAGAAATGTTCTAAATTACTTCTTAAGCACTTAAGAATAATTAGAATATTTTTCCTAATTTTCTAAATAAAAATATTGAATTTTAAAGCTTAAAATTAATTTTTAAAGGCTAAAATGTGTTTTCACTAAGAATAATTCCAATAAATCAAATAAAATTCAAAAAAATATTAAATTTTCTCTTCTAAATTTTTTAACCTTAGAGAGATTTTTCAAAAATATAAAACTTAATTTTCTCCACTTAAAATATTCTATTTTTTATATAAATACACCAAAAGTTAAAATAATTCTTAAAATTCAAATAAAATTCAAAAGATCATGAAATTTTGTCCAGACACTTCTCTCGTCTAGGACTACCTCCAGTAAAAATTTTAAGGCATTAGAATTTACCTTGGTCAGGTTAGAAATTTTCTTGGAAAATTCATATTTTTGCATGAAAACAATTATATAAATTAAATTAAATTTTCAAAAAATCATATTTTCTCCTTTGATGTCTTAATTGACCCATAAATGAGGTATCATAAAAATTTCAAATTTATTTTAATTGACTTTGATAAATTATGAAGTGTTAGAACCTTAAGGGCAAATGTGTAATTTTGGATATTTATCTTTAATTAACATTTAGCCTTATTTCAAGGAGGGAAATGGGAAATCTCTGATCATAATTTGGATGTTTAAAACAAAAGGGGTTAATTGGTAGAAACCAACCTCACTTTTTTATTTGAAAAAGATAACTTACTAAATTTCTAAAAATTATTAGAATTTGGAAGTTTATGAAATTAAAATGATCCCAGGACTTAGGGGTATGACTTTTGAAGTCAATAATTAATCAATTTATTACCCCTACTTTGATTTTCAAATAAAATTCAAATCAGGAATTATGACCACCTAAAGCTTAATCTTTTCAAAGCTAATTAAGACACTCATATGGTTATTAAGGGCTTAATAGTGACTTAGGCTAAATCAAGTTTCATTTAAATAAGGATTATAAAGGTAAACATCATTTAAAATTAGAACATCTTTCAGACACTACAAGCCCAATTAGGACCAAAATTTGGCTAAGTGTTCCAATAACACTAACTTGCCTATTTAAAGGTCTTCACCCACATAATCTTCAAAATTAAATTACCGATGATAATTGATACATCAATGTTCATTGAGAATTAGGATTTTTATACGATGAATTATTAAGCAACGTAATAAGTTTAAAAGAACTCGAGATTTTCCACCAGGCAGCTAGAGAATAGCACAGACCTGCTTCTTTCTCTAGATCTGTTGGATACCTCGGAGATCTACTAAACTTAATATATTTTGCTTGGCAACATCATCCTTAATTAAACTTCTAAGGACCCACCAAGATATGACCTAGGGTTAGATAGGTTGTCAAAATTTTACTTCCTTATTTCATATAAATTGTGTTAACATGCCTTTTGAGTTTCAGGTGGTGGAACGAGATGACTCGTCTGGTACGCTCATACTGCACTTTTATACCTGCAAATTTGCATGCTAAACAATGATGCCACCTTGCTTGAAAACTAAAACTATCAGGATAGCCACAAAACCAAAACTAATACCAAAACTAAAATTAAAATCAACATATATAAAATTCACCACTACAACATACAAAATATACAACAACTCAAAATTTAATCACAAACATCACACAAAACTACAACTTAAACCAAATTAAGACATTTCTATCGGATGATCGGGAATTCCTTGGAGGAGATAACTTACGGTTGCTAACGAGGCTTCACACGATCTAAATGAAATTATGTAACTCATTAAGTTGTGTTTAGTAAATTCATCTAGACTAAGTAAATCTAATTAAAAAAAGTGGTGCCGAAACTTGGGAACCGTAGTATCCTAACTGGTGCCACTCTAATCAAGTTTAACACGCCCTCATAAAATTTAAACAACTTCAACCATAGGTCCATCTGATTTGACAACATAACTTGAAACACTAGAAAACTTAAACTCATCGCGACAAGGAGCTTGGAGCTAGCATGGTGGGCAGCACGGCCATCTTCAATAGCAAAATCTGTCTTCCCCAGCTAAACCAATCTTCCTTCCTTAGAATTAAACAAAAAAGCCAAAGGACTTCAAGGTTGCTTACGTATGCAACGTAAATCCTCTCCTTATCCTTAGTCATTTGCATAACCCTGCTTTACAATATAAGCCCTAACTCGTCTTAGGATGTCGAGGTTATCGTCCATCACGACCAAAATCCTCACATCCTCCATGCTATTTGTGTGATAGTTTCACACGAATGTAAGCCCTAACTAAAAAAATTGACAGGATGAAACACCTAAATATTTCTCCTAAAAAATGAAGACAAATATTAGGATAGCTTGAGAAGTCACTGAAGTTCTTCTCTAGATCCATAACATCCCTTAGTCCTTCCTCTGTTGGACTCTAAAGCAAAATGTTTCCAAATTTGAACCAATACACTCTCACACCTCTACGTTTGATCTCATTGAAACTCTTACCCTTTGAAACTCCTTGAAGATAATATTTTCTTATTTTTATCGAGAGTTTTCTTAGATGACTTCGGTCATTTAAGATGTAATTAACTATAGTGGCTTGTCCGAGCTCATCTTAATATAAACCATATTTAATTCTTATATTAAATTGGAGAAATTATCGGCAAATATAAAGGTTTTGCAGACCAAACAGATGCATATATTTCTTAGTTTATTTGAGCGAGCCTCATCCTCAAGCGTTGTGTTTATCCTTTGGGATAAATACAGGATTTGAGGTACAACGCTCTTTCATTTAAACTATGAAAAATATGGGGTATGTTTGATTTCATATTTTTCTAAAACTAAATATATATATGTAAATTAAAATGTCCTTCCAAAGTGGGTGACGAGATTTTGATTCCGATGACCGACAACTTCTTATGGGTAACTCCTCCAACATAAAATAGCAACGACAACATTGGGCAATTCCGCTAGGTACAAGCTTTTCTCTCCATAAAAATCAAGAAATATTATATTCACACATTGGTAATATTCCCATGTCCCTCTTGGATCAAATTACTCTTCTTTCGTTGGCATATTTTACTCCTTTTTGTCTTAGGAAAGCTAACTCCTTGGACTTCAGGACTGGATGTTCAACCATCTTTGAATAGAGGGGTTAAAAAGGCCATTAAGGACTCTCTAAATTTCCATGTGGGGTCAGACCCCCAATAGGTGTGTCGGTGGACTAGTTCCACCTTGACATTGTCAACCACTAAATGGGTCTCGCATTGGGTCTTAAAATACTTCACATCTCCCTTTCAAATTTGATTTGCTACTTTGCAAATCGTGTTGTGATGCGCGCACTTTGAAATTTTCTTAGATTAATTAAATTTTACACTTTTTGATTTTTCTTAAACAAAAATTTAAAATACCCATAAATTAAGGCCCACCCGGTATATAGATCAACCTCAACTTTCAGTGCTTGCAGTAAAAATTACACGGTTTTTGGCCATATAACTAACCTTGAAACTTTCAGTTTTCAAGCCTGCTGTAATGACCTACCCAACGCTAACTTTTTTTTGCAACCTGCCAACGAGCCATGAAGCCCGTAATCTCGCTCCTACCATCAAGTTCAAATCCGGATTTGAAGATCTCGAGGTCATCCTCAGGAAAGCCCCGTTTGCGGTAATGAAAATCGCTGCACTGGAAATACATGAACCATATGCAGAATTCAATCTGAACTGCCTTCAAGATTTCCTTGCCTACAAGAAGTCTAGAACTAATACCGTCATGGTAACCACCAAACCTGCTGTCCTCACTGCTGCTAAGGGAAAGAAGTAGTGATTATTGGGGATCTGACTGAGGGATTAACTGTCCCACCACCCGTGTTTGAAATCGGATGAAGTTCAAGGACTGTGCTGCTGACCCAAACTTAAAAAAGGAATCACAACAGAAGAGTTTAGAGGGCCATCAAAGCTCAGGCTTCTGGAAAGACATCTGTTGAGGAGAAGCCTCATCAAGTTGAAGAAGTTTTACCAAAAATTTATCCACTCCTACGAGGGAGTAGATTCCATTATCTGACGGATACCGATGGATATGAGAATATCTGAAGAATCGCCGTCACATTACCACCACTTCATGGACATGGTGAGGAGAGAAAGAAGTTCACTCTTATTACCCGAGTTAGTGTAGTCTTCACAAGGCTAGCTACCAAAGAAGGATGTTCAGTTAGCGAGTTACTTAAATGAGTGGGAGATACAATTTCCCCTCGCATGAAGAAGGAAATTTTGAAGGGTGTCAGGTCTGTCAGACAGTCTCACAAGACAACTGGAGTGCCACCTACTCGCATCCCTGTTTGGTTCCTTTTAGAGAACAGAGTTGATACTGCAGTAGTTACTACTGATTATCCCGCCACGAGGACTAGAAATCGTCAACTGGTTAAGTCGAGACCGGGCCCAAAAATATTATCCATCACCCATTTTGGAGACATTCCTACAATCTTAAAGGAAAAGACAAGATGATTACATGGTGTTATAGTCGGTCTACACCACGGGGAGCATACTTTCCCTCAAAATACTAATGTTTCTACTAAGGCACTCCGTCCTGAGACATCATCGTTGAAAAATAAAAAGGTATGGGTACCCAAGGTCACTGTACTGATACAGTTCAGTGAACTCGTGGGATAGGAAATGAAACAAGGATCTGAAATATCTAATATCGTCGCAACAATAGCCAACGAGATGGAGGATCAAGTAAAGGATGTCCATCAGGGTCCTTCAGATCTTAAAGCAATCAAGGAATCAATAATTGAAGAAAAAGTTGAGAAACTCAGGATCGAGATTTTTTAGTTAGCTTGAGAACACAGAGTTTCCATCAATAGCGATGATAAAATTTTTTATTACAATGATTACATGGAGGAAGATTTCATGGATGTCCATGTAATTGAAACCAGAGCCACCACATCTGCGTGCGAGGCTCAACCTCACACCGAAGAGAACGCCGTAGTGAACTGCATACGACTATCCTCCTAAGGGATGAGTAAGTTAGTGTATTGGAGAAAAGAATAGAAGAGATGACCCCATCCATGACCGCAATGGCCACTATTCAGAGGCAATCACAAGCGTCACAATTGGCTTCTCCAGAAGTTAATCAGCCAGAAATTTTACACATCACAGATGAAAGAAGAGATGTTGCTTCAACAAATAGAGACGAATAGAATAGAAAGGATTCTCCATCAGGTGCTATGTCAGAAAAAGAATTCAAGCAAATGGTTGAACAAGCGTGAGACGCCTAAGGGTGGTGAATTGGTTCTAAAGGGTAGAAATTACTCAGAGGAATTCGACGTCGTACCTTTCCATAAGGGTTTTGTGGCCTCGAACTTCAAGATATTGGATGAGACTAGAAATCTCAGACAACACATAGCACATTTTTGAGTCAGCTGTGGCAACACGAGAAATAGTGAAGCTCTACTCTACTAGCAGTTCATCAGTAGCTTGTCAGAAATTGCTTTCGACTGGTACACTAACTTGCCCAACGAGTCAATTAAAATATTTTCCGAGTTGGAGAAGTTATTTGTGAAAGGATATACTGTGGAACAACACCATGTGTCTATCAGAGAGCTCATGATGGAAAAACAACAGCGTAGCTAAAATTGGGTGGACTATATTTTGAGGTGGAAAAATCTTAGCATGAAATGTGAACCTCAGCTATAGGAACATCATGCGATAGAAAATCTACTCAAGAGAATTCATGGGCCAGCAGCTTTAATGCTTAAGGGACTCACCATCAAATCTTTTGAAAGGCTACTTAGTAAAGCCAGCAGCCTTTAAGAGGAAATCAAGAACATGGAGCCAAAAGAAAAGGTTAAGGTGAACAGAGTGTTTGAAGAGAAATCAGGAGTAGTAGCGACCATCGACAAAGGAAAGCAGACGATAAAGATATATGCACAAGATCCTCGCCAACATTCATTGCAGTATGCTCAGAAACAGAGTAGTCAATCCAACCAGCGACTGCCTCAAGAAAGATCACCTCGAACAAGAGATAAGAAAATGTCCCTTTAAGAATGAAGTAAAATGGTGTATTATTTTAAAAATGAAGCTATACCTAAAATATTTAGAAGTCTTATGAAGAAGCCAGAGTTTAGACAACGTATCCGAATAAGCCTGAAGAGGCGGATAGCAAGAATGAACCAAATTATTGCCCATACCACCGTAAGCTTGAGAGGAACCTTAAAGAAGAGAACATAACAACCCCAAAAGAGTATTTAAAAGAATTTGAAAAAGGTTCCATGAATATGGTTTTGGCCGAGTCAATCTCCCCAATCGATCTGTATACTGGAACAGATGGATGGAGTACAACTTGGGATGACCTCAAGTGGGTCCTCAATCAAATATAAGACCCATCAAAACAATCTTCTGCGTATACCAGAGATGAAGAATGGAATGAGGTCTGGAGCAGATCATCCAAGAAAATACTGAACAAGATCCAGTCTACATCAAGACAAGCCTCCATTCAAAGTCCGCAGCATACCAAGCCCAAGATGAAGGTTTTGTCAGGAGAGCCATCGTCATCAAGGAAAATAAAGAAGAAGAAAAACATCACTACAAGGATTGATAACACGGGAGGAAGTATAGGAGGTACCTCTACTAGATTAGTTGTCTCAGATTCGGGGAAGAAAATCCTCAAATCCCTAACTTTGTATGATTATCTTTTTGTCCCTCTGGGTCTTATGACTATAATGATTGTGATTTTGGCTACGTTTTAACTTTTTCTGGTGATAACGTAATCTGATTATGACCAATCTGACTTCAATCTTGATCCCCAAATTGATCCTCAAATCATACTCAAGTTTGCTGAACTCGTTGTCAATTTCAAAGAAGACATCAATGACACCGCTTACGATAGCACCAATAACAAGGGGCCAATTCTTGAGCGTCACGGTACACCTCTTACCATCAGCATAAATCTTTTTGTCAAAGAGAAAGAGACACCGGAAGATTCAACAAAAATATCTCAAGAAGAATAAATCACAGAAGTTAACTTAAGGAACAGAAAAGTGCTACCACCAAGAACAACTCCCACGGATATAGGAAAGCATATAATGACTCAAGAGGAGATACCCCCACCTCCACCAGTGAAAGAACTACATGATCAAGATAAAATCAAAAGATCATACAAAGTGGACTCCAATGTGCTAGCTCATCTTAGGAATTTGTTGGACTAAGCATCTACGATGCTCTGATCTTGTCAAAGGAGATGAGAGAGTCTCTGGTTACAACTTTGCTTAACCCAAAATTTTTCTTAGCTTAGTTGGCAAGGACATCCTTGGATGAAGTTTCTTCAATGAAAGAACAGCCTGGGGTAACCTTCACAGATGAAGACTTGCTGCTCGATACCGCTGACCATAATCGACCACTCTACATCTCCGCTAACTTTGATAGATTTGTTTTGTCCAGAGTTTTAGTAGATCCTGGAGTATTTCTTAACTTGATGAGCCTACAAACATTGGCCTATTTGGATATTGAAGCTCAAGAGCTTACAACTGATAAAATGATGTTAAGAGGCTTCAACCAAAGGGAGAAAGAGACCTTGGATTAATTACATTACTTATGAAGGATGGAGAACTCGTGGTAACCGTTAAATTTTGTATCATCGATGCTAAAACCTCTTTTATCGCTCTGCTAGGTCGACCATGGATTCAACAGCACAATATGGTTCCATCATTTCTACACTAGTGCATCAAATACTGCAAAGATGGTCAAGAAAATTGCATCAAGGGAGACCTACAACCATTTTCAATGCATGAAGTTGGTATCCATGAAGAAGCTGCCTACTACGCGATACCAAAGAAGACTATCTTCCTCGTGAAGTTATCACAAACAAAGATGAAGATTCACAAGAATCACAAAGAGGAGGTCATTCAAATTTGCTTCAGCAATCTTCCACCACTCCCTTACAATGAGTTGGTGAAGGTTCTTTTAGTTCGTGCACCCGAGGTCGAGGTCGGGGACGTGGATGAGGAAGGATCAATTTAATTGTTGAAAAAATTAGGCCAATTATCAACATTGGCGATGAAGAAAATTCTGAAGATGAAATAATGATGACAAGACAGAAGTGACCTTCGTATGAGATATCCCTAGAAGATACAAAAAAGAATGAATATGAAATAATGTATGATCGGATAAACCACTATGTGAATGTTATGACCCTTACTCCGTTTCTCCCTCAAAAGTTCAAAAGTTTAGAGGTCAAGGAAGTTGATAGTATTGGTTCGAAGCCGATCAAATTTTACTGTGCTTCTACCTCTATATGTAAATTTGGATGTTGATTCTAGTGCATTAATGAAATTGTCTTTTGTTTACTTCTCGCCATGTGGTTAAAAGTTAATTCAACAAGGACACTTACCAAAAAAATGCTAAAAGATAAATTTCAACTTTTTGAAAAATTCTGGAATGGTAAAAGTCAAACACCAAATTCAAAAGAGGGTCTTAAATTTGGTATAGTTGGACCAGTCGATGATTCTGAATTTTGCATGGTTATTACTGGTGAATCAGAAGAGGATTGCCTTGAAATAGAGGATGACTCTACTGATCAACCAATAGACTNAAACCTCTTTTATCGCTCTGCTAGGTCGACCATGGATTCAACAGCACAATATGGTTTCATCATTTCTACACTAGTGCATCAAATACCACAAAGGTGGTCAAGTAAATTGCATCAAAGGAGACCTAAAACCATTTTCAGTGCATAAAGTTGGTATCCATGAGGATGTTGCCTATTAAGCGCTTCCAAAGAGGATTGTCTTCTCTTGTGAAGTTATCACAAACCAAGAAGAAGATTCATGAGAATTACAAAAAGGAGGCCATTCAACTCCGCTTCAGCTTTCTTCCACCACTCGCTTACAATGAGTTGGTGAAGGTTCTTTTAGTTCGCGCACCCGAGGTCGAGGATGGGGACGTAGACGAGGAAGGACCAATTTAATCGTTGAACAGACTAGGCCAATTATCAACATTGGTAATGAAGATAAATCAGAAGATGACATAATGATGACAAGACATAAGAAACCTCAGTACAAGATATCCTTAGAAGATAAAGAGAAAAATGAATATGAAACAATGTATGATCGGATAAACCACTATGAGAATGCTATAACCCTTACTCCAATTCTCCCTCAAGAGGTTGAGAGTTTAGAGGTCAAGGAAGTCCGTAGTATTGGTTTAAAGTCCATCAAATTTTACCGTGCTTCTACCTCTACAGAGCTTGAAAAAAATTTAAATTTGGATGATGATCCTATTGAATTAATGAAAATACCTTTTGGTTACTTCTCAACTTGTGTTCAAAAGTTAATTCAACAGGGACACTTACCAAAATAAATGCCAAAAGATAAATTTAAACTTTTTAAAAAATTAGGGAATTGTAAAAGTCAAACTCCAAATTCAAAAGAGGGTCTCGGATTTGGTACAGTCGTACAACTCAATGATTCTAAGTTTTGCACGGTTGTCACTACTGAGTCAGAGAAGGGTTGCCTCGATAAAGAAGATGACTCTACTGATCAACTAGCAGAAGATGCTCCACAGGATTAGAGGAAGAAATTAAATTTACCATTGATGAATTAAAAGAGATTAACCTCGGGACTGAAGAACAACCCCGACTAACATTTATAAATTCTCTACTCAATGACGAAGAATCTGCATAATTGATTAAACTATTAACATAATTCAAAGATTGCTTCGCATGGAGCTACCATGAAATGTCAGGACTGCCAACAGAGGTTGCAGTCCGTAAACTCGGGGTGGACAAGAATATAACCCCAGTAAAACAAGCTCCCAAGAGCCGTGGTGAAGAAATTAATAGACACAAACTTTGTGAAAGAAGAGTAATACCCCACATGGTTAGCTAACATTATACATGTTAAGAAGAAAAATGGACATATCCGTGTTTGTGTTGACTTCAAAAATTTGAACAAAGCATGTCCAAAAGATGTATTTCCACTACCCATACTAGAGATGATGATGGATATCCCTTCAGCACATGAAATTTTCTCCTTCATGGACAGATTGTCGCGATACAACCAAATCAAGATGACTCCAAAGGATGCAACATTTACAGCCTTCAGAACAACAATCAAAATTTTTTGCTACACAGTGATGCCGTTCAGCCTAAAGAACGCTGAAGTAACATATTAGCGCGCAATGACGAAGATTTTTTATGACCTCGTTCACAACCAAGTAGAATGCTACATGGATGATTTGATCATCAAAAGTAAACAAAAAATAGACCATTTGTACGATTTGAGGATCTTGTTCAAACGGTTACGATGATATGACATAAAAATGAATCCCTTAAAGTGTGCTTTTAGCGTTACTTCGAGAAATTTCTGGGGTTCGTTGTCCTTCATCGGGTAATCAAGATCAACCCGGATAAAATTAAAGCTATCTTGAAAATGCCTCCTCCTAAAACCTTGAAACTACTATGTTCCTTCCTAGGGATGTTGGCATATCTGAGGCGATTTATTTCTAATCTCTCAAGTAGGTGTAAGCCTTTCTCTACATTAATTAAAAAGGATGCCAAGTTTATTTGGGAAGAAAAATGCCAGCGGGCTTTCGAAGACGTTAAACAATATTTAATGACACCTCCTTTCTTGGTAGCCCCTACTCAAGGGAAACTATTGATACTTTATATTGCGACCTTAGATGAATCTCTTAGAGACCTCCTAGCCCAAGTTAGTGATGAGGGTAAAGAAAATGCACTCTACTACTTGAGTCGTCGCCTAATATCGATGGGTATCCACCTATTGAAAAGCATTGTCTGACATTGATTTTCACTGCTCAAAAGCTTAGACATTACATGCTTTCTCATAAGATTACGCTAGTCTCAAAAGTTAATCCGTTGCAATATCTGATGACCCGAGCAACACTCTCCGAACATTTAACAATAAGATAAATGATCTTATTGCAATTTGATATAACTTTTGTTGCCCTCCCTGCTATCAAGGGACATATCCTAGAAGATTTTATTGCTACACACCCAATGCCAGCTGGGTCCTCTCTCAACGACAAGTTATTAGATGAGCAAATACTACAAATGAAATTCTCCAGTGCGCAATGGTGGGAGATGTACTTTGATGGTGCTTTGTCAGCCAGAAATGACAAAAAATCAGGCACAATTATACTAGGCAAATTAGGGATTGGTTTGATATTTATCAAGCCAGATAAGGGAATATTGAGGTTCTCATACCACCTGGCAGAGCCATGCACCAACAATGAAGCAGAATATGAAGCTTTAATCAACGGATTGGGAACGACAATCTCAATGGATATAACAAGCATTGCCATTTATGGCGACTCCCAACTCATCATCCAACAAGTCCCCAGACAATACAAAATTTTGAAACCAAGATTAGCTTAGTACCATCAGTACACAATGAAGCTCCTGGGGGCAGATCTCTGATGTGACTTTCTACCAGATTCTTAGGGGAGATAATGCCCATGTCAATGCTCTGAAAAACTTGCTATGGAATTGGCATGTCCCCTGGAGGATTCCATGGAAATCACAGTGCAACGAAAACAAGTCTTGTCGCTGATCGATCTTGAAACTCTACACAAGCTTGGAAAAGAAGAAGCAATAAATACAGTTACAGACATCAATGAAGATTGGCACAATGGATTAATAGAATTGTTGCATACTGGAAAAATGCCAGAAGACAAGTTTGAAGCACATCATTTCACAAGAAGGGCTATGTCTTACGCTCTGATGAGAAATGTTCTATATAGAAGAACATTCGACCAAATGTGGCTAAGGTTTTTAGCAGAGCTGAAGCACAAAATATTGTCAAAGAAGTACATGTCAGATTGTGTGGCGCTCACGAGTCAGGGCCAAAAATCAAAATGACGATCAAAAGCCCCGGGTATTATTGGTCCCCAATGATGTCCGACTGCATGGATACAACCAAAAAATGTCACCAATGCCAAGTGCATGGGGCGGTCTTACACCAACCTCTGAATGTGCTACACCCAACTGTTGTCTCATGGCCATTCAAGTTTTGAGGAACAGACATAATAGGCCTGATAGACCCTCCATCTTCCAAAGGACATAGGTTTATACTTGCCGCTACATATTACTTCTCCAAATGGGTAGAGGCGGTATCGCTACCTAAGGTTACGACACAACATGTCCTTCAATTTTTTAAAAGTTAAATTGTCTACCATTTTGAAGTACCGCAAAGAATAATTTCTGATAATGGGACAACTTTTAGAAGCACCAAGATCAACAATTTTGTCAAAAGACATAGGATAGATTGAAGATACTCTACGATTTACTTTCCCAGAGCAAATGGTCTGGATGAAGCTTTCAACAAAACACTGGTACAGATTTTGAAGAAAACACTAGATGTAAGCAAAAGGGATTGGCACAACAAACTATTAGAAGCCTTGTGGGCCTACAAGATGACTTTCAGGACTCCCACTCAGTGTACACCCTATATGCTCATGTATGGGTCCGAGGCGATGCTACCACTAGAAATCCAGACACAGTCTCTTAGAGTTATAGTTGCCAACCAACTCACAATAAAATAAAGTGAAAAACTCAGACTTAAAGAACTGGAGATTCTCAAGGGAAAATGACTAGAAGAGCAACAACATTTGGAGCTTTACCAGGCGAAGATGATACAAGCCCATGACAAATTGGTTTTCTTAAGGACATTCAAAGCTGGTGACCTCGTACTTGTGCTCAAAAGGTCTATTCTTGCATGCCGCAAAATAGGTGAAAAATTTGAGCCAACTTGGGAGGGACATTTTGTCGTTGAAAAGGTCTACATAGGAGGAGCCTACCAGTTAGTAAAATTCCAGGGTGAAAGACCCATGTTACCAATAAATGGACGATATGTGAAAACCTATTAAGCAGTCTAATGTCGCTCGCCTCTACTTGCTTTGAGACTTTGAAACTTTGATTGTTTTGAGGTTATCTATGTGGCCAAATGTCTATGACTGGGTCAAAATTTTGTAATTAACCTCAAAATAATGAAAATTAGAAAAAAACGTCAAATTTTCTCCTTTCCACTTTTGAGTATAATGTTTCACAAAAATTTAAATAAAATTCATATATAAGTAAACAATTCATTTTACTAAAATAAGCTAAAATTCACTTCAATAAATACTTTGTTTTACTCTTGTTCATGCCAAGTTTCGACCAACTGATAATTTTCCTGTCGTCTGTAGAAAAATGTCATGATACAAACTGATCTTTGCTTTCAAGAATGGCTGGAGTCTCGCAATAAATGAGGACATGGCACTGCATGGCGATACCATAGACTTCAACATGGATTTTAACAAGGTTGACATAGAGTACGAAGGTCCTTTCATGAATGTAGTTAGCTGCAAAGAGAAAGAGGGATTGCCTTCACTGCTAAGGGTGACAGACAAAGATAATGCATCACACAAAGGCAAGAGCGTGATAACCGAGCAAGATCCGATGGAAGGGCCCAGCCGTCTACCCATCATGGTAGCTGCACCAGTTGGAGGCTGCAAAAATTGAATGACTGCCAAGTACTTCACTTAGTAGGACGCAACGCAGGAACGCCAGCCGCAAGAAGAGGAGGGCTTTTCTACGATGAGAATGCAGATGTCAGAGAGAGACGAACAACTTGGTCACCCTTATTTTTGAGGGGCGTATTTATGTTCCAGACATGAAAAAAACTTCTGTCAGTTTACCCACCACAGATGAAGAACCAGGGTTTGTGACAAGGCCAAAGACACTTTCAGCTTCAGATGTTTTATGCAATGGTTGCCCGACATGCAACACTGAAATACTTGCAGGTGCATCAACCACAGGAGCATTTATAGAGTGCCCGGATTGCAATATTCTACATTTACAACACTTTAGTACATTAGAAGAGTATATCTACAGCACCGGTGGGTCTCAAACATCAGATTTTATGATGGATGAGCCATACACCCATTGGGGACAGATCAGTTTGTACCAAGGAGCCCAGGGTCGTGCATCCTGCTAGATGCCGAGTCTCATGTTCCAGATCAGCCAGCGCCTGTTTGGGTTCTTGCCGATGCTCAGAGGGAGGACCATCTGTGACAGCTACCAACTCCTAGTACGATGAAGTACTACAAAATAAGCAAGGTAAATAAAAGAGAATTTGAATTTTATGAAGAAATTCAGGGAAAATTCTTCAACATACTGGAGGGATTAGAACTCTATACCAGAGTCTTCTCAGAGACTGACGAACAAAGAATTCTTGACTACATTTTTGACCTAAAAGACAGAGATCGAGCTAGTTTGCTTATTGAATGGACCTTTTCCGAGCTGAAGAAATGGAAGTGAGGAAAAGGAAGGATTACTATTCAGTGTGGTTACTGCTACAACTTCACAAATGACAGATAAGGGAATCCGCCTAAGATCCTCAGACACAATCATGTAGATCCACTACCACCAATGATAAAGTCGATGATCAAAAGAATAGTCAGATGGAGTATTCTGCCTGTTACCTACATTCCAAATAATTGTAATAGCAACATCTAGGATGAGGGTGATTGTATTCCTCCACACATCAATCACCATGACTTCAAGAGGCCTTTTTGTACAGTCACATTCATGAGTAAAAGTAACATCTTATTTGGGAAAGAAATTGACTTCGTCAGCTCTGGTGATTTCAGAGGCTCTGTAGAGATTCCTCTACTAGTCGGTTCAGTCTTGATTCTTAAAGGCAACATTGCAGATGTCGCCAAACATTGCATTTTAGGGGTACGACACTGTAGGGTGTGTATGAACTTCCACAGGATAGATGACAACAAAATGTCTTACAAGCTACTATCTTACAAGTTATGAAAGGAAGTACATGCGAAGGGAACTCTTAACCTAGAGCATGGCTTAGAAGGTTTGCTTGATCTGGAGCATTTCATACCTAGTACAGATGGTCAGAGGGTTCACTTGCTTTTCTAAAGCAACATTATATGTATCTGATATATTAAACCTACAATATATTCAAGGCATGAGATGTTCTGGATGTACTTCAACATGGAGTACATATTGTACCTTTGTAGGCGTTAGCCTATGTTTGATCTGTGACATCTTTATTGAAGCAGATTAATAGAAATTTCTCTCAGAAATGTGCCTTTTTGTCAGTTGCCCTTTTGTGCGATGGATGGAAGCCACAAACCACGCGTTGGTTCAGAATTTTAATGAACAAAGAACAAAACAACAAGCCTTTCACAATAAAATGAAATTCAAAATAAAAATAATTACAAATGAACACAAAAAAAAAAAATTTCTTTTGAAAATGAACCAATTAAAATTAAAATTTTAAAGACATATTTTGAAAAATTAAATGTGATAAAAAACAACAAGAAAATAAAATAAATCTGTTGAGTGGTCGGAGTTTCTTACTCTTCGTGCGTGCAACACAACCATCTTTATCTTCATTAATTCTCTTCATATCCCCACAAAATTTTACATTCTACAAAAAACATCCACAAAACTCTACAAATCTTCTTCAACAAAATCAAACTTTTTACATTACACATTTCTGAAAATTCAACACCACAAACTCTCTACATAGTTTTCATATGACTCTTGGAGTCAGTACCAAAATTTTGGGTCCCCATACCCGACGAGGTGTGAGGCGCCATTCAATGGATGTTAAGGCTTCTGATTCCTTCAAAGATCAAATTCTCCAAGGATCAGTGTGTCGCCCCTTTTAATGGATGTTAAGGCTTCCGATTCCTTTAAATTTTAAATTCCCGAGGATCGGTGTGAGGCCCCTTCAATGGATGTTAAGGCTTCTGATTCTTTGAAATTTCAAATTCCCAAGGATCAGAGTGAGGCACACTTCAATGGATGTTAAGGCTTCTGATTCCTTCAAATATCAAATTCTCCTAGGATCCGTGTCAGGCCCCCTTTAATGGATATTAAGGCTTATGATTCCTTTAAATTTCTAATTCTCCGAGGACTAGTGTGAGGCCCTCTTCGATGGATGTTAAGGCTTCCGATTCCCTTAAATTTCAAATTTGCAATGATCGGCGTGAGGCCCCCTTCAATGGATGTTAAGGCTTTCGATTCCTTTAAATTTCAAATTCTTTGAGGATCGGTGTGAGGCCCCCTTCAATGGATGTTAAGGCTTCTGATTGCTTCACATATTTTATTCACAAGTTCCCCACAAATTCCTATGTGCGAATCTGCATACTTTCTGCATAAGCACATATTTTCTTGTCTCCGCTTAGGTTGGATGTGAGTCCTGGTGCTTTCCTTCCTAAAGTGATGCACATACTTCCTTGTTTCCTCTTGGGGTGGATGTAAGTCCTAGTGCTCTCCTTCTTAATGCAACACAAACTTTATTGTTACTTATTGAGTTGGATGTGAGTCTTGGTGCTTTCTTTCTCAATGTAACACATATACTTTCTTGTTACCTATTGAGTTGGATGTGAGTCCTAGTGCTTTCCTTCTCAATGTAACACAAATATTTCCTTATTACCTCCCAAGTTGGATGTGAGTCCTAGTGCTTTCCTCCTCAATGTAGAATATTTTTCTTTGTCATCACTTCGATTGGATGTGAGTCCTAGCGCTTTCCTCCTCAATGTAGAATATTTTTCTTTGTCATCACTTCGATTGGATGTGAGTCCTAGCGCTTTCCTTCCTAACGTGACATATACATTCTCTGTCAAATGTCAGTTCGAATATAACTCCATAGTGGTAACTCGAGCTGGTACAGTCCTTTCTTTCTGGAGATATATCGTTAACAGCCATTGTCTTCTACACTGTTGTTACCCTATGGAGCTGGATGTGAGCCTCTATTTTTTCCATCTAGATTTGGTCCTTCCATACAATCATATTCTCATATTTTGAAATAAGTTTCAAGACCACCTTAAATGGATTATGGCATCTGATTCTTAATTCGGGATTGAATCCCAAATTTCAATTCCAACCTCGGGGTCAGCACTTATATACTAACTCCCATCCTTTATAAATACCTAAAATTTCATAACTCAAAATTCACTCTCTGATCCCCAGCGAGAGTCCCTACTCTTTGATTTCAATCAAACGATCATCTGCTAATTCTCCAGCGGAAATAAATCGCACACACATCCCTACACATACTTTCGGGTCTGTCGACTCAGGAGTTTGTATTGTTTTTTTTTTGTTGGTCTCGTCGGTCAACTCCAATACATACGGTGTGCTTCCCAGCACACCGCACCTATTGGGGGTCCATTTGTTGACCTCATTTTTTGTTGAGGTTTAGTTATTCCTCTATAGTAGCCTAAGGTCTAGCCATAGGACTTTTCTATTGACTATTCTTAGAAAACTAGACAAGGAATCATCAGCAATACAAATTTAAACTCTTCTCTACTCAACTTGAAGCTCCACATATTGGTCATAACCTCTAGCACTTAGTAGGTGGGGTCACTATAGGGGAACTCAAGATCAGTTACCCTTAGGACTGCTCGATCTTAGGGTTGACTCTGGGTGTTGGTCTAAGGATAAGGCACTCACTTGCAATCACTTGCACTCACAATCACTCACTACCTTAAACCCAAAATTTCTAGGCTGTGGTCCCTTGATATTTTTGGGAGACTCTTGTAGGTGGTCCCGTAAACCCATTAGCCCTAGGAAAGGGTTTGGCTAAGACCACTACATAGAGGACCCAAAATGGGGTTTCCATTGGTCCATTGCTTATTAATTGTGGTTGACACTCCAACTCTACCAAGACACCAAACCCAGCCTTTTGCCCCTAAATTCCCCCAAATTACCAAAATACCCTTCTTGATCCCAAAATTCTAAAAATTCTAAAAAATCTCAAAAATTCATAAAACCTCCCAAATATTCTCAATTTCATTTTTATCAACTATCATATTACCCAATTCGGCCTATTTGACCATCTTTGACCAAAACCCCCAAATTGCCCTTTAAAGGCCCATATTTTCCCCAAATTACCCCAAATTTCCATCCAATTGGTCTAAATTTACCCCAATTTCAATTCTAGACTCAAATTCACCCTTCATATGACCAATCTAGACCAATTTTAAGCTCAATTGGTCTATGATTTGAACTCAATTTTGAGCCAAACCAAAAACTTAATTTTGGCCCTATGACTTGGTTCCACCAAATTGAACTCGTACTACACTCAATTGACCACAATTTTTGTTAAAAAATATTCTTAACATCCACATACATCAAACTTTACCTTCAATTGGCCTTGGTAAGGCCTCAATTTCATTTGATTTCAACCTAATTCAAAAAAGCACCAAATTGGCCATGTCTTAAAATCTCACCAAATTGAGGGCTTTAACCTCAAAAATTTCCACTCTATCACTTCATGAAAAATCTTCACAACATCTCCCTCGATCATGTAGAACATTCAATTTTTACTTATCCTAAGGCTAGCCCAACAAAGACCATGTCTAACCCAACATTCCCAAATTGGCCAAATTTAAAAAAATCCCTTAAGTTGACCTACGAATTTAACTCAAAATCACTTCAACCCTTCACCAAAAATTTTCATAACAATCATGTACACAATGTTGATCAATCAATTAGGCCAATTGACATGGCTAGCCTAGCCCAAACCCAAGCTTTGATCACATGAACCCACATTGAACCCATGCACTAAAGATGGCCTAACTACCCCAAAGTCTCCAAATTAATAGTTGGACCCTACCCTAGTAACCAGTCTAAACCTCTTAAAACCACCTAATCTAAGCTATGGTCCAAAGGTCCCCTAAATTAAGGGATTTCATGCCATCTTTGCTTAAGCTTAGAATATTTTTACCAAAATAAACCCTAAATATTAAGTTGCTTTGACAAATTCCCCTGGATTCTTTGAGCACCAAGCCACCTCCCCCTGGCATGGTCGGTCGGCCTAGTCACCGTAGAAGCTCAAAACTGAGAGCCACCCCAAACTAAACCAGGAGGCCAACTCAGCCAATTGTAGAGTTCCTCTACCCTCCACTTAAGCAACACAATGCACCCCCTAATTTGCCACGACAACCACCCCTTAACAATTTTTCTAAAAAGCACCTCCCACAACCATGGGAAGAGGTGATGAAAATTTCTTTGAGAGGCCTCTCCAAAATGACCACAGAGGTTCCCTAAGATCCCCTCAATGCATTCCAACTATTTTCCCTCACCAATTTCTACTAGTTGAGTTCAATTTTGAGCTCGAACTCTTGCCAGAAATCAGGAAAGAGCCTAATACACCTCCACAATCCACCAAACTAAATCTAACTTCATGCACACCTTCCCAATAGTGAAAGAAGCTTAAGCCCCATCAAATCCCCCTCTCATAGAGCCTCTACCAAAGCTCTAGGCCATCACCTAAATCCGGTCGTGATCGAAATCATGCTTAGGCCTTACATCAAGACCAGAGACTCAATCCCTAACCTCTTTGGATCACGAAGAACTTGTAAGACTCTCTTATTGAAGTTTCACTTCTCATAGCACAAGTATAAAACTTCTCTTCCTCGCGAACCTATATGACCTCTCCATTTATTTTGAGTTGATTTCATGGTATCATAACCTTATGGATGTGATCGTGTAGTCTAAGCGAGCATTTAAAAAAAATAATCCAATTTGGATAAGAAATGAGAGAGATCTTAAGGCTAGAAGATGGACAGTTCTTGGGATAGGCTATTGGAGACAATGAAGGGTAGCCGCCCGATCGTGTGTGTATCAGATGGACGGTCACGATGAAGTCGGATAACACTTCGAAACATAAACCGCTGGTTGAGTCAGCGCTAAGGTAGATGGCTGCATCGAGTAGGAGCGTGTTGTGTGGAGCTTCAGAGCCGTCGTAGGTTGATGTGGCGCCGAATATTTAAGTAGATAAATAGGGATTTAAAAAATCAGAAAGTTATCCCTAGCTTTAAAAATTCATATCTTGGTGTGGAAAAATCACCATAATAAAATAAAAATACCCACTTGCTTAGTCATCAGAGGAGAACAATGAGGAAATAATTTTAAGTCTATATGATGGATATTTTATTTTTAATTAATTAAACCCTGATTTGGATGTTTTGATTCTCCATGCATGTAGTGATATCACCATGGCTTGAAATTTTAGCATGTTGTTGCCTTCGTCTTAGAGAACATTCTCTGATTTTTTTAAAGTCACAGGAGGCACTAGACAGAGAATCATATTTTTCAAGTTTATGTCCATTTATTGCTTAAAGTAATCATGGAAATTAGCATGTTGCTTAGAAAAATCCAAGAAAATTTTGGAAGGTTCATAATGACCAGAGAGCCTTTAGGAAAATTTCTCAATGGTCAAGTCATTCAAAATAAACTTAATTTTTACAAATCCTAAATCACTAAGATAGTTAATTTTGAGAAATACAAACAATAAAATGATTTGATTTTTTATCTCCACTGTTATTTAGGATCCAGAGAACTCACCATAACAATTCCAAAGCATTTTGAGCTCATTTGGAACTTGAGTTGATTTTTAAAGATAAATAACATTTTTGGCACTTAAATGATTTTTAAAATTCAAAACATAACTCAAATATTTATGAAAACTTATTTTTTGAGTTCCATGTGATCAGGGGTATTTTCTAAAAATAAAATGGTGTTTAAAATTAGAACTTGATTTTTTAACCTAGTTTAAATATTTAAATAATTAAAAATTCTTAAATATCACAAAAAATATAAAATTCATTTAAATCTTCTAAATTGCTTCCTAAGCACTTAGGAACAATTAGAAAATTTTCCCTAATTTTCTAAACAAAGATATTGAATTTTAAAGCCTAAAAATAATTTTTAAAGGTTAAAATGGGTTTTCACTAAGAATAATTACAATAAATCAAATAAAATTAAGAATAATATAAAATTTTCAATTCTAAATTATCTGACCACAAGGAGATTTTTCAAAAATTTAAAACTTAATTTTCTCTATTTAAAATATTTTATATTTAGTAAATACTTAAGAACTTAAAATAATTCTTAAAATTCAAAAAAAATAAATTCAAAAAATCATGAAATTTGGTCCGAAGGCTTCTCTAGTCTAGGTCCACCTCCAGTAAAAATTTTAGGGAATTAGAATTTACCTTGGTCAAGTTAGGAATTTTCTTTGAAAAGTCCTATATTTACATGAAAACAACTATATAATTAAATTAAATTTTCCAAAATCACATTTTCTCCTCTGATGTCTTAAGGATATAAATTTCAAAGTCATTTGAATTGAAATTTACAAATTATAAAGTGTTTGAACCTTAAGGGCATTGTGTGATTTTGGACATTTAGCCTTAAATAACATTTAGGTTTAATTCAAGGAGGGAAATGGGTAATCACAGATCTTAATTTGGATGTTTGAAATACAAGGGGTTAATTGGTAGAAACCAACCTCATTTATTTAATTGAAAAAGATAAGTTAATAAATTTTCTAAAAATTATAAAAATTTGGAAGTTTATTAAAATAAAATGAACCCAGGACTTAGGGGTATGACTTTTGAAGTCAATAATTAATCAATTTAATACCTCTATTTTGATTTTCAAATAAAATTCAAATCAGGAATTATGACCAACTAAAGCTTAATCTTTTCAAAGTTAATTAAGACACTCACCTAGGTCTTAAGAGCTTAGTAGTGACTTAGGCTAAATCAAGTTTCATTTAAATAAGGATTAGAAAAGTAAACATCATTTAAAATTTAAACATCTTTCAAACACTACAAGCCTAGTTAGGACCAAAATTTGGTTAAGCGTTCCAATAAAACTAACTTGCCTTATTAAGGGTCTTCACCCACATAATCTTCAAAATTAAATTACAGATGATAATTACCTTATCTTAGGGATAAATAATACATCAATGTTCATTTAGCATTACTGTGTTTATGTAATGAATTATTAAGCAACATAATAAGTTTAAAAGAACTTGAGATTATTCATCAGGTAGCAAGAGAGTAGCATGGACCTGCTTCTTTCACTAGATCTGTTGGATACCTCAGAGATCTACAAATCTTAATATATTTTGCTTGGCATCATCATCCTTAATTAAACTTCTAAGGACCCACCAAGATATGACCTAGAGTTAGATAGGTCGTCAAAATTTTACTTTCTTGTTTCATATAAACTGCCCTAACATGCCTTTTGAGTTTCTGGTGGTGGAATGAGAAGACTCCCCAGGTACACTTTTACAATTTTTAGCATTGTCTTTCTTGTACTTTCATACTGCACTTTTATACCTGCAAATTTGCATGCTAAACAACGATGCCACCATGCATGAAAACTAAAACTATTAGGATAGCCACAAAACCAAAACCAAAACTAAAACTAAAATTAAAGTCAACCAAGATAAATTCACCTCCACAACATTCAAAATATAAAACAACTCAAAATTTAATCACAAATATCACACAAAACTACAACTTCAACTAAATTAAGACATCTCTATCGGATTATCGGGAATTCCTCAGAGGTGGTAACCTACGGTTGCTAACGTGGCTTTATGTGGTCTAAATGAAATTATGGAACTCATAAAGTTAAGTTTAGTAAATTCATTTGGGCTAAGTGAATCCAATAGAAAATAGTGGGGCTGGAACGAGGGAGCCGTAGGATCTTAACCGGTGTCACTCTAATCAACTTTAACTTGTCCCCATAAAACTTAAAGAACTTCAACCATAGGGTCATCTGATTTGACATCATAACTTGACACACTAGAAAACTTGAACTCATCGCAGCAAGGAGCTTGGAGCTAGCATGGTGGGCAACACGACCATCTTCAACAGCAAGAACTTGTGTTCCCCAACTAAACCAATCTTCCTTCCTTAGACTTAAATAACAAAGCTACAGGACTTCGAGTTTGCTTGCTTATACAATGTAAATTTTCACCTTATCTTTAGGCCTTTGCATAACCGTGCTATACAATATAAGCCCTAACTAGTCTTAGGATTCTGAGGTTCTTGTCTGTCACGTCCTAAATCCTCACATCCTCTAGGTTATATGTGTGATAGTTTCACACGAATGTAAGCCCTAACTAATAAAATTTACAGCATGAAACACCTAAAAATTTCTCCTCAAAAATGAAGCCAAACATTTGGATAGCTTGGAAAGTCACTGAGGTTCTCTTATGGATCCATGACATCCCCTAATCCTTCATCCTTTGGAATCTACAACAAAATGTTTCCAAATTTGAACCAATCCCCTTTCACACCTTTACGTCCGATCTCATTAAAAAGTCCTACCCTTCAAAACTCCTTAAAGATAATATTTCCTGCTTTTTATCGAGAGTTTTCTTAGATGACTTTGTTCATTTAAGATGTAATTAACTATAGTTGTTTGCCCTTATAGGAAGCTTATTCGAACCTAGCTTAATATAAACCCTATTTAATTCTTATATTAAATAGGGGAACTTGTCGGTAAATATAAAGGTTTTGCAGACCAAATAAATGTCATATATTCCTTAGTTTATATGATCGAGTCTCATCCTCAAGCCTTGTATTTATCCTATGGGATAGATACAGGATTTGAGGTATAGTGCTCTTTCATTTAACTATGAAAAATATGGGTTTAGTTTTATTTCATATTATTCTAAAACTAAATATATATGTAAATTAAAACGTCCTTCCGAAGCGGGTGATGAGATTTTTACTCTGATGACTCACACTTCTTACGAGCAACTCCTCCAACACAAACTAGCGCTCACATGCTTCTACCTCTACCAATCTTGAAAATTGTGTAAATTTGGATGATGATCCTGATTAATTAATGGAATTGCCTTTTGGTTACTTTTTGCCTTACATACAAAGGTTAATTCAATAAAGACACTTACCAAAACAAATGAAAAGTAATAAATTACAACTTATTGAAAAGTTATGGGGTGTTAAAAGTTAAACTCCCAACTCAAAAGAGGGTCTCAGATTTGGTACAATCAGACCAGTCAATGATTCAAAATTTTGTATGATTGTTACTAGTGAATCAGGAGAGGATTGCCTTTATATAGAGGATGACTCTACTAATCAAATAATAGAAGATTCTCTGCCATAATTTGAGGAGGAAATTAAATCAACGATTGATGAGTTAAAAGAAATCAACCTCGGGACTGAAGAACGATCCCAACCTACATTTATAAGTTCTTTACTCAACGATGAAGAATCTCTACGGTTGATCAAATTGTTAACATAATTCAAAGATTGTTTTGCATGGAGTTATGATCAAATGTCAGGATTGTCAGCAGAAGTTACAGTTCATAATCCCGGGTTGGATAGTGATATAACCACAGTGAAACAAGCTCCCAGAAGAATGCGCCTCGAAATAGAGTAACTATTAAATGCCAAGGTGAAGAAACTAATGGACGCTAACTTTGCAGAAGAAGAGCAATACACCATGTGGTTGACTAATATTGTACATGTTAAGAAGAAAAATGGACAAATCCATGTTTCTGTAGAACTCAGGGATTTGAACAAAGCATGTCCAAAAGACGAGTTTCCACTATCAATACCAGAAATGATGGTGGATGGATATCGCTTCTACACATGAAATCTTCTCTTTCATGGACAGATCGTCGGGATACAATAAAATCAAGATGGCTCTCGAGGGTGCAACACTTACAGTCTTCAGGACGCTGATCAAAATTTTCTGTTACACAGTCATGCCATTTGGGTTAAAGAACGCCGGGGCAACATATCAACATACAATGATAAAGATTTTTGATGACCTCATTTGCAATCAAGTGGAGTGCTACGTGAACGATTTCGTCATCAAAAGTAAATGAAAAATAGACCATTTGTTCGATATAAGGATCGTGTTCGAACGGTTACGACGATATGACCCTTAAATGAATCCCTTAAAGTGCGCCTTTGGTGTTACCTCTAAGACGTTTCTAGGATTCATTGTCCGTCATCAGGGAATCGAGATTGACCCAGATAAGATTAAAGCTTTCTTGGAATGACTCCTCCTAAAACCTTAAAACAACTACGTTCCTCATAAGGGAAGTTGTCATATCTGAGACTCTTTATTTCTAATCTCTCAGGTAGGTGTTAGCCCTTCTTGGCATTAATTAAAAAGGACGTCAAAGTAATTTAGAAAGAGAAATGTCAGCGGGCCTTTAAATATGTTAAACAATATTTAATGGCATCTAATGTTTTGGCATCCCCTATTCTAGGGAAACCTTTGACATTTTATACCGTATACCTAGATGACTCTCTTGAAGCCCTCTTTTCCCAAGTAAATGAAGGGGGTAAAGAAAATACACTCTACTAATTGAGTCATCGTCTGATACCGATGAAAGTAAGGTATCCACCTACTGAGAACAATTATCTGACATTAATTTTTGCCGCCCAAAAGCTTAGACATTACGTGCTCTCTCATTAGATTACCCTAATCTGAAAATTTAATCCATTGAAATACTTGATGACCCGACTAACTCTCTCTGGACTTCTAGCAAGATGGTCGATGACCTTATTGCAATTTAATATAACTTTTGTTACCCTCTTTGCTATCAAGGGAGAGATTTTGGCAGACTTTCACACTGCACACCCACTATCAGCTAGGTCCCCTCTCGACAATGAACTACCAGATGAGCAAGTGTTACAAATGGAATTCTCCAGTGCGCAAAGCTGCGAGTGTGCTTTGACGATGCTTTATCAGCCTAAAAAAGACAAAGGATCAAACATAGTCATACCAGACAAACTAGGGATCTGTTTGGTCTTTATCACACCAGATAAGGGTATGTTGAGGTTCTCATACCACTTGACAGAGTCATGCACTAACAACAAAGCAGAATATGAAGCTTTAATCACCGGATTAGAGTTGGCAATCTCAATATATATAATAAACTTTGCCATCCATGTTGACTCTCAACTTGTCATCCAGCAAGTCACTGGACAATATAGAATTTTGAAACCAATACTAGTAGATTATCACTGATACGCAATGAAGCTACTGGAGCAAATCCCCTATTTGAATTTCTACCGGATTCCTAGAGGAGATAATGCCGATGTTGATGCTCTAGCAAAAATTGTTAAAGAACTTGCGTGTACCCTGGAGGATTCCATTGAAATCTAAGTACAAGGAAGACAAATTCTATCTCAAACTGACCTCAATAATCTACACAAGCTCAAAAAAGAAGAAAAACAAACTGCAGTTGCAGATATCAACAAAGATTGGCGCAGGACATTAATAGAATATTTTCATACTGGAAAGCTGCCGGAAGACAGGTCTGAGGCACATTACATTACAAAAAGGGCTATGTCGTACGCTCTAGTGGGTGAAGTCCTCTACAGAAGATCATTCGATTAAATG
>NEWO01000616.1:271406-296394 GCA_003013225.1 Phalaenopsis aphrodite | reverse complement strand
TAAAATGATAAGTATTTCTTTATCTTCCTCCATATCTAAAAAATGAAATCCACAGGAAAAATGAATATATCCACTTTTACTAACACATCTTTTATAACTCCCTTAGGATATGTAACTGAATGGTCCGCTAACTATAGAGTTACAGAAGTAGGTGAGACTTCTCCTAATCCTAATCTTTTGAAAATTGATAGAGGCATAAAATTAAAACTGGCTCCCAAATCACATAAAGTTCTTCCATAAAATTTTTCACTGATCGCACACGGTATAGTAAACCGTCAGGATCTTTTAATTTTTTAGGAAGCTTTTTATGAATGATGGCACTACACTCTTCGCTAAGTGCAAGAGTTTCATTATCTGTGAACTTCCTTTTCTTGTTTAGAATATCTTTCATAAATTTCACATAATTGGGCATTTGCTCTAAAGCTTCTATGAAGGGAATGTTTACTATTAATTTTTTAAGAATTTCTAAAAATTTAAAAAATTATTTATTTTGTTTGTGTTGCTTCAATTTTTGAGAAAACTATTGTGGAGGTTTCTCTACAGTAATTTTCATTGGTGTAAGTGGATACTCTAAATCTGGGTATTCATGATCCTTTTCTTTTTAGGTATCCATTTTCTCTTTTTTAGTTTCTATTTCTTTTTGCACCCTTGTTTCCAACTCTTTTCCACTTCACAATTGTATCACTTTGATTTGTTCTTTTTCTCGGTCTTTATGATTTGGTTCCATAATACTAGGAAAAGTTCCTAATGTTTGGTTACTAAGTGCAGTAGCGATATGCACTATTTGGTTTTCAATATTCTTAATAGCAGTTCCTTGATTTTGTAATTGATTTCCTTGAATTTATAATTGATTTCCTTGATTCTGCAATTGTTGACCCATGTTTAATATCAGATTTTCTATAGACAACTTCTTCTCCTTAATTTGAGTATTATTGTTAAATCCTGGAGGATAAGAAGGTCTATAGTTAATATAACCTTGGTTGGATAAATTTCCTAGAGGGTTCACTGGGTTATATGCCCATTGTTGATTTGTAGAAGAATTGTTATTCTAATTAAAATTTGGATGACTCTTCCAACTTGGGTTGTAATAGTTTGAATATGGTTGTTGGCTCTATTAATAGCATTTAAGGTCTCATATGAAGGTTGAACATACACAAATTGCCTAGATGAATTCGCTTCCATCACAGGAGGTGTTGGAGAATAATTCATCCCATAATGATCTAATTTCTTTGATATTGCAGCAATCTGCAAAGCTAACATAGAAATTGCATAAGAATCATGCATACTAGCTACTCTTTTAGGATTTACCCGCTCAGAGGGCCATTGAAAATTATTGGTAGCCATCTCTTCTGTTAATGAATAAGCCTCATGAGAAGATTTTGACATTAAAGAACCACCAACTGCAACATCTATAATTGATCTAAGAAATCCTACTAATCCATTATAAAAAGTTTGAATTATCAACCAATCTGGTAACGAATGATGAGGACACTTCCTAAGAAGATCTATAAATATCTCCCAAGCTCCATATATTGACTCTCCATCAATCTAACAGAACGATGTTATGTCATTTCTAAGTTTAGCAGCTTTGGATGGAGAGAAATATTTGGATAGAAATTTCTGTGAAAGTTCTCCCCAAGTTCTAATAGATCCCGGTGCTAATGAATTTAACCACATCCTAGCCTTATCCCTCAGTGAAAAAGAAAAAGTCTAAGTCTAACAGCATCGTTTGAGACTCGGTCATATTTAAAAGTAGCACACAGTTCTAAAAAACTAGCGAGGTGTAAGTTCAGATCTTCATTTGGTGTACCTCCAAATTGATTGTTTTGTACCGTTAGGATATAACAGGTTTTTCCTAAAATGAATTAGCAACTTCATCAGGATTTTGGATAGATAAGTGAATTTCATCTACTGTAGGATTTGCATAATCTCTTAGGGGTCTAGGTTGGTGTTCGTTCTCTATTCCTTGATTGTTCAGGTTGTTTTCCATTGTATTGGAATTTCTAGGTTCTCTTCTTAATTTTCTAATCCTTTTAACAGTGCGTTCTAATTGCAAATCGTAGGGTATAAGATTTTTAGGTCTAAATTTACGCATACAATTTGAAATCAGTACTCAGGAATATAATTAACTAAATATAAAAATAAGTTGCAATTCAAGTAAAAATTTTCTAATAATCCTAATTTGTCTGTTACTCTGATCGCTGACAATGATGCCAAAAACTTGGTCGGTGACTTTATATATGCTTAAAATATAAGATAAATAAGTATGTAATAAATATTAAATAATTGTAAAGTTACACTTATCAACGCAAGTATACGTATCGCTCAAGTAATATAGGGCTCTCCAATGGAGTCCTAGATATCGATCCCACATGGAGTAGTTTAGAATTATGGACTAAGATTTTTAAAAAGCAATACTTTAATCATAACAAAGAAGTTCAATTTGTTTATCTGTCACTAATAGTCAATTGAAATAAATAGATAATTTTAATAACTAATAAATAACTAATGATAATAATGAGGGTTTAATTGTGATATTCAATATATAAGAAAACATCCTTCTCCTTGTCAAGAAATTATATTGAATGGATAAAATAAATTAGTTCAATTTATATTGTGCCAAATAGGAGCATACCTATTCTTTACCCTTTGGTCCATGCATAAAGAACATTGACTAATCCTATGCTTGTTTACTGAATCTGCGGCTAGGCTGGGAGGATACCGGTTCTCACTCCAATTCTACGCCCGATAATATTATTTCCCTATTTATCTGCACCTAACTTCCAAGGGCTTTGACCTCCCTGAATCTTGGATGTAATCTTTACTTTAGTTGTAAAACTCAACCTATTTTTACAAATTAATTGGCCAGACTGAAAGTGAATTATGATCGAAGTGGAAAGATCATTACAATTTCTTAAACATTTTCTTGGCTTCACCAATTCAAATTATCATTTCACAAATCTCGAGATAAGAAGAAAGACAGAGAAAACTACTCAGAACTAATGAGGAAAACATAACAAAACTCAGAATTCATATATAAAATCAAAGTCATACTAACTACAACAAGTAAATAACTCATCTCTAATTTCTCTCCAAGAACACTTCTCAAAGTTCCTCTGAATCTCTTCCTTTTATTATACACACAGAATTCCTCTTCGAAGTAGCAAGGAGGATGAAATCTCTCACTTTCCCTCCACTCTTACAATCTCTTGAAAAATTCCTAACAATTCTTACACTCTATTGGAAATTCTATACACTAATGGTAACCTCCAAGACCTCTAGACTCTCCTAATTTTCGGCCAAAATGTTCTTTTAAAGTTTTGGATGAGCTTTCCCAAGAGTTACCTAAGCATCCCTTCAAAATTTGGCCTTATCCAAAGCTTGAGTAGGCATAACCATCGATCTCACCGTCGGCGGCCTCGAGGGAGCCATCGACGGGCTTCTGAAGAATTTTGTCTTGTAGTCTCGGGAAAAACTTGGCGTCGGTGTACTAGTTCAATTCTCCACATTTTAGTCCTTTTGGCTCCGAATTCGCTCCTTTTTGCATCTTTTTGCTTCAATTACCCTAATTCATCATTTCTGCAACAAAACATCAAAAAAACCTTTCTTTAAAGTGTAATATCCTTAAAAATAGTATAAAATAGGTATGAAAATCTCAACATATTTTCCTTTTGTCAGTAGCAAAATATCATTTACAATACAAGTAATAATATCAGCATAAGAGGGTATTTTCCACACATTAATATTATAAAGTTGTTCATCAGGGAAACTGTCTGTAATTTCATTATCAGTGTCAGATAATTCATGATATTCTAATTTTGACAAATGATCAACAATTTGATTATCAGTTCCCTTTCTATCAATAACCACAAAATCAAATTCTTGCATAAAAAGTATCCATCTAATTAACCTTGGTTTGGCATCCTTCTTTTGCATCAAATATTTAGTAGCAGAGTGATCAGTGTGCACAACACATTTAGTCCTAATTAAATAAGATCTAAATTAGTCGAAAGCATACAATATAGTCAGTAACTCTTTTTTAGTAACATTGTAGTTAATTTGAGCATCGTTAAGAGTTTTACTAGCATTTTATATAACTTTAAAAATCTTATCATACATTTTCCCAATAACAGCTCCAGTAGCATAATCAATAGCATCACACATTAGTTCAAATGGTTTCTCCAAGTTAGTCGAAACTATAATAGGGGATTTGATTAGCTTTTCTTTTAATAACTCATAGGCATTTAAACAGTCTTCAATAAACTCAAATTTCTTGTCCTTTTCTAAAAGTTGGCCTAGAGGTTTAGTAATTTTTTAAAAATCTTCAATATAACGCCTGTAAAAATCAACATGTCCAAAAAAACTTCTAACCCCTCTTACATCAGTAGGAGGTGTTAATTTAGATAAAACTTGAATTTTTGCAGGGTCTGCTTCCATACCATTTTCCGAAATTTCATGCCCTAACACAATTCCTCCTGCAACCATAAATTGACATTTCTCTCCATGTAAAACTAACTTAGTTCTTTTGCATAACTCCAAAACTTTCTCAAGATAATTTAGGCATGCATCAAATGATGTTCCAAATAAAAATAAATCATCCATAAACACTTCCATTCCATCATTAATTAACTTACTAAGACATCATACAACTCTGGAACATTGTAGGCGCATTACATAATCCGAAAGACATTATTTGAAAAGCAAAAGTTTCAAAAGGACTAGTAAATGTTGTCTTTCCTTGATCCTCAAGAGCAATAGGAATTTGATGGTAGCCGATATATCCATCTGAAAAATAAAAATATTTGTGCCCAACAAGTCTATCCAATATTTGATCTAGGAATGGTAAAGGGAAGTGATCATTTCTAGTGGCAGTGTTTAATTTTATATAATCAATGCAAATACGCCACCTAATAACTTGTCTGATAGGTTTTAATTCATTATTCTCTTTTTCTTCAACAATCCTTCCTTCTTTCTTAGGACACAATGAATTGGACTTACCTAAGCACTGTTTGAAATATGATATATAATTCCAGTGTCCTACCATTTCAAAATTTCTTTTGTTGACTACTTCTTTCTTCATTGGATCCTTTGTGGATCAAATATTGGTTTATATTGTTCATCGAATATAATTCTGTGCATACATATCAAAATACTGATTCCTTTAATATCTGCTAAGGTCCAACCAAAAGCTTTCTTATATCTTTTTAACGTATCCAAAAGTCTTTTCTCTTACAAATCATTTAATTCTAAAAATATAATAACAGGAAATGTAGATGAATTTCCTAAAAACACAAACTTTAAGTGGTTAGCAAATACTTTCAACTCAAGTTCAGGTGGTTTTATAATTGATGGAACTAGATTCTTATCAGCATTTCTTATAATATCCAACATCTCAAATCTTTCCTGAACATAATTTAATTCTTCATTTTCTATTTCGTCCAAAATAACTTCATCTTTGTCTTCAAAATGTTCTTTCTCTTCAAAATGTTCTTTAAAATGCTTGTGCAATAGATGTTCACTAATTTCCATGCGAAAACATTCATTATCTCTTTCAACAGCAGGGTATTTCATAGATTTCACAATGATAAAAGTCACTTCTTGAACGTTAACTTTCATAGTTCATTCTCCCTTTTGAACATCTATCATAGCTTTTCCAGTAACAAAAAAAGGTCTCCCTAAAATTATAGGTATTTCCTTATCTTCCTCTATAATAATGAAATCCACAGGAAAGTTAAATTTATGAACTTTTACTAACAAATCTTCTATAACTCCCTTAGGATAAGTAACTGAACGATCTGCTAACTTGAGAGTTACAGAAGTAGGTGAGATTTCTCATAATCCTAATTATTTAAAAATTGATAGAGGCATAAGATTAATGCTGGCTCCTAAATCACATAAAGCTCTTCCATAAAAGTTTTCACCGATAGCACACGGTACAGTGAAACTACCTGAATCTTTTAATTTTTTAGGAAGCTTTTTCTGAATAATTGCACTACACTCTTCACTAAGTGCAACAGTCTCATTATCAATGAACTTCCTTCTCTTGTTCAAAATATTTTTCATAATTTCACAAAATTGGGCATTTACTCTAAAGCTTCTACAAAGGGAATATTTACCATTAATTTCTTAAGAATTTATAAAAACTTGGAGAATTGTTTATCCTTTTTGTGTTGCTTCAATCTTTGAGGAAACGGTGGTGGAGGTTTCTCCACAGTAATTTTCATTAGTGTAAGTGGAATATCTAAATCTGGGAATTCATAATCCTTTTCTTTCTCTGTATCCACTTTCTCTTTTTCAGTTTCCATTTTTTTTGCACTGTTGTTTTCAATTCTTTTTCACTTCGTAATTGTATAACTTTTATCTATTCTTTTCCTAGATCTTTAGGATTTAATTGCACAGTACTAGGAAAATTTCCCGAAGTTTGGTTACTAAGCGCAGTCGTGATATGACTTAATTGGTTTTCATTATTTTTTAGAGCAGTTCCTTGATTTTGTAACTGGTTTCCTTGAATTTGCAATTGATTTCCTTGATTCTACAACTGTTGACCCATGTTTAGTTTCATCTCTTCCATAGAAAACTTCTTTTCCTTAAAGTGAGTGTTACTATTAAATCCTAGAGGATAAGAATGTCTATAATTAACATTTCCTTGGTTGGATGAATTTCCCAGTGGGTTCACTGGGTTGTTTGCCCATTGTTGATTTGTAGAAGAATTATTTTACCAATTAAAGTTAGGATGACTCATTCAACCTAGGTTATATTAGTTCGAATAAGGATTATTGGGTCTATTGTTAAAAGCATTTAGAGTGTCATAAGAAGGTTGAACATCCACAAATTGCCCAGAGGAATTCTCTTCCATCATAGAAAGTGTTGGAGAACAATTCATTCCAAAATGATCTAATTTCTTTGATATTGCAACAATCTGTGAAGCTGACATAGATATTGCATCAGAATCGTGAATACTAGCTACTCTTTCAGGATTTACCCTTTTAGAGGGCCATTGAAAAGGGTTGGTAGCCATCTCTTCTATTAACAAATAAGCCTCATCAAAAGGTTTTGACATTAAAGAACCACCAGCCGCAACATCTACAATTGTTCTAAGAGATCCCACTAATCCATTTTAAAAATTTTGAATTATCAACCAATCTGGTAACGAATGATGTGGGCGCTTCCTAAGAAGATCTTTAAATCTCTCTGAAGCTTCATATATCGACTCTCTATCAATCTGACAATGATGTTATGTCATTTCTAAGTTTAGCAGTTTTGGATGGAGGGAAATATTTGGATAGAAATTTCTTTGAAAGTTCACCCTAAGTTCTAAGAGATCTAGGTGCTAATGAATTTAACCACATATTAGTCTTATCCCTAAGTGAAAAAGGAAATAGTCTAAGTTTAACAACATCGTTGAAAACTCTGTCCTATTTAAAGGTAGCATAAATTTCAAAAAAACTAGCGAGGTGTAAATTAGGATCTTCATTTGGTGTAGCTCTAAATTGATTATTTTGTACCATTTGGATAATAACAGGCTTGAGCGCAAATGAATGAGCAACTACATCAGGATTTTGGATAGATAAGTGAATTTCATCTGTTGTAGGATTTGCATAACCTCGTAGAGTTCGCGGTTGATGTTCATTTTCTATTTCTTGATTATTCACTGTGTTTTTCATTGTGTCAGGATTTCTAGGTTATTTACTTAGTTTTTTAATTCTCCTAACAGTGCGTTCTAATTCCAAATTATAGTGTATTAGATTTTCAGGTCCAAATTTATGCATACAATTAAAATCAGTACACAGAAAAATAGTTAACTAGATATGAAAATAAGTTACAATTCAAGTAAAAGTTTTCTAATAATCCTAATTTATCCATTCTTCAAATTATGTATTTTTTTTACTCCTCAGCAACGGTGCCAAAAACTTAACAGCGACTTTATAAATGCTTAAAAATACAAGGATTTGATATTGTTGCTAGAATATTTAAGGCCACAACAACGACGCCAAAAACTTGACAACGGTTATAGATTTGTTAAAAAATGTGTATAAAACATTCAATAATTACAAAGTCACACTTATCAATGCAAGTATACGTATCGCTCAAGTAATAGATGACTCTAATGGAGTCCTGTATATTGATCCTATAGGGAGTAATACAAGAGGGTACAAATTAGGATTTGGAAAATCAATACTTAATCACAACAATACAGTTCAAATTGCTTATTTATCACTAATAGGCAATTGAAGTAAATATTTAATTTTAAAAAACTCTTAATTAACTAATTGTACTAATAAAGTTTCTAATGTGAAGTTCAATATATAAGAAAGCAACCTTCTCCTTGTTAAAAAATTAAAGTGAATGAATAAAGTGAATTAGTTCAAATTGTATTGTGCCAAATAGGAGCATACATATTCTTTTCCCTTTGGTCCAGGCATAAAGAACATTGACTAATCCTATGCTTGGTTACTGAATCTGCGGCTAGGCTGGGAAGATACCAGCTCTCACTTCAGAGCTCCCATGTTCCCCTCGCCTAAGGGCTAACCTCTACACTTCAGCACCCAAATGATAGGACCGAATTGAGGATTTTAGTCTGTCACTCTAAAATCTTAAATTCTATGCCTGATAATTTTATTTCCCTATTCATTTTCCCCCAACATTTAAGGATTTTTACCTCCCTAAATCTTGGATGTAATCTTCACTTTAGTTGTAAAACTCAACATATTTTAACAAATCAATTGGCTAGATTGAAAGCAAATTAAGATCAAAGTGAAATGATCATCTCAACTTCTTTAACATTCTCATGGCTCAACCAATTCAAATCACAATTTCAAAAAATCTCAAGATAAGGACAAAGATAGAGAAAACTACTCAAAACTCATGGAGAAGTTATGACAAAACTTAGAACTGATATATATAAGCAAAGTCATACAAACTCCAATAAGTAAATATCACTTATCTCTAATTCCTCCAAAAGAAAACTCTTCGAAGTTCCTCTGAATCTCTTCTTTTCTTTACAGCACACAGAATTTTTCTTCAAAGTGGCAAGGAGGAAGAAATCTCTCACTTTCTCTCCGCTCTCATAATTTCTCAAAGAATTCCTCACAATAATAACCCTAAATTAAACTCTCTACACTCTACAAAACAAAAAAAACTCTGCGGACACCACCACAGGACTCCTCTTTTTTTGACCCAAATGTTTCTCTTAAAGTTTTAGAATAGTTTTCCATGAGTTGCCTAAGCATCCCTTCAAAAATCATCCACATTCAATTCACTTGTTAATAGAACTGTCACTCTTGCCTTCGGCGGCCTTAATGGTGTCGTCAGTGGCCTTCTAGATTATTTGATTATGGACACTTGGAAAAAGCCCGCCGTCGGTGCCATTAGCCTCCCCGTCGGTGTCCAAGTTCAAAATCTTCATATTTTGGTCATTTTGGCTCCAAATTCGCTCCTTTTTGCATCTTTTTGCTCCAATGACCATAATTCAACATACCTGCAACAAAACATAAAAAATTCCCTTCTTTAAAGTGCAATATCATCAATATTAGTGTAAAATATATATGAAAATCTCAATATTTTTTTCTTCGGTCACTTACCCATTAATAATAGAAAAGGTTACAAAGATAGGGAGGGAAAGTGGAACCCCATATAAAACCAAAAACAAAAACATCGTAATCCTAGGTGTTCCACTTTTCACTTTATAACTCCACTCAAAATAAAAAGAAAAGAGTGTAGAAAAACAATTCCAAAAAGTACGTATATACCCACAAGAAAGTATGTCAAAAGAAAGAGTATACCAAAAAAAAGAATATACACAGAATCTCATGTCATCTTTATTAGAGTACATAAATTAAACTTGAGGCTTGTAAGTCCAGTCAAAGCCACAAAGAAATGGTTCCAAAATTGTGAAAAATGGAAAAAATCCTCTACCAAAACATAATAATGTTGCACCATGCTAAAATCTTCAAAACAAAGTAAATGAGTGTTAGACAGCTGATGCTTATCAAAATTAAGCTCCCATAACTTAGAAAAAGGATAATCAGAATGAATAGTGTGTCAAACTGTTTGACACCAAAGTTGTTGTCTAGCAAAACCAATTTCAGGACAGTGCCCAGCCAGAACACACGTGATCAAAAAATCCTTCTCGTGTCCATCCAATTGCTTGAGAGCGATTCCAGACCCGAAAAACCAAGAAAGGAAATATAAATTCCAAATTTGTACTACAATTTGAAAGAAAAACCAATTTTTAGAATGCAGCGTTGGTAACAAACACTGCCATAGTAAGTGAGTGTCTGCAGTTCCATAAGCAACAACGCTACAATAGAGATTCCAAACAATGAAAACCATTCTAAAAAACTATGCCCAACAAACATCCAACATCTTGCCAAAAAAAAACAAAGGAAAAAACTAAGGGCAACACAGTAGGCACAATAAGTTGAGGTAAAAGCATAATTAATGTCTAGTAAAAGAGGCATCCAATATGTCACTTTGTATAAGAGTGTGCAAATAAAGTGGAGGAGTTTCCAGAATGAAAGCACCTTGCATTTTCCATTTAGTCAACCAATCTGTAGAGGAATTACCCTCTCTATAAATGAAAGAGTATTGAATATGAAGATTTTCCATTTCAATATAAAGCATGATCCTTCTCATTAATGTAATAATATACCAAGTAGGCTTAAGCTTAGCCGTAAGCATGTGACACAATGTCTCAGAATCAGTTTCCACTATAATGCAATGAAAATTCAGTGAAGTAGTAGTCTATAGTGCAGCAAGCGCTGCACATATTTCAACTTCAAGGGCTGAAGTGGCATTGCAAGGTGAGGCAAAAAAGGCTAAGAATTTACCATAAGCATCTTTAAAGAGTCCTCCTACACCAGCATTACCAGAAGAGTAGCTACCATCAACATTAACTTTGATCCAGCCTTGGGAGGGGTGGTGCCCATTTAATCAAAATGGGTTTCCTACCCATATTAAAAGGAGGAGAGGCAGCCATTCTATTATCTAACTTCAAGATCTTATGAAAATGAGCCACAACCAAAGTAGATATAGTGGTAGGAGTGTGGTAAGGATTTTCATGCTTATGACTATTTCTAGCCATCCAGATGAACCAAAGCACAATAGTTGGAAAGTAAAACCTCTTTTAAAAATAGGATCAAAATCCTTCCAAATCTAAATAACTATTTTAAAACTCAATTTTGAGTGTCAATTAATACCAAAGTATCACCCTAACCAATACCAAACATCTTTGGCAAAGGGGCAATCAAAAAATAAGTGATTAGCAGATTCAACATCCTTTTTACAGTTATAACAAAAAGAAGCAAGTTTCCGTCAGTTTAAGAATATCATCAAGAGGAAGCAAGTTATGAAAATATCTTCATAAGAAAAATGAGAAAGAGGGGGATATATATTTATGCCAAGTGTAAGCATTCCATTTTCAAGTGGTAAAATTGTGCAGTTTCGAATAAAGCAATTTAGTAAAAAAAGATAAACTTTGAAATTTCCATAGTGGAAGATCCTTATCATGAGCTCTAATTGGTATAGTAAAAATTTAGTTTAGCGATATTCCAAGCACCATCAATCCAACAATCAGATATTAACAAGTTAGAATCATAACCATAATTTAGCAAAGTAGGATAAAAAGAAATTCCCCATTTAGTATTCCAGAAAGAGATGCTGCCATCCCCAATGTCCCAATAAATGACATGAGAGGCTAGCTCTTTAGTGAATATGATAGCATTCCAAAGTTCAAACTCCCTCACCTTACATTTGATTGTGGAAGGGTGAAGATTCTTACAATATTTATGAAGCATAAACTTAGCTCATAGTGATTCCCTCAAATGAAATTTAAACCAAAGTTTACACATATTAATATCAATAAACTGTTGCATAGCTTGAAAACCAAGCCCACAAGCATATAGATGTCTACTATTGTACTGCCAATTTGTCCAACTTTTAGAGGATCTAGAGCCCTTCCAAAGAAATTTCTTGAAAATAATCTCAATATTTTTTTGTGTGCTTTCTTGGTTTTAAGAACTTGCATAGTGTAGAGGGAAAGTGTACATAAGATAGTTTTCAACAAAGTGAGTTGCCCACCATTATAAAAGATAGTGTTTTTTTAGTCATCTATCTTTAGCTTAACTCTTATTATCACATCATCCAACTAAGTTTGTTTTCTCCTACTTCTAAAAATGTTAACCCGAAGATACTTAATAGGAAGCTTAAAAATTTTACAACCAGTGTAATTGGAAACCCAAGCATGATTGTTACAGGGAACACCTTTGATAAAATAAATGGAGCACTTAGCCAAATTAAACATCATACCAGAGATGTTTTGGAAGTTCCTTAACAAGGACATGGTAGCTTTAATAGCACACTTTCTAGAGTTTAAAAACAAGATAACATCATTAGCATAAGCTAGGTGACTCACCACAATCTTGGATTTATGAGAGAATTGAATATGAGAATGCTCAATATGTAGCTTATTAATAAGCCTAGATAGAATCAAAAGTAATAATAAAAATAGTAGGACAAAGTGGATCTCCTTGCTTAATGCCCTGTTAGAAAAAAAAATCATGTGCTTTGCCATTAATCGTCAAACTATAGCTGTTATTAGAAAGCCACTTCTGAATGAGTGAGCAGAAATCTAGTTGGAAGACCTTAGCCTGCAAAATGTTAATAATAAAGTCCCAGCTAATAGTGTTAAAAGCTTTCTTAATGTCCAATTTAAGGACTATGTTTCCCCCTCTACACTTCCTATCCATGTTTTCAATCATCTCCTGTGCTAAGAGGATATTATCAGAAATATCCCTACCCTTAATGAATGAAGACTACTTAGGAGCAATGATATTAGAGCGATAAGGCTGCAATATGTTAACTATAATCTTACTCATGACATTAGAAATCACAGTGGTAAGAGAAAGAGGATCAAAATTATCACATGAAATCTTATCATTACCATTAGGTATAAGCTCAATCAAAGCAAAAGTGAAATATTTACCAAGATTATCACCAAGGAAGAAACTTTGTATTGCAAGAACCACCTTTATCTTAATGATCTCCCAAAAGTGTGTGCAGGAGGAAGAAAAACCATCATGGTCAGCTTGTTTGGGGTAAACAGACTTTAAACCATTGAGAATTTCCTATTCATCAAGAGGATAAGTTAAATGGAGGTTATTAATATAACTATAATCCTCCTCAAAGTGAGTAGAGTCTAATGGCATAACTTGAGTAGAGGTCTGAAAAATCTCAATAAAATAAATAACAATACTTTCACCAATAACTTCCATACAAGTTAAAATACGCCCATCTCCATCTTTAGTTTTCAAAATGCTATTAATGTTTCTTCTATGCCTTAAAGTGGCATGAAAATATTTAGCTTTTCTATCACCTGCAGCAAAGGATATATCATTTGTCTTATGCTGAAGTAAATTCTCTTCCAAAGCTATAACATCCATTAACAAAATATGAGCCTGAGCAACAGTATCCATCATGTCAAGCGAAAAAAAAGTTGAGCTTCCAAAGAGTCAACAACATTCTGAGCATCCTGTACTTTTTGGTGAACATTACAAAAAACTGGTAATTCCATTTAGTTAAATGAGCAACCATCTTTTTATGGAGTTGCCACAAAACAAACCAAGGAGTCGCAGCTCCTTCAAACTACCACACATTCTTCACCAAAGCCAAATAAGTGTTATGAGAAGTCTAGAAATTTAGAAATTTGAAATGAGATAGGCATGGTTTGATAGTAAAGGCTAAAGTAAGGAATATAGGATTGTGATCAAATGTAGGATAACTCAAATGTTGTACCCTCACAATAAGGAAGTGGCTTAAAAAAAATAGAGTTAGCCAAAAATTGATTGTCGACACTATTTTTGTTGACGAGTTACCCGTAAGAAGCTGTTGGTCTCTAGAATCAAAATCCTCTCGCTTGCTTCGGAAGAACATTTTAATTTACATATATATAAGTTTTAGAAAAATATGAAATCAAATTGACCTCATATTTTTTATAGTTTAAATGAAAGAGCACTATACAACAAACCATATATATATCTCAAAGGATAAACACAAGACTTGAGGATGAGGCTCGATCAACTAGATTAAGAAATTTATGACATCCATTGGGTTTGCGAAACCGTTTTTTTTTTCTCAGAATTTCCCCTATTTAATATAAAGAATTAAATATGGTTTATATTAAGCTGGGTTCAGACAAGCTTCCTATAAGGTCAAGCCCATATAATTAATTACATCTTAGATAATATAAGTCACATAAGAAAACTCTCGATAAAAATTAGAAAATATTATCTTCGAGGAGGTCAAAGGATAGGAATTTTCAATGATATCGGACGAAGTGGTGTGAAAAGGGATTAGTTCAAATTTGGAATATTTATTATAGAATACAATGGAGGAAGAACTAGGGGATGTCACAGCTCCGAAGGAGAACCTCTGCAACTTCCTAGTCTATCTTATTATTTAGCTTCAGTTTTTAGCAAAAATTTATTTGAGTATTTCATCCTGACCATTTTATTAGTTTAGGGCTTACATTTGAGAGAAAAAATCACATAAATATCCTAGAAGATGTGAGGATTTAGGTTGTGATGAACGACAACCTCAAAATCCAAGGACGAGTTAAGGCATAGATATACAACAGAGTTGTACAAAGGCCTAAAGATAAAGTGAGGATTTACATTGCATAAGCAAACAACCTTGAAATCCTTTGGCTTGGTTGTTTATATCAAAGGGAGGAAATTTGTTTAACCGATGAAGATAGTTTTTTCTGTTGAAGATGGTCGTGCTGCCAACCATGCTAGCTCTGAGCTCCTTATCCTGACGAGTTTATGTTTTATAGGATGTCAAGTTATTATGTCAAACCAGATGGCTCTATGGTTATAGTTTCTTAAAAAAATTATGGGGGCATGATAAAGTTCATTATAGCGACACCAGTTAGGATCCTATAGTTCCCTCATTATGGTACCACTACTTTCTATTGGATTCACTAAGTTTAAATGAATTTACTAAACTCAACTTAATGAGTTTCATACTTTCATTTAGACCGTGGGAAGCCTCTTTAGCAACCGCAGGTTACCACCTCCATGGGATTCTCAATCATCTGATAGAGACATCTTAATGTAGTTGTATTTATGGTTTTGTGTGTTGTTTGTGATTAAATCTTAAGTTGTCTTATATTTTGAATATTGAGGGGGTGAATTTTATCTTGGTTGATTTCAATATTTGTTTTGATTTTGTGGCTATCCTAGCAGTTTTGGTTTTCATGCAAGGTAACATCATTGTTTAACATGCTAGTTTATAAGCATGAAAGTACAGTGTGGAAAGTATAGAGAAAGGACGGTACTGTAAACTGTAAAAGCATACTTGACGAGTCTTCTCGTTCCACCACCTGAAACTCAAAAATGGATGTAAGGGCATTTTAGATGAATTGCGGAAAAGAAGGTTCTGATGATCTACCAAATCCTAAATGATATCTTGGTGGGTCCCTATAAGTTTGATTAAGGATGATTTTTGTTAAGCAAAACATATTAAGCTTAGTAGACCTCTGAGGTATCATACAGGTTTGGAGAAATAAGCGGGACCATGTTTCCCTTTCACCTCGAGCTCATTTAAAATAATTACATTACTTAATAATTCATCGTGTAAATATCTCCAATGCTCAATGAACATTGATGTTTCAATTATCCCTACGAGTAGGGTAATTATAATTTATCACTGAGTTTGAAAATTATGTGGGTGAAAACTCTTAAAGGGGCAAGTTAGTGTTATTAAGACACTTAGCCACTTTTAGTTCTAGCTTGGGATTGTAGTGTTTCAATGGTGTTCAACTTTCATTTACAATAACTTTTCTAATCCTCATTTAACCAAATTTGATTTATCTTAAGTCACTACTAAGCCCTTAAGGTCCTAGTGAATGTCTTAATAATTTTGAAGGAGATTTATAAGTGATAATAATTCATCATCAAGAATTTTGAATGCTATTTGAACATCTAAAATGGGGTATTGAATTAATGAGTTATTAACACCCAACACCATACCCTTAAGTCTAGGATCATTTAATTTGTTAGGCTACCAAAATTTAATGATTTAAGGAATTTACACATTTATCTTTCAACTATGGAAAAGTGAGATTGGTTTCCACCAATTAATCATTTATTTTTCAATCATCCAAATATGGTGACTAAGATCAAAGCATGCTCATTTTCCTTTCTTGAGTTAAGCATAAATGTTAATTAAGGCTGAATTTCAAAAAATTACACTTTTGCCGCTAAGGCTCCATCACTTCATAATGGATCAAATTTATTTAAAATGGCTTTGGAATTTTCATTCCACCTTGCTCATGCGTCAATTAAGATATTATAGGAGAAAATGTGATTTTTCAAATTTTAATTTAATTTATATATTTATTTCTTTGAAATAATAGGATTTTTCAAAGAAAATTCCATAACTTGACCAAGAAAAAGCCTAATCCCTTCAAATTTTTATTGGAGGTAGGCCTAGACAAGAGAAATAAGAGAAACACTTTGACCAAATTTTATGATTTTTTGAATTTTATTTTAATTAATAGAATTATTTCAAGTTCTCGAGTATTTATTAATTACAAAATACTTTAAATGCGGAAAATTAGTTTTGCATATTTATTAAATCTCCCTGTGGTAAAGGAACCCATAGAAACAAATTTCACATATTTCTAATCTTTGAATTATTAGAATTTTTAAGTGAAAGATTAAGAAAAAATCATTTTTAGCCTTTAAAAATTATTTTGATGTTTTAAAATTCAATATCTTCTCTTAAAAAATTAGGAAAAATTTTCCAATTATTATTAATTACTTAGGAAACAACTTAGAACATTCTCATGAATTTTATTAATTTTGTGATTTTCTTTAATTCTTAATTATTTAAATATTAAAATAGGCTTAAAAATGATGTTTTTATTTTATTTAGAATTTTATTTTTAAAAACTCCCCCTAGTTACAGAGAACTCCTAAAACTAATTCTTATGATTTTTTGAGTTGTATTTTAATTTCTAAAAGTCGTTTTAATGTCAAAATGGTATTTATCTTTAATAATCAATTTCAGTTATCAAATGAGCTCTAAATATTTTGAAATTTTTAAGGGGAGTTCTCTGAACTTCAAATTATAGTGGAGATTAAAAATTAAGTCATTTAGATGTTTGTGTTTCCCAAAATTAATTTTCTTTGCATTTTAGGGTTTGTGGAAATTAGGTGTGCTCTTAATGATTTAGATTATGAAACATTTTTCGAAGGGTTCTCTGGTCATGGAAAACCTTCCAATTTTTTTTTGGATTTTTTAAAACAACATTCTAATTATCATGATTAATTTACGCAAATAATAGACATTAACTTGAGAAATATGGATCTCTGTCTAGGGGTCTCCTCTGAATTTGGAAAAATCAGATAATGTCCCCTAAGACAGAGGCAACAACATACCAAAATAGTAAGCAATGGTAAAATGTCTATGCATGGAGAATTAAAAGGCTCAAAAAAGTATTTATTTAATTAAAGATAAAGTAAGCATCAAATAAACTTCAAATCATTTCAACATTGTTTTCCTCTTTTCACTAAGTAATAGGATATTTTTATTTTATTTTTGTGATTTTTCTACACAAAGATATGAATGTTTAAAGTTAGGGTGCATTTTCTGAATTATTTAAATCCTTATTTTTCTATTTAAATGCACGATGCCACCTCATCCTGGGTAGCTCTGAACGGCAATGCGGCGTGCTCCCATTCACTGTGCTTTCCACCCTGGCATGCCACACGGCCTGTGGTTCACGTATCAACAGTTCATCCGGCTAGATCTTGTCCGTGAATGAGATAAACGTGCGAATTGATGGCTCCCCGTGATCATCCCCAAATAGGCTAACCTGGGATCCGTCCACACTCAAACCTTAAGATCTCCCTCTAGACTAAATCAAACTTCATTGGGTATGTTCCTAGATCTTCATCTACTCAAGACAAATCTATCAATATGGATTATACAGTAAGAAATATAGTAAATACTTATTGGGAGTGAAAATAGGCTTGGATTAGGATTGGAGTTCAATATCTTTGTCTGAGAGGGGAGGACTCAATCAGATGGTTGTAGTAGCTTCGATTAGTCCCAACAAACCTCAAGATGATGCCTTGTGCCCCAGTGAATGGTCTATGTATGAATTCGACCAAGATCGATTTCAGTTGTTGATTGAAGTCTAAACTAGAGGCTGTTTGAGGGGGGCTTTTGTGGGGAATCAACTTCTTTCACTGTGGGAAAGGTGTGTGCACAGTTAATTGAAGTTTGATTATTTATGGAAGCGTGGAGAGATCTGTCCTAATTTTTGGCAAAAATTCAAGATCAAAATTAACCTTCCATAGTGAAGTTTAGTGGGGGAAAATGGTTGGCTTGAACTGAGGAGGTCTTAGAGAGTCTCTGAGGGCAGTTCAACATATTTTCCTTAAGAAAATTACAGCTCTCTTTCATTGGCAATGGAGGTGAGGTTTAAATAAAATTGACTTAGAGTGGCTTCCATAGGCAATTAAGGGGTGCAAAATGATGCTTAGGTGGAGGGCAAAGAAGCTCTAAATTTTAAATGGGATGAGGTGGCCTCTAGGTTTAAATTGGGTTTAATTTTTTTGGTGGCTCACAATTTTGGTGTTTTTCGGTCAATAGGCTGATCGGCAAGGCTAGGGGACATGGCCAAGAAGTCAGATAAGCCAGGGTGAAGCTTAATTACGATTTACCCCCTAAGGGTTAGTGATGATGAGGGAAGTTTTTGATTAAGGCCCAAAAATGGGCATGAATCCCATAATTTACGGATCCATTGGTCCATTTAATGATTTGGTTGGTTTTACATGTTTTTGTCTAGTCCCTAGAAGGAGTTTGGTGGCTGTGGAGTCATAAAGTTGGTGGCATTAATGTTGCTAGACCGATTTTATTGCATGGGTCCAAGTGGGTCAATTTGGCTTAAGGTGGGTTTAGGTTAGGCTAGCCATTATCTTGAGCTCATTTAATTGGCTAAAATGGTGTATGTGATCGTCAGAAGGAGTTTAGAAAAAGAATTGAGTTATTTTGAGTTGATTTGGAAACTCAATTTGATGGATTTTGGCTCATGGCCAATTTTGGGGAATTTGGGTTAGACCTAAGTCCAGATTGATTGTTTAAAATGGTCAGTAAGAATGTAATGAAGAGTTTTTTACACAAATTGTCTGTCAATTTTAGGGCTAAGGCAATCAATTTGGTGGAATTTGGAGACATAGCCAATTTGGAGCAAAATTGGGGTTTTTTTTTATTTCTGTTGAAATTAAATGAAATTGGGGCCTCACTATGGCCAATTGAATAGGCTATAGGGTTCAATTTGGTGGAAGCAAGTCATAGGGCCAAAGTTGGGATTTTGACTTAGATCAAAATTGGGCTCAAAGCATGGGCAAATTAAGCTTTGATTTAGATTATATTGATCATGTGGAAGGTGAATTTAAGTTTCAAATTGAAATTGAGAGAAATTGGGACCCAATTGATGGACATTTAAGATAAATTTGGGGATGTTGGGCCTTTAATTTGGGGGTTTTGGTCAAAATGATCAAATTGCTCAAAGTGGGTCCAATTGAGGGTCCAAATGGTCTTAGAGTCATTTTGGAGGTTTTGGGAAAGTTTGGGGTGCCAAGGGCATTTTTGTAATTTCCATGGACCCTCTAAATTCACTAGGGCATATGACATCTATTTCTTTCCAAACAGAATATGGCTATCGGGGGTGTTCCCTCATTTCAACACTAACGGGAATCTTGGCCGGTGTTATCTCTGTTTGCAGTAGAATGTATGGCTATGCATCCGACGAGGTATATGGCTCTGTACCTAAAGAGACATATGGTTCTGCATCCATCGATTAATCAGCAGTCTGAAATCTATCGTTAGAGGATACATATTCCTCTAAAGTACTGTAATGCTCTAGGTGGAGGACATTGCAGTTTGGGCACTCCAAGAATGCCCCTGTAGCTGACATACATGCAGGTATCTCGGCGTTGCAGGTCGGGCAACATGTGCAAAGCAGATCCAAAATTGGTAGTATTTCCAACTTTGTAATAAGTCTTGAATCATCATCTATAACAAACAGGTTGGAAGAGGTCTCTCTCATACCTTTCTCATAGATATCCCCTTCAAGGATAAGGGTAAGCAAGTTCTCTGCCTTTTTTTTGGCATTTCCTCTCCTCGGGTAGGAAAGCCCTATCTTTTCAGCACTGAGTCCTCCGTAGTGGTGCATCTGGACGTCTTTCATTATTGGCAGCGATTAGGACTCCGGTCGGCGTAGCTATCATGGACGGTAGGCAACTGGTCTCCTTCATCGTGTCTTGTTGTACTATTACATTTTTCCCTTTTTGTAAGGAACTATTTCTAGTGTTGAACCCTAGCAGTGAGGGAAGCCCTTCCTTTTCGTGACGGCTAACCAGGCCCATCAGGGGACCCTCATAGTCCATGTCGACTTGACTAAAGTCCATGTCAAAGTCTACAGTGTCACTCTGCGGCGCCCTTTCTTCATTGAGTGTGAGGCTCCAGCCACCTTTAAAAGCAAAGATTAGCCTTTGGCCTGACATTTCGCTGTAGATGATAGGAAAAATATTAGTGAGCTGAAACTTAGCATGACAAGAACAAAACAAAGTATATATTAAAGAAAATTTTAGTTTTATTTAGGTGAGTAAATTGTTTATTTATGCGTGTATTTCGTTAAATTTTGTAGAATATCAAGTTTAAAAGGAGAAAATTGAAGAGTGCAATTTCAAAAATTTTCATTATATTGAGGTTAATTTTATTAAAAAATTTTGGACCCGGTCATAGACATTTTTACAAATAAATAACCCCAGAATAATTTAAATTTCAGATTTTTAAATCAAGTGATGTCAAGCAATATTAGGTTGTGTAGTATGTCTTCAGGTATCGTCTGTTGATCGACAGCATGGGTCTTTCACCACAAAAAATTTACTAGCTAGTAGGCTCCTCATGCGTAGACCTTTTCAGCTACAAATGGTCCCAACTAAGTTGGCTCAAACTTTCCACCTATCTTGTGGCAAGGAAGAATTGGCATTCTGAGCACAAGGACATGGTCACCAACTTTGAATGTCCTTGGGTGGACCAATTTGTCATGAGCTTGTACCATCTTTTCTTTGTAAAGTTCTAAAGGTTGTTGTGCTGCAAGTCGTTTTCCCTTAAGACTCTCTAATTCTTCAAGTATGAGCTTTGCACTTTCTTTCGTTATAAGTTGGTTGGTGACAGCGACTCTGAGAGACAGTGTCGGAACTTATAACGATAGTACGACCTCGTACCCGTACACGAGCATGTAAGGTGTGCATTGATTCGAAGTCATGAACTTTGTCTGGTAAGCCCACAAAGCTTCTAATAACTTGTTGTGCCAATCTCTTTTGTTTTCTTCGAGTGTTTTCTTTAAAAGTTGTACCAAAATTTGGTTCATGAGGGACATGAACACATTACTGATATAAGAAGATAATGCATCCTAATTTAAATGGAGAGAAAAGCTTGTTCCCAATGGAGTCGCCAGAAGTTGTCGACACTATTTTGGTTGAGGAGTTTCCCGTAAGAAGCTGTCAGTCACGGGAATCAAAATTTTGTCGCCCTCTTGGGAAGGAAATTCTAATTTACATTGGTATATAAGTTTTAGAAAAATATGAAATCAAACTGACCCCATATTTTTTATAGTTTAAATGAAAGAGCACTATACCTCAAACCTTGTATCTATCCTAAAGGATAAGCACAGGACTTGAGGATGATACTCGATCATATAAACTAAAAAATATATGACATTCATTTGGTCTGTGAAACAATTTTTTTTTCCTGACGATTTCCCCTATTTAATATGAAGAACTAAATAGGGTTTATATTGAGTTCGGTTTGGACAAGCTACCAATAAAGGCAAACCCCTATAGTTAATTACATCTTAGATATCCAAAGTCACTTAAGAAAACTCTCGATAAAAATCAAGAATTATTATCTTTAAGAAGGTCAAAGCATAGGACTTTTCAACGAAATAGAATAAAGAGGTGTGAAAAGGGATTAGTTCAAATTTAGAACATTTATTGTAAAATAAAAAAGAGGAAGAACTAGGCAATGTCATAGCTCCGGAGGAGAACCTCAAGGACTTCTCAGTCTGTCCTTTTATTTGGCTTTAGTTTCGAGGAGAAATTTTTTTGAGTGTTTCATCCTATCAATTTTATTATTTTAGGGCTTACATTTGTGTGAAATAATCACACAAAGAGCTTGGAAGATGTGAAGATTTAGATTGTGATGAACGACAACCTCAAAATCATAAGATGAATTGGGGCTTAGACTTTACAACTGAGCTGTACAAAGGCCTAAAGATAAGATGAGGATTTATGTTGCATAAGAAAAAAACCTCAAAATCCTATAGCTTGGTTGTTTAGTTCTAAGGAAGGAAATTAGTTTAGCTGGGTAAGATAGGTTTTGCTGTTGAAGCTGGTCCTGCTACGCTCCATGAAAGCACCAAACTCCTTTTTGTGACAAGTTTATGTTCTCTAGGTTGTCAAGTTATGATGTCAAATAAGATGGCCCTGTGGTTATAGTCTTTTAAAAACTTATGGGGGCATGTTAAAGTTGATTATAGAGACACCGGCTAGTATCCTACTGTTCCCTCGTTCCAGCACAAATATTTTCTATTGTATTCACTTAGTACAAAAAAATTTACTAAACTCAACTTAATGAGTTCCATACTTTCATTTAGACTGTGGGAATCCTCGTTAGAAACCATAGGATTACCTCCTCTGAGGGATTCCCGATCATCCGATAGAGACTTCTTAAGTTAGTTATAGTTGTGGTTTTGTGGGTTGTTTGTGATTAAATTTTGAGTTGTCTTATATTTTGAATGTTGTGGGGCTGAATTTTATCTTGGTTTATTTTAATTTTAGTTTTGGTTTTGTGGCTATCCTAGCAGTTTTATTTTTCATGCAGGGTGACATCATTGTTTAACATGCAAGTTTATAAGCATGAAAGTACAGTGTGGAAATTATAGAAAAGGACGGTAGTGTAAATTGTATGAGCATACGTGATGAGTATTTCTTTTTCCACCACCTGAAATTCAAAAATGCTTGTAAGGGCATTTTATATGAATTGAGAAAATAAGGTTCTGATGATCTATTAAATCCTAAATCATATCTTGGTGGGTCCCTTCAGTTAGATTAAGGATGATTTTTGTTAAGCAAAACATATTATGTTTAGTAGACCTTTGAGGAATCCAACAGGTCTTAAGAAAGAAGCAGGTTCATGCTTCCCTCTCACCATTTGCTCAAAAGCCTCGAGCTCATTTAAACTTATTACGTTACTTAATAATTCATCATGTAATTATCTTCAATTCTCAATGAACATTGATGTTTCAATTATCCCTAAGAATATGGTAGTTATCATTTATCACTTTATCTTAAAATTATGTGGGTGAAGACCCTTAAAGGGGCACGTTAGTGTTATTAAGACACTTCGCGAATTTTACTTCTAGCTTGGGCTTGTAGTGTTTCAAAGGTGTTCAATTTTTTTTTACATTCACTTTTCTAATCCTCATTTAACCAAATTTGATTTAGCTTAAGTCACTACTAAGCTCTTAAGGTCGTAGTTAACGTCTTAATCATTTTGAAGGAGATTTCTAAGTGATAATAATTCATCATCAAGAATTTTGAATGTTACTTAAACATCCAAAACGGGGTATTGAATTAATTAATTATTAACACCCAACACCTTACTCCTAAGTCTAGGATCATTTAATCTGATAGACTTCAAAATTTTAATGATTTAGGGAATTTATACATTTATCTTTCAACTAGGGAAAAGTGAGATTGGTTTCTACCAATTAATCCCTTATGTTGCAATAATCCAAATATGTTGATTAAGATCAAAGGTTGCCCATTTCCCTTTCTTGAGTTAAGCCTAAATGTTAATTAAGGCTAAATTTAAGAAAAAATATACTTTTACCCCTAAGGCTCCATCACTTCATAATTTATCAAATTTAATTCAAATGTCTTTGGAATTTTCATTGCACCTTACTCATAGGTCAATTAGAACATCAGAGGAGAAAATGTGATTTTTAAAATTTTAATTTAATTTAAAAATTTATTTATATGCAATAGGATTTTTCAAAGAAAACTCCATAACTTGACCAAGGCAAATCCTAATCCCTTGACATTTTTACTGGAGGTAGCCCTAAACTAGGGAAACACTTGGACAAAATTTCTTGACTTTTTGAGTTTTATTTTAATTATTAGGGTTATTTCAAGTTCTGGAGTATTTATTATTTAAAAAATATTTTAAATGTGGAAAGTTAAAATTTCTTAAATCTCCCCGAGGTCAAGAAATCCTGAGAAATATATATCACATTTTTCTGATTTTCCTTTGAATTATTTGAATTTTTAAGTGAAAGATTAAGAAAAATTCATTTTTATCTCTTAAGAATTGATTTAAGCTTTAAAATTCAATATCTTCACTTAGAAAGTTAGTAAAAATGATGTAATTATTCATATGTGCTTACGAAAGAATTTATAACATTCCTATAAATTTTATTAATTTTGTGATTTTTATTATTTTTAATTATTTAAATATTAAACTAGGCTTAAAAATGAAGATTTTATTTTATTTAAAATTTTATTTTTAAATAATCTCCCTGATCACAGAGAACTCCCAAAATAAATTCTTATGATTTTTTGAGTTGTATTTTACTACTAAAAATCATTTTAATGTCAAAATGGTATTTAACTTAAAAAAATTAATTTGAGTAATCAGATTTCAGGTTTTTTTTTATAGAGGATGGGACTTAATATGTATGTGCGACCCCATGGTGGGAGTTAAAGCTTAGGTGTTAATTTCAAAAGAGGGTCGGACGTTAGAGACCGACCTTGAAAGATGAGAGGAATCAGAAGTTAAAGACTGATTCTAAAATGATAATTTAAAGTTAAGGATCAATCTCAAGAGAGCGTCAGAAGTTAAAGAACGACCG
>NEWO01000616.1:254731-266844 GCA_003013225.1 Phalaenopsis aphrodite | reverse complement strand
GGATATATATTTATGCCAAGTGTAAGCATTCCATTTTCAATCTCAAGAGAGAATCAGAAGTTAAGGACCGACCTTGAAGGAAGTGAATCAGAATTTAAGGTTTGATTCTAAAAATGAGAATTGAAAGTTAATGATCAATCTTAAAAGAGAGTCAGAAGTTAAGGACAGACCTCAAAAGAAGTGAATCAGAAGTTAGGGACTGATTCTAAAATGAGAATTGAATGTTAATGATCCATCTCAAAAGAGAGTCGGAAGTTAAGGACCGACCTCGAAGGGAAAGGAATTAGAAGTTAAGAACTGAATGCAAAATGAGAATTGAAAGTTAATGATCAATCTCAAAAGAGAGTTGGAAGTTAGGTGCCAACCTCGAAAGGAAAGAAATCAGAAGTCAAGGACTGATTTCGAAATTAGAATTCAAAGTTAATGATCAATCTCAAAAGAGTGTCGGATATTAAGGACCAAACTTGTAAAGAGTTGGCGACACAATTTTTATTGAGGAGTTGTCCACAAGAAGCTGTCAGTCACCGGAATCAAAATCTCGTCGCTCACTTCGAAAAGTCGTTTTAACTGACATGTAGATTTAAGTTTAGAAAATAATGAAGTCAAACTGACCCCATATTCTTCATAGTTTAAATGAAAGAGTGCTATACTTCAAACCCTGTAACAATCCTAAAGTATAAACTTAAGACTTGAGGATTAGGCTCAATCAAATAAACTAAGAAATATATATCATCAGTTTAGTCTGCGAAACTGTTTTATTTGCCGACAAATTCTCCTATTTAATATAAAAAATTAAATAGAGTTTATATTAAACTTGGTTCAGACAAACTTCTTATAAGAGCAATCCCATATAGTTAATTACATCTTAAATGAACGAAGTCACCTAAGAAAACTATCGATAAAAATCAGGGAATATTATCTTCAAGGAGGTCAAAGGATAGGACTTTTCAACAATATCGGACAAAGAGGTGTGAAATGGGATTGGCTCAAATTTGGATCATTTTGTCTTTGGAATCCAAAGGAGGAAGAACTAGGGGATGTCATGGATCTGAAGGAGAATCTTGGTGACTTCCGACTGTATCCTATTGTTTGGCTTCAGTTTTGAGCAAAAATATTTAGGTGTTTCATCCTGCCAATTTTATTTATTTAGGCTTACATTCGTGTGAAACGATCACACAAATAGCTTAGAAGATGTGAGGATTTAGGTCGTGAAGAACAATAACGTCGGAATCCTAAGACGAGTTAAGGCTTAGATTGTACAACAGAGCTATACAAAGGCTTAACATGAGGCGAGGATTTATGTTGCATAAGTAAACAACCTTGAAGTCCTGTGATTTTGGTTATTTAATTCTAAGGAAGGAATGGTTTAGTTGGGGAAGACAGGCTTTGCTGTTGAAGATGGTCGTGTTGTCCACCATGCTAGCTCCAAGCTCCTTGTCGGGGCAAGTTGAAGTTTTCTAAGGTATCAGGTTATAATGTCAAATCAGGTGGCATTATGGTTATAGTTCTTTATAATTTTTTGGAGCATGTTAAAGTTGATTAAAGCGACACCGGTTAGGATCCTATGGTTCCCGCATTTTGGTACCATTATTTTTTATTCCATTCATTTAATTTAAATGAATTCACTAAAGTCAACTTAATGAGTTTCGTACTTTCATTTAGACCTTGGGAAGTCACGTTAGCAACCTGGGTTACCTCCTCTGATGGATTCTCGATCATCCAAGAGTGACGTCTTAATTTAAATGCAATTATTGTTTTGTGATTTTTCTAATTAAATTTTGAGTTAACTTATATTTTGAATATTGTGGGAGTAAATATTATCTTAATTGATTTTAGCTTTGATTTTGTGGCTATCCTAACAGTTTTAGTTTTCCTGCAAGGAGACATTGTTGGTTAGCATGCAAGTTTGTGTTTTGTTCATACATGCAAGAGCACAGTGTGGAAAGCTTAAGAAAAGACAATGTTGTAAAATATAAAAGCATAATCCAATTGTTCTCAAGTGCTTAGGAAACAATTTAGAATATTTTCATGAATTTTATTATTTATGTGATTTTTATCTTTTTTTTAATTATTTAAATAATAAAATTAGGCTAGAAATGAAATTTTTATTTTAATTACCATTTTCTTTTTAAAAAATTCTTCTAATCACAAAGAACTCCAAAACTCATTTTTTACAATTTTCGGAGTTGTATTTTTTTTATTAAAAATTATTTTAGTGTTAAAAATGACATTTAACATAGAAAATCAATTTTATTCATCAAATGAGCTCTAAATGTTTTTAATTTTTTATGCGGAGTTCTCTAAACTTTATATCAGAGTGAAGATTAAAAATTAAATCATTTAGATCTTTGTATTTCCCAAAATTAATTATTTTTTGTGTTTTAGGGTTGGGGGAAATTAAGTGCATTCTCAATGACATAACCCATGAAATATTTTCTAACGGGTTCCTTGATCATGCAAACCTTTCAAAATATTCTTGGAATTTTCTAAGCAACATGCTAATTATTATGATTAACTTATGCAAATAATTGACATGAACTTGGAAAATATGGATCTCTATCTAGAGATATCCTCTGACTTTGAAAAAATCAGAGGATGTTCTCTAAGACAAAGGCAATAACTTGCAAAAATTTCAAGTCATGATGAAATGTCTACATGCATGGAGAATTAAAAGATTCAAAATAGTGTTTAATTAATTAAAAATAAAATATGAGTCAAATAAATTTCAAATTTATTCCATATTATTTTCCTCTGTTCACTAAGCAAGAGGGTATTTTTATTTTATTTTTGTGTTTTTTCTACACCAAGATATGGATTTTTAAAGTTAGGGAGCTTTTTCTAAATTATTTAAATCCTTATTTATCTATTTAAGCGTGCGACACCATGTCAACCTAAGGCGGCTCCAAAACTCCATGCGGCTTCTTCTAATTCAGGGCCGCCATCCACCTCAGTGATGACTCGGCCCACGGTTCGTGTAAGAAGGCATTGTCTGGCTTGTTCTCATCCATTGATAAGATAAACATGTGATCAGACTACTCACCATCATCGTCCCCATTGCCTTAGCCCGAGAATCGTTCATTTTCAAAGCTTGATATCTCTCTCATTTACCAAATTGAATAATTTTTTTAAAAATTCTCTTCTTGATTAGTAGAACATATCCATACAGTAATCAAGCCATTGAATTAGCCCTAAAGGAATGGACAATCAAAAGAGGCTCAGGAGGAGGAGAAGGATAATACCTTTGCTCTGAGAAGGGATGCTGTAATCAAAGGTGCTGGCATTTTCATGGAGGTCCAAGGATTCTAGGGATTAAGCCTCTTTTTGTGGTGAAAGGCCTAGGTATGAATTCGACCAAGCTCGATTTTAGGTGTTGGTCAAGAGTTATACTAGGGGCTCTCTATGAGGGGAATTTGGTGGGGCTTTTTCTTTCTTTGTGGTAATGGTGTGAGTGAGTTTTATTCAAGTTTGATGGATTGTGGAGCTATGGGGAGTTCTATCTTGGTTCTTGGGAGAAGTTTGAGCTCAAAATTGAGCTTCCACAATGGGAATCAGTAGAGGAAAACGGTTGACTTGAGCTGAGGAGGTATCAAAAGTTTCTGGAGCTATTTGGAGGGCTCTGTCTGAGAAATTTTTAGTACCACTTCATTGTCATTGAGGGTAGCTTTTTAGATAAATTGGCTTAAGGTTGTAGTCATGGCCAATTAGGGGTGAAAAGTGTTGCATAGGTGGAGGGCAGAGAGGCTCTAACATTAAATTTGGATGAGGTGGCCTCTAAATTTGAATTGGGTTTTGATTTTTTGGGTGGCTCATAGTTTTGGTGTTTTCCAGCAGCTAGGCCAGCCGGTCAGGTCACAGGAGGTGGCTAGGAGGTCAGGTGAGCTAGGGGAATATGTCACAACAATTAATTGGGTGGGTGTCTAGTTTTGGCAAAAACATCCTTAGGCTTAAGTAAATCTGGAATCCAAACCCTTGATTTTGGGATCCTTTGGTCCATGTCTTGGCTTGGGTGGTTTCATGGGGTTTAGCCTGGTCAATAAGGTTAAAAGTTTGGCTGTGTTGGTCCTTGGTTAGCCAATTTGGCTATGTTAGGTCAATTTTGGTGAAGGGGCCAATGTGGGTGCAAGTTACCAAAACATGGGTTTGGGCTAGTCTAGCCAGGTTAATTATCCCAATTTATTAATGCATTTGCTATACATGATTGTAATGAACATTTTTTGTGAAGGATTGAAAGAATTTTGAGTTCAATTGGAGGGTCAATTTGAAGGATTTTGGATTTTTCGGTCATTTTGGACATGTTAGGCTAGGTTTGGGTCTAAATCGGGCTATGTTTTGGCTAAGTCCAAATTGATTGTTTAAAATGGTCTATAAGAATGTCATGAAGAGTTTTAAGCATAAATTGGGTGCCAAATTTGGGGTTAAGGCAATCAATTTGGTGAAATTTGGAGGCATAGCCAATTCGAGGCAAAATTTGGGGCTTTTGACTTAGGTTAAAATTAAATGAAATTAAGGCTTCACCAAGGCCAATTGAAGGTCAAGTTTGATGTTTAAGAATGTTATGATGAGTTTTCAACATAAATTGTGACAAATTCAGTGGGCTATGAGTTTAATTGGGTGAGACTAGGTCGTGTGGTTGTGAGTGAGGAGATTGTAATGAGTGCCTTAGCTCAAAACCAACACCCAAGGTCAACCCTAAGGTCAAACAGTCCTATGGAAACTCTCCTTTAGCTCCCTCATAGTAACCCCACCTACTAAGTTCTAGAGGTTATGATCACTATGTGGAAATTCAAGTTAGGTAAAGAGGAGTTTGGAATTTCTAATGGTGAGGGTTCCTTTTCAACTTTTCTAGGAATAGTCAATAAAAAATACCTATGGCTAGACTCTAGGCATAGAGGAAAACTAGACCTCAACTAAAGCTGAGGTCAACAAATGGAACCTCAATAGGTGTGGTGTGTTGGGCAAGCACACTGCGTGTATCGGCATTTACCGTTGAGATCAACAAAACTAATATAGACTCCTAAGTCAATTTACTTGGAAGGAGGTGTATAATTGTGTGTGTTATTTGTTTCCACTAGGGAATTAGAAAGTGAATATTTGATCAAAGTCAATAAGTAGGAACTCTCGCTGGGGATTGGAGAGTTTATTTTGAGTAATCAGATTTCAAGTTTTTATAGAGGATGGGAATTAAAATGTAAGTGTTGATTCTATGATGGGAATTGATGTTTAGGTATTAATTTCAGAAGAGTGTTGGAAGTTAGGGACCGCCCTCAAAAGAAGAGAGGAATCAAAAGTTAAGGACTGATTCCAAAATCAGAATTGAAAGTTAAGGATCAATCTCAAAATGAAGAGTTGGAAGTTACAAACCGATCTTGGAAGGAGGAAATCAGAAGTTAAGGACTAATTTTGAAAATGAGAATTGAAAGTTAATGATCAATCTCTAAAAGAGAGTCAGAAGTTAAGGACCAATCTCAAAAGAGTGAATAAGGAGTTAGTAACTGATTCAAAAATGAGAATTGAAAGTTAATGCTCAATCTCTGGAAGAGAGTCATTAGTTAAGGAACAAACTCAAAAAGAGCGAATCAGAAGTTAAGGACTGATTCTAAAATGAAAATGGAAAGTTAATGATCAATATCAGGAAGAGAGTCGAAAGTTAAGGGCCGACCTCTAAAAAACCGAATCAGAAGTTGGCGACTGATTCGAAAATGAGAATTGAAAGTTAATGATCAATCTCAAAAGAGAGTGTCAGAAGGTGAGGACCAACCTCAAAAGGAGTGAATCAGCTGTTAAGGACTGATTTTAAAATGAGAATTGAAATTTAATGAACAATCTCAAAAGAGAGTGTCAGAAGGAGAGGACCTAGTCTCATTCAGAAGTTAAGGAACTGATTCAAAAATGAGAATTGAAAGTTAATGATCAATCTCAGGAAGAGAGACAGAAGGTGAGGACCGACCTCAAAAAGGAGTGAATAAGGAGTTAGGAACTAATTCAAAAATGAGAATTGAAAGTTAATGTTCAATCTCAAAAGGGAGTGCCGAATAGTGAGGACTGACCTCAAAAGGAGTGAATCAGAAGTTAAGGACTAATTTGAAAATGAGAATTGGAAGTTAAGGATCAACCTCAAAAGAGAGTGTCGGAAGGTAAGGACTGACCTCAATGGAGTGAATCAAAAGTTAAATACTGATTTGAAAATGAGAATTGGTGATGTTGAATTCAAAGATATGTGTCGTGTGAAAAGGTTGACATTGTTGAAGAAGATTTGTGAAATTTTGAAAGGTTTTGTGCAGAACATGAAACTCTGCGGGGATGTTAAGAGAATTAGTACAACAAAGATATTTGTTCTGCGTGAGCAAAGAGTAAGAGACCTCGAAATCGAGAGAATCAACTCAACAAATTTATTTTCTTTTCTTGTTATTTTTATCATGTTTAATTTTAAAAATATGTTTTCAAAAATTTAATTTTACTTGGTTAATTTTTCAAAAGATATTTGTTTTGTTGTTTGTTTGTTGTTTATTTTATTATTTATTTTTTTTATTATTGTCAAATTTTGTTATTTTGCTTTTTGTTCATTGTAATTTTGAACTAACGTATGGTTTGTGGCCTTTATCCATCGTACAATTAGGGTAATTGAACTAAGAGACAAATTTCTGAAAGAAACTTCATTAATCTACTTCAATAAATTTTACAGATTAAGTGTAGGTTAATGCCTCAAAAAGTACAATATGCTAACTGCATCAAAGTACATACAAAATATCTCACGCCAAGTACATCTCATATGCTGAGTATCTCTGATATATATCTTTTTTGTTGTAATGTAGTAAAGCGAAAAAGTATCCTTTGACTATCTGTTTTTATTGTGAAGAGCTCCTGATCAAGTAGAGCTTCTAAGCCATGCTCCAGGAAAGAGTTTTATTTGCATGTACATAGAGGTACAACCCTCTCATATCTCGTATGGTAGCAGCTCCTCCAATTCTGAATCTGGCCGAAATTTGTATGGTATTTTTCTATTATCCATCCGTCAGAAGGTCACAACACCCTTCGGTGCCATACTCCTATAATATAATGCTTGGCGATGTCCGCTCAATTCCTTTAAGGACTAGCACCGAACCAATAGATAGTGGAATTTCAATAGCTCCTCTAAATTCACTAGGGCCAATGATGTCAATTTATTTCCCAAATAAGATGTTGCTTTTACTCATGAATGAGACCATGCAGAATGGTCTCACAAAGTCATGGTGGTCTATTGTTGAGGAATGTAATCACCCTCATCGTAGATGTTGATAATGCAACTATTAGAAATGCAGTTAATAGGCAGTATACTCCACGTGACAATTCTTTTAATCATCCACTTTATCATTGGCGGCAGTGGAGCCACCTGATTATATTTAAGAATGTCAGGCAGATTCCTTTGTCTGTCATTGGTAAAGTTGTAGCAGCAACCGCACTGGATAGTGATCCTTCCCTTTCCTCGCATCAATTTTCTTCGCTCAGAAAAAGTTCATTCCAAAAGTAGGCCAACTCAACCTCTGTCCCTTAGGTCAAAAATGCTGTTAAGAATATTTTGTTCATCACTCTAAGAGAAGACCCTGGTGTATAAATCCATTCCTTCTAGTATGTTGAGGAACCTCCTTTGTACCTCTTCGTAGAATTCAAAATTTTGTTTGTTCACTTTGCTTATTCTGTAATATTTTGCCGTGCTTATGATTGGTGGCTATCAAGGAAGTTCCAAAATTTTAACTATGTTGGGAACCCAAGCTGGTGCTAACACGGACTCTAATGGAATGCATAATTCTGTTTCTGATGGGGCATATGGCTCTGTACCCCTCAAAACATATGACTTTGAATCCTTTGAGACATATGACTCTACCTCTATTATGTAATTAGTAGTCTGAGATCCATCAGTTGCAGAGGCATACTCCTCTAAGGTACTTAGTACTGTAGGTGCAAGACATTACAGTCCGGGCATTCCACGAATGTCTCTGTAGTCGAAGATGGTGCAGGTATTTTTGCATTGCAAGTAGGGCAACCCGTGCATAGAACATTTGAAGCTCGTGGTATTTCTGGCTCTGTAACAAACTTGGATTCATCTTTTGTGGCAGGCAAGCTTGAAGAAGTTGCTCTCATGTATGGATCATAAATGATCCCCTCAGGAATAGGGGTGAGTAATTTTTCTGCCTCATTTTGGTGTCTGTTCTCCTCTCATAAGAAAGCCATCTATTTTCAGCAGCTAGCATTCCCGCGCTGTGTTCTTTGTAGCGGAGCATTTGACAATCTTTCATTATCAGCAACGACCAGGCCCCCAATTGGCGTAGCTATAATGGATGGTAGATGACTGGGCCCCTCCATTAGGTCCTGTTGTACCATCATGTTCTTTCCTTTTAGTGGCGCATTATCTTTGATGGTCAACCATAGCAGTGAGGGTAGATGTTGACCTCATTTTTGGTTGAGGTTTAGTTTTTCCTCTTTAGTAGCCTAGGGTCTAGCCATAGGACTTTTCCTGTTGACTATTCCTAGAAAAATAGACCTCACCATTAGAAATTCCAAACTCTTCTCCACTCAACTTGAAGTTCCACATGTTGGTCTTAACCTCTAGCAATTAGTAGTTGGGATCACTATGGTGGAAACTCAAGATGAGTCACCCTTAGGACTGTCGGACCCTTAGGGTTGACCCTAGGTGTTGGTCTGGAGCTAAGGCATTCACTACACTCGCTACACCAACTAAACTCATCTACACCCACAATCAGTCACAACCCTGAACTCAAATTTCTAGCTTAGATCCGTTGATCGTTTGGGATACTCATGTAGATGGTCTCCTAAACGTACTAGCCCTAGGGCTACGGTTTGGCTAAGACCACTATGTAGTGGACCCAAAAATGGGGTTTCCATTGGTCCATGGCTTGTTGGTGATGATTGGTACCTCAAATCTACCAAAATACCCATCTTGGCCTTTTACCCAAAACACCCCTAAATTACCAAAATACCCCTCGTGGACCCAAAATTCCAAAAATTTGAAAAATTCCTAGAAAATCCCAATAAATCTCAAATATTACCAATTTCATTTTTTTAAACTACCCCATGACCCAATTTGGCCAATTTTACCATCTTTAACCAAAATCCCCAAATTGCCCATCAAAGACCCAAATTTACCCAAATCCAACTCAAATGTCCATCAATTTGATCTCAATTACCCCAATTCTAATCCTAAACTCAAATTCACTTTTGATATGACCAAACTAAACCCAAATCCTAAGCTCAATTAACTTTTGATATGATTTAAACCAAATCTAAGCTCAATTGGTCCATGATTAGAACCCAATTTTAATTTGAATCTTCCTTATAAAAATCTTCAAATTGATCTAATTCATCTTCTTACTCGTGTTACAACTCTTTCATTTCAGATTTTGACCATATGACCTAATCTCACCAAATTGAACCCACAACCTAGTCTATTGGCCTCAATTAATGTTGCAAAAGCTTTATGACATTCCTATACATCAAAATTCACCATCAATTGACCTTGGCAAAGTCTCAAATCCATTTGATTTTGGCCTAAACAAAAAATTCCCAAATTTTGCACAAAATTGGCTAAGTCCTCAAATTTTGCCCAATTGATCGCCTTAACCTTCAAATTGGCATCCAATTCATGTTGAAAACTCTTCATGAGGTCCCTATTAACTATTTACAACAATCAATTTGGACTTAGCCTAAGGGTAACCCAAGCTAGACCCAAGCCTAGCCCAACATGACCAAATTGATTAAAGTTCAAAATTCTCTCAAATTGACCCTTCAATTGAACTCAAAACCATTTCCATTCTTCACCAAATTTGTTCCTTATGATCATCTACACTAAATGAAACAATTATTTGGGCCAATTGACATGGCTAACCAAGCCCAGAGCCAAGTTTTGGCCATTTGCACCCACTTGGACCCATGTACTAAATGTGACCTAACCACCCTAAAGCCACCAAATTAACTCCACCACAAGCATTAGTTGGACTTAGCGATCAGTCCAAACACCATGAAACCACCTAAATCAAGCCATAGAATAAAGATCCCCCAAATTAAGCGATCTTATTTCCAAAAATGCACATGCTTAAGATATCTTTGCCAAATCAAAGCACATTTGCATTAAATTGTTGTGATGGATTCCTCTGGGTTCCCTGAGGTCCTAGCCACCTCCCCCTGGTCGGTCAGCCAGCTTAGTGGCCAGAAAAGCCCAAAACTGAGAGCCACTCCCATGACACCTCACCCAAATCAAACTTAGAGGCCATGTCACCCAAATCAAATTGAAGAGCTCCCCTGCCCTCCACCTAAGCACCACAATGCACCTAAACTTATGCCCTAAGAGCAACCTCATGGTCTTTTTTAAAAAAACTCACCTCCCACGGCCATAAGAGGTGTGTTGAAATTTTCTTAAAGAGGCCCATCCAAACTTCACACAGAGCTTCCCTAAGATCCCCTCAGTGCATTCCAACCATTTTTCCTCACCAATTCCCACTGTCAGATCTCAATTTTGAGCTTGAAACATCGCCGAAAACCAGGACAGAACCCAATACACCTCCACACTCCCCCAAACTTCAATAGCTTGTGCCCACACCTTCACAATAGCAAGAGAAGACAAAGCCCCATCAAATTACCTTCTAAAATATCCTCCAACATAGCTATAGACCAACACCTGAAATTGAGCTTGCTTGAATTCATACCTAGGCCTTACACCAACACCAGGGACTCAATCCCTAGCATCCTTGAACCCCAACGAACATGTCCAGCACCTCTGATTGAAGCATCCCTTCTCAGAGCAAAGGTATAAAACTTCTCCTCCTCCCGAGCTCATTTTGATTCCTCATTTACTTAGGCTTGATTTCATGGTACATTAACCATATGGATGTGTTTGTCTCACTTAGAAGAGTTCATAGGGTCAAACCCAAAGTGATTTGGTTGAGTCTAAGCTGAGATCTTAGGGTTTTAGTGTAGATGGGCACGGGATCATTCTATCGGGGACAATGATGGGGAGCTGTTTGATCAAGCGTGTATCAAATGGATGGGGGAGATCGGGCCAGACAGAGCTTCGAGACAAACAACGGGCTGAGTGAGCAAGCTAAGTGGACGGCGGCATCCAACCAGAGCGCGCCACGCATGCCTTCGGAGCCATCGTAGGTTGAGGTGGCACGCGCGATTTAAATAGATAAATAGGGCTTTTTTATTATTTATTTAAATACCCTTAACGTAGAAAATCCATAACTTTGTGTAGAAAAATCACAAAAATAAAATTAAAATACCCACTTGCTAAGTGAACATAGGTGAAAAATGTCGAATAAATTTCAAGAACATTTTATGCATATTTTTTTAATTAATTAAACACTATCTTGAATCATTTGATTCTCCATGAATATTGGCACAGCACCTTGGCTTGAAATTTTGGCATGTTGTAGCCTCTGTCAAGAAAGATATCCTCTGATTTTTCCAAAGTCCGAGATGGTCCCTATATAGAGATTCATATTTTCCAAGTTATTGCACATTATTTCTTTAAAATAATCATGGAAATTAGTATATTGATTAAAAAATCCTAAGAAAATTTTGGAAGGTCCACCATGACTAGAGAAACTTTTGGAAATAATTTCATGGGTGAAGTCATTTAAAATGCACTTAAATTTTACAAACATTAAATCACTAAAATAATTAATTTTTGAAATTTTAAACATTTAAATGACTTGATTTTTAAACTCCACTGTGATATATGATCCATAGAACTTATCATAAAAATTTCAAAATATTTTGAGTTCATTTGACAACTTACGTTGATTTTTAAAGATAAATACCATTTTTGACACTTAAATGATTTTTTTAAAAATCAAAATATAACTCAAAAATTTATGAAACTTAGTTTTTTGAGTTCTCTGTGATCAGGGGTATTTTCTAAAAATAAAATGATATTTAAAATTAAAAACTTCATTTTTAGCCTATTTTAAATATCCAATTAATTAAAAATTTATAAAAATCATAAAAATAATAAAATTCATGGAAATGTTCTAAATTGCTTCCTAATTATTTAAGAATGAATACAATATTTTTCCAAATTTTCTAAATATAGATATTTGATTTCAAAACTTAAAAATAAT
>NEWO01000616.1:235987-254657 GCA_003013225.1 Phalaenopsis aphrodite | reverse complement strand
ATATATATATATATATATATATATATATATATATAAATTTGCTCCTCTGAGTTCTCTGACCTTAGGGAAATTTTTAAAAATACAAAACTTAATATTCACCTCCCAAAATATTTTTTTTTTATTAAATAACCCAGAACTTAAAATAATTCTAATAAATCACAGAGAATTCAAAAACTCATGAAATTTTTTCTAAAGGCTTTTCTGGTCTAGGTCTACCTTCACTAAAAATTGCAAGGTATTAGAATTTACCTTGATCAAGTTATGAATTTTCTTTAAAAAATTCTATTTTTGCATGAAAATAATCACATAAATTAAATTAAATTTTGACAAATCACATTTTCCCCTCTGATGTCTTAATTAACCCATGAATGACGTAGGATAAAAATTACAAAGTCATTTGAATTGATTTTGACAAATTATGGAGTGTTAGAGCCTTAGGGGCAAAAGTGTAATTTTTGAAATTTAGCCTTAATTAACATTTAGGCTTAAGTCAAGGAGGGGAAATGGGTAACCTCTGATCTTAATCAATTTATATCATGCTTGAAACAAAAGGGGTTAATTGGTAGAAACCAATCTCACTTTCTTAACTAAGATTAATAAATTTCTAAATTATTAAAATTTGAAAGTTTATTAAAATTAAATAATCCTGGACTTAGGGGTATGACTTTTGAAGCCAATAATTAATCAATTTGATACCCCTATCTTGATTTTCAAATAAAATCAAAATCATGAATCATGACCACTTAGAGCTTAACATTTTCAAAACTAAATAAGACACTCACGTAGGTCTTAAGGGCTTAGTGGTGACTTAAGCTAAATCAAAAATTGATTAAACAGGGATTAGAGAAATAAACATAATTAAATCAAACATCCTTGAAACACCACAAAGTCCAATTAGGATTAAAAATTTGGCTAAGTGTTCAAATTACACTAACTTGCCTCTTTAAGCGTCTTCAGCAACATAATTTTTAAATTAAATGATAAGTGATAATAAACCTATTCTTAAGGATAGTTGAGACACCAAGCTTCACTAAGCAGTAAGGGTATTTATAGGATGAACCATTAAGCAATATAATAAGTTGATGAGAGGGAGGCATGGACCTGCTCCTCCCTCCTAACTAGTTGGATACCATAGAGGCCTATTAAACTTAATATTCTTCGCTCAATGAAATCATCCTTAATTAAACTTTTAAGGACTCACCAAGATATGACATAGGGTTAGGAAAATTACCAAAATTTTACCTTTTATGCTCTTCATAAACTACCTTAACATGCATTTTACGTTTCAGGTGGTGGAACGAGAAGATTCGGCAAGTACACATTTACAATTTTAAGCGTTGTCTTTCTTGTACTTTCATACTGTACTTTTATACATGTAAATTTGCATGCTAAACAATGATGTCACCTTGCAATAAAACTAAAACCATTAAGATAACCACATAACCATAACCAAAACCAAAATTAAAATCAACCAAGACAAAATTCACCTCCACAACATTCAAAATTTAAAACAACTCAAAATTTAATCATAAGCATCACACAAAACTACAACTTCAACTAAATTAAGACGTCTTTATCGGATGATCGGGAATTCCTTGGAGGAGGTAACCTACGGTTGCTAACGAGGCTTCCCACAGTTTAAATGAAATTATGGAACTCATTAAGTTGGGTTTAGTAAGTTCATTGGGACTACGTGAATTCAATAGAAAATAATGATGCGGGAACGTGGGATCCGTAGGATCCTAACCGATGTCACTCTAATCAACTTTAATATGCCATCATAAAATTTAAAGAAATTCAACCATATGGCCAATTGATATGACATTATAACTTGACACACTAGATAACTCAAACTTGTTACGGCAAGGAGCTTGGAGCTAGCATGGTGGGCAGCACGACCATCTTTAATAGCAAAACCTGTCTTCCCCAACTAAACCAATCTTCCTTCCTTAGACTTAAACAACAAATCCATAGGACTTCGAGGTTTCTTACTTATGCAACGTAAGTCCTAACCTTATCTTTAGGCCTTTGTATAGCCCTACTATACAATATAAGCCCTAACTCGTCTTAGGATTCCGAGGTTGTCATTGGTCATGACCAAAATCCTCACATCATCCAAGCTATTTGCGTGATCATTTCACACAAATGTAAGCCCTATTTGATAAAATTGGCAGGATGAAACACCTAAATATTTCTCCTCAAAACTGAAGCCAAACATTAGGGTAGCTTGGGAAGTCACCGAGGTTCTCTTCTAGATCCATAACATCCCCTAGTTCTTCTTCCTTTGGATTCTAAAATAAAATGTTCCAAATTTGAACCAATCCCCTTTCACACCTCTACGTCAGATTTCGTTGAAGAGTCCTAACCTTTGAAATTTCTTGAAGATAATATTTCTTAATTTTTATCGAGAGTCTTCTTAGGTGGCTTTGGTCATTTAAGATGTAAGTAACTATAGGGCTTGCCCTTATAGGAAACATGTCCGAACCCAGCTTTATATAAACCCTATTTAATCCTTTATATAAAATAGGGGAACTTGTCGGCAAATACAAAGGTTTCACAGACAAAACAGACTATGTTCTTTCCTTAGTTTATTTGATCGAGCCTCATCCTTAAGTCTTGTGTTTATCCTTCAGGATAGATACAGGTTTTGAGGTACAATGCTCTTTCATTTTAAACTATGAAAAATATGGGGTCAGTTTGATTTCAAACTTCAACGTTCTTCTGAAACGGGCGATGGGATTTTGATTCCGGTGACCGACAGCTTCTTACGGGAAACTCCCACAAACCAACCCAAAAAAATGCCGACAACAACCCTTCCTTTTCTCTTTGACTAATGACATTCATTAAAGGTCCCTTGTAATCCATGTCAACTTGGTTAAATTCCATGTTGAAATCTATGGTGCTACCCTGCGGCGTCATTTTTTCATTTAGTAGGAGATTCCAGCCATCTTTAAAGGCAAAGATCAACCTCTGGTCTGACATTTCTCTGTAGACAACAGGAAAAATGTTAATGGACTCAAACTTAGTCTAAACAAGAAAAAAACAAAGTATTTATTAAAGGAAATTTTAGTTTATTTTTTTGAGAAAATTGTTTATTTAGGTGTGCATTTTATTTAATTTAGTAGGATATTAAGTTTAAAAAGAGAACTAAGTTGTGTAATTTAAAAAAATTTTCATTATGTTGAAGCTAATTTTATTACATGGATTTTTGGACCCTGTCATAGATGTTTGGCCACATAGATAACCCCAAAACGACCAAAATTTCAAAAATTTCAAATCAAGTGGCGGCAAGCATTGTCAGGTTGTGTAGTATGTCTTCAGGTATCATCCGTTGATTGGTAGCATGGGTCTTTCACCCCGGAAGTCAACTAATTGGTAGCTTGTTTCTGCGTAGACCTTTTCAAAGATAAATGGTCTCTCCTAAGTCAACTCAAATTTTTCACCTATCTTGCGGGATGCAAGAATAGGTCTTTTGAGTACGACGATGAGGTCACCAACTTTAAATGTCCTTGGCGTACTAATTAGTCATGAGCTTGTAACATCTTTTCTTGGTAAAGTTCCAAATGTTCTTGTGCTTCAAGTCATTTTCCTTCAAGACTCTCTAGTTCTTCAAGTCTAAGATTCGCACTTTATTCTATTGTGAGTTGGCTGGCAACTGCAACACTAAGAGATGGCTTTTGAATTTCTAACGATAGTATGGACTCAGACTCGTACATGAGAATGTAGGGTGTACATTGAGTGGGAATCCTGAACATCGTCCCGTGTCTTTTGACAAAATTGTTGATTTTAGTGTTTTTTAAAGTTGTCCCATCATCAAAAATTATTCTTTACGGTACTTCGAATTGGTAGAGACTTGGATTTTAAAGAACTGAAGAACATGTTATGTTGTAACCTCTTGTAGTGGCACTGCGTCTGCCCATTTGGAGAAATAATCCATAGCAGCAAGTATAAACCTATGTCCTTTGGAGGATGGAGGGTCTATCGAACCTATTATGTCCGTACCCCAACACTCGAATGACCAAGAGGCAACGGTTGGGTGTAACACATACAGAGGTTGGTGTAAGACCACCCCACACACATGGAACTAGTGACATCTTTTGGTTGTATCCATGCTGTCAGACATCTTCACAGGCCAATAATATCTGAGTCTTTTAATCTTCATTTTCATTTTTGGCCATGACTGGTGAGTGTCACACAATCCGACATGTACTTATTTAATAATATTTTGTGCCTCGATTTTGCTTAGACACCTCAACCACATCTGATCGAATGATCTCTTGTATAGGACATTATCCACTAGGGCATACGACATAGCCCTCTTTGTAATGTGATGTGCTACTGACTTGTCTTCTGACAGCTTGTCTGTAAGAAAATATTCTATCAATTTCTTGTGTCAATCTTCCTTAATGTCTGCAACCACAATCATCATTTCCTTTTCTTTCTCGAGCTTGTGTAGAGTCTCAAGTTTGATTCTAGACAAAACTTGTCTTCCTTGTACGGTGATTTCAATGGAATCCTTCGGGGGACATGCCAGTTCCTTAGCAAGTTTTGCTAGAGCGTCGGCATGGGCATTATCTCCCCTAGGAATTCGGTAGAAAGTCACATTAAGGATATGTTCTAAAAACTTCATTGCCAACCAGTGATATTCTGCTAATCTTGGTTTCCGAATCATGTATTATCCTACAACTTGTTGAATGATGAATTCTGAGTCGCCAATGATGACAATGTTTTTTTATATTCATCGATATTGTCAACTCTAATCTGATGATTAGAGCTTCATGTTCTGCTTCATTGTTGATAGATGGCTCTGTAAGGTGGTATGATAACCTCAACATACCCTTATCTAATGTGATAATGATTAAACCAATCCCTGCTTTGCCTGGTATAACTGTGTCTGTTCCTTTTTCTTTCCTAGTTGATGAAGCACCATCGAAGTACATCTCCCAGCATTGCGTACTGGAGAATTCTATTTATAGTATTTGCTAGTCTAGTAACTCTTTGTTGAGATGGGACCCAGTTGGAAGTGGGTGTACAACGAGAAAGTCTTCTAACATCTGTCCCTTGATAACACAGAGGAGAACAAAAGCGATAGCAAACTGCAATAAGATCACTGACCATCTTGCTAGACGTTCGGAGAGTGTTGGTCAAGTCATCAAATATTGCAATGGATTAATTTTTAAAGTTAGGGTAATCTTATGAGAAAGCATGTAATGTCTAAGCTTTTGGGCGGCAAAAATTAACGCTAGACAATGCTTCTCAATGGGTAGATACCTTACTTTTGTCAGTATTAGGCGATGACTCAAATAATAAAGTGTGTTTTCCTTACCCTCATCGTTCATTTGGGCTAAGAGGGCTCCAAGAGATTCGTTTAAGGCTACAATATAAAGTATCAAAGGTTTCCCGGTGATAGGGGCTACCAAAGCAGGAGGTGTCATTAAATATTTTTTAACGTCCTCAAAGGTCCACTGACATTTCTCTTCCCAAATGAATTTGGCGTCTTTTTTTATTAATGCCGAGAAGAGCTGACACCTACTAGAGAGATTAGAAATAAAATGTCTCCGATATGTCAACTTCCCCTGGAAGGAACGTAGTTGTCTCAAGGTTTTGGGTGGAGGCATTTCTAAGATAGCTTTAATCTTATCCTGTTCGATCTTGATTCACCGATGACGGACAACGAATCCAAGAAATTTCTTGGAGGTAATGCCGCAAGCGCATTTTAAGAGATTCATTTTAAGGTCATATCGTCGTAACCATTCAAACACGATCCTTAAATCGCATAAATGGTCTATTTTTCATTTACTTTTGATCACCAAATTATCCACGTAGCATTCCACTTAGTTATGAATGAGGTTGTCAAAAATCTTTGTCATTGCACGTTGGTATGTTGCTCCAGTGTTCTTTAGGCCAAACGACATCTCTGTGTTGCAAAAAAATTCCAAATGGCGTTCTAAAGGCTGTAAGTGTTGCATCTTCGGGAGCCATCTTGATTTGGTTGTATCTTGACGATCCGTCCCTGAAGAAGAAAATTTTGTGTGCTAAAGAGATATGCACCATCATTTCTGGTATTAGTAGTGGAAACTAATCTTTAGGACATGCCTTATTTGAATCTCTAAAGTTGACACAAACATGATATTTCCTTTTTCCTTCTTAATTAGAACAATTTTAGCCAACAACATGGGGTATTGCTCTTCTTTTACAAAGTTAGCATCTACTAATTTATTTACCTCGACGATGGCTTGGTGCTCTATTTTCAGGCACAATATTCTTGGAGCTTGCTTTACTGGGGTAATATTTTCATCCACCCTGAGTTTATGAACTGCAACCTCTGCTAAAAGTCCTGGCATTTCATTATAACTCCATGCGAACAATCTTTGAATTATGTTAACAATTTGATCAATTCCAAGGATTCTTCATCGTTGAGTAGAGAACTTATGAATGTAGGTCAGGGTTGCTCTTTAATCCCGATGTTGATTTCTTTCAACTCATCAATAGTTTACTTGATTTCTTCTTCAAGTTCTGGCGGAGCATCTTCTATTAGCTTATCAGTAGAGTCATCATCTATATCAAGCAATCCTCTTCTGATTCACTAGTAAATACCATGCAAAATTCTAAATCATCGACCAGCCCGATTGTACCAAATTTGAGACTCTCTTTTAAGTTGGGAGTTTGACGTTTAACACTCCATAACCTTTCAAAAAGTCGTAATTTATCTTTTTGGCATTTGTTTTGGTAAATGTCCCTATTGAATTAACCTTTTTACATAAGGCAAAAAGTAACCAAAAGGTAATTCCATTAATTCATTCGGATCATCATCCAAATTTACATAATTTTTAAGAATAGTAGAAATAGAAGCACAGTAAAGTTTGATCGACTTTGAACCAGCACTACAGGCTTCCTTGACCTCTAAATTCTCGACCTTTTGAGGGAGGATCGGAGTAAGGATCATAGCATTCATATAGTGATTTATCCGATCATACGTTGTCTCATATTCACTTTTCTCGACATCTTCTAAGGATATCTCATATTGAGATTTCTTCTGTTTTATCATCAATTTTTTGTCTTTCAAACTGTCCTCATCACCAATGTTGATGGTTGACCTAGTCCTTTTGATGATTAAGTTGGATCTTCCCTGTCCACATCTTCGGCCTCGACCTCAGGTGCGTGAACTAAAAGAGCCTCCACCAATTTTTTGCAAAAGAGTGGTGGAAGATCGCTGAAGCAGAGTTGAATGCCCTTGTCATAGTACTTCTTCTGAATCTTTACTTTTATTTGTCGCAATTTCACGAGAGAAAATAGTTTTCTTCAGAGGCGCGTAGTAGGTAACATCTCAAGAATGTGAATTTTATGAATTGAAAAAGGTTTTAGATCTCCCTTGTTGCAATGTTCTTGTCCTTTTTTGGAGTACTTGATGCATTAATGTAGAGATGACTAAACCATGTTGTGTTTGTGAATCTATGGTCGTCCAATAGAGGATTGAAAGAGGTTTCGACATCAATGATATGAAACTTGGCTGTTGTTGCTAGTTCTTCAACCTTCATAAGCAATGTAATGGATCCAACGACTCTCTCTCCCTTTTGGTTGAATCCTCTTAGCATCATTTTATCAGTTGTAAGCTCTTGAGCTTTGATGTCCAAATAGGCCAATGTCTGTAGGCTCATCAAGTTGAGTGCTCCAGGAACTACTAAAACTCTGGACAACACAAATCTGCAATTGTTAACAGAGATGTAGAGTGGTCGGATGTGGTCAGCGGTACCAAGCAACAAATCTTCATTTGTGAAGGTTACCCCACGCTGTTCCTTCAATGAACAAACTTCATCCGAGAATGTACTAGCCAACTGAGTTAAGCAAATCTCTGGGTCAAGAAAGGTTGTAACCAGAGCTTCTCTCATCTCCTTTGATAGGATTATAACATCATAGATGCTTAATCGGGCAGACAGCTTCCTGAGATGAGCTAGCACGTTGTAATCTGCTTTATGTGGTCCTCCAATTTTCACTTATTTGTGTGGTTCTTCCACTGGTGGAGGTGGAGGTAGTTCTTCTCCAAGTACTATTTGTTTTCCTTTGTCTGTCGGAGCTATTCTTTGGGGCAATACTTTCCCACTTCTAAATTTTACTTCTGTAATTTCTTCTTCTTGAGATATCATTGTTGAATCTTCTAGTATTTCTTATTTATCGAAAAGATCTAGGTTGATGGGAAATGGTGCACTCTGGTGCTCAATGATTAGTTCCTCACTCCTGGTGCTATTGTAGCTAGTATCGTTGATGTCTTCTTATGTCGTTTTTGCGAGTTCATCAGACTCAAGTATGATTTGAGGATCATTTGGGAATCGAGATTAAGGCTAGATTGGTCATTATTGATTACGTCATCACTATAAATAGTTAAAACTTAGTTGAAATCACGATCATTATATTCATAAGACCCCGAAGGGGCAAAAATATAATCATACAAAGTCAGGGGTTCGAGGATTTTCTTCCCCAAATTCGAGATAACAAATCTAGTAGAGGAAACCCCTATCCTACCCCTCATGCTATCAATCTTTGTAGTGGTAGAGTGCTTCTTATTCTTTGTCTTTGACGATGATGACTCTTATGGCGAAATCTTCATCTTAGGCTGGGCAGGTTGAAGACTTTAATTTGAAGCTTGCTTTGATGCATTCTGGATTTGATTCAATTTTTTCTTGGATGATTTACTTCAAACTTCATTCCATTCATCTTTTCTGATATATGCAGAAGATTATTATGATGAACCCCTGTTCGAGGTGATCCTTCTTGAGGCGGTCACTAGTTAGACTGGTTACTTGGTTTTTTAGCATGTTGTGATGAAGATTGGTGAGGATTCTCTGGATATATTTTCATTGGTTACTTTCCTTTGTCGATAGTCGGTAGTGTTCCTGACTTCTTTTCAAATACTCTGGTTGCCCTGGATTTCTTGTGAGAATTCATATGCTTGATTTCTTTATGAAGACTGTTGGCTTTCCTAAGTAGCTTCTCAAAGGATTTGATGGTGAGTCCCTTGAGCATGAAAGTTGCTGGTCCATGAATGCTTTTGAGTAAAATCTCAATTGCATGATTTTTATGTAGCTGAGGTTCACACTTCATGCTAAATTTTTGCCACGTTAAAATGTAATCCACCAAATTCATGTTGGGCTTTTGCTTTTTCATCATGAGTTCTCCTATAGAGACATGGTGTTGCGCTCTGACAAATCTCTTCACAAATAATTATTCTAGCCCGGTAAAGGTTTTCACTAATCAATTGGGCAAATCGGCATACCAATCGTAGGAAATCTTTGACAAGCAACTAACGAACAGTTGGAAGAGTGGACCTTCACTATTCCTTGTGTTGCCACAACTGGCTAGGAAGTGTGTTATATGTAGTCTGAGATTTCCAGTCTCATCAAATTTCTTAAGGTTTGGGGCCATAAAACCCTTAGGGAAGGGTACGACTTCGAATTCCTCCGAATAGGTTCTACCCTTTAGAATCAACGCACCGCCCTTAGATTGGTTTAAGGCCTCTCGAACTTGCTCGACCATTTGCTTAAATTTTTTCTCTGGTATGGCACTCGATGGAGAATCCTCCTTTGGTTGTTCATCATTTTTTTTATTTGGCAACTTCTCCTCTTTCATCCATGATATGTATGATTTTTGGTTGGTTGATCTCCGGAGAGGCTAGTTGCGGTGCTTGTGATTGTCTCTGAATGGTGGTCATGGCGCTCATGGTGGGGGCCATCGCTTTTATCCTTTTCTCCATGTGGCTGACTTGCTCATCCTTTAGGAGAATAGTCCTACGCAACTCATCTACGATGTTTTCTTTAACCAAAGGTTGAGCCCATGCGTGGATGTAGCGGCTCTGGTTTCGATAACATAGACATCCATGAAATCTTCTTCAAGGTAGTCATTATAGTCAAAATCTTCATCATCATCATCAATGGAGACTCCATGCTCTCGAACCAACTCAGAAATCTTGACTCTGAGCCTTTCAAATTTTTCTTCGATCATTGATTCTTGAATTGTCTTAAGATTTGGAGGACCGTGCTGTACCTCCTCCTCTTGCTCTTCCATTTCACTAGCAATTGCTATGATGATGTCAGATACTTCGCACCCTTGCTTCAATTTGTGATCTTTTCCTGTAGGCTTACTGGACCATATTGGTACACCGACCTTGGGTATCCATAACTTCTTTTTTGACGGTGATTTTTTAGTACAGGGTGTCCTTCTAGAAACATCTGGATGTTGAAGAGAAGTATGCTTCCCATGGTGCAGACCAGCTATGGAACTGGGTAACTTTTTCATTTTTTCCTTCTGAAATTTTAGGATTGTCTTTGTGGTTTGTGCTCGGTAGGACTCTTGGATCCTGTCTTGACTTAACTGGTCGACGGACTATAGTCCTGGTAGTGGTTTAATTTTTGGTGACAATAGCAGTATCAACTCAGCTTCCCAAGCAGATCTAGATGAGAATATGAGCAGGCAAATCTTCAGTTAACCATTGAGGTCGTTTGACAGACTTGATGTCCATTAAAATTTCTTTCTTCATAGAAGGGGAAATTTTATGACCCACTCGTTTAAGTAATTTATTGACTGAACAATCTTCTTTGGCGGCTAGCCACTGAAAAACTGAACCGACTCAGGTGATATAAGTAGACTTATTTCTCTCAACACCCTGCCCATAAAATAATGATAATGTAGCGACAATTTTTTGAATACTCTCTTATCCATCGATATCCATTAAAGTATATACTTCTGGTAATTCTAACTCCTCTTGGTGAGGCTTTTCCTCAATAGGTTTTTTCTCAGGAGTCTGAGCTTTAGTAGCCCTTTAAACTCTTCTATTGTGGTTTCACCTCTGAGTTCGAGGCAGTGGTGTGGTTCATGAACTCTATCTGATTTTGAATACTGATGGTGCGATAGCTAATTCCTCAGTCAAACTTTCAATAAACATTACATCTCTCCCCTTAGCAGTAGTGGGAACAACAGGCTTGGTAGGTGCCATAGTGGCAACAGTATTCTTGGCCTTCTTATAAGACAGTTCAGGTTGAATTCAACAGATGGCTCTTGAATTTCCAGAGCGGTGACTTTCATTATATCGAACGGGGCCTTCCTGAGGATAACCTTGAGGTCTTCAATTCCAGCTCCGAACTTAATGGTAAGAGCAACATTGTGTGCTTCATGGTTCGTCGGCAAGTTTCAAGAAAAAGTTAGTGTTGGGTAGGTCATTGCAGCAACTTTAAAATAGAAAGGTCTGGGGTTAGTTATATGGTCAAAACCCTATAATCTTAGTGCAAGCACTGAAAATTAACAGGGTTGATCTGCTGACAGGGTAATTTTTAGTTTGTGGAAATTTTAAATTTTTAGTAAAAAGATAATTTAAAAGTAGAAAAATTTAATTAATTTTGAAGCATGCGAGACACAACACAATTTAATTTAATTTGCAAAATAGCAAACCAAACTCGAAAGGGAGATCTGAAGTGTTTAGGACCCAGTGCGGGACCCATTTATCAACACAAAATTCTTAGGTGGAACTAGTCTACCAACACACCTATTGCGGTTCGATCCCTCATGAAGATTAAGAAGTCCTTAATTGCCTCTTGAACCCCTCTGTTCAAAGGTGATTGAATAGATAGTCCTGAAGTCCAAAGAGTTGGTCTTACTTTCCCAAGATAGAAATGGGTAAAGTATCTCAACGAAAGAAGAGTAATTTGGTCCAAGATGGACATGGACACATTACCAATGTGTGAAAATAATATTACTGATTTAAATGGTGAGAAAATCTCATCCGTAATGGAGTCGCCAGAAGCTGTCGGCATTACTTTGTTTGAGGAGTTGCCCGTAAGAAGTTGTCGGTCACTGGAATCAAAATCTCATCGCCTGCTTTAGAAGGACGTTTTAATTTACATTTATAATTAACTTTAGAAAATAATGAAGACAAACTAACCCCATATTTTTTATAATTAAAATGAAAGAACGCTATACCTCAAATCTTGTATCTATCCCGAAGGATAAACTTAAGACTTAAGTATGAGGCTCAATCAAATAAACTAAGAAATATATATCGTCTGTTTGGTCTGTGAAACTATTTTATTTGCCGACAAATTCCCTTATTTAATACAAAGAACTAAATAGGGTTTATCTTAAGCTGGGTTAGGACACGCTTCTTATAAGGGGAAGCCCCTATGGTTAATTACATCTTAAATGACTAAATTCACCCAAGAAAACTCTCAATAAAAATTAGGGAATAATATCTTCAATGAGGTTAAAGGATAACACTTTTCAATGATATCAGACAAAGAGTTGTGAAATGAGATTGGCTCAAATTTGGAGCATTTTGTTTTTGGAATCCAAAGGAGGAAGAACTAGGGGATATCATGGATCTGGAGGAGAACCTCGGTGACTTCCCGGTCTATTATATTGTTTAGTCTTAGTTTTGAGGAGAAATATTTAGGTGTTTCATCCTGCCAATTTTATTTGTTAGGGCTTACATTCGAGTGAAACAATGACATAAATAGCCTAAAACATGTGAGGATTTAGGTCGCGATGAACGACAACCTCAGAATCCTATGAAGCGTTATGGCTTAGATTGTACAACAGAGTTGTACAAAGGCCTAAAGTTGAGGTAAGGATTTATTTTGCATAAGAAAACAACCTCGAAGTCTTATGACTTTGGTTTTTTAGTTCTAACGAAGGAATGGCTTAACCTAGGAAGACAGGTTTTGCTGTTGAAGATGGTCCTGTTGCCCGTCTTGCTAGCTTCAAGCTCCTCGGCGTGGGGAGTTTAAGTTTTCTAAGGTGTTAGGTTATAATGTCAAATCAGGTCGCCTTATGGTTATAATTCTTTAAAAATTTATGGGGGCATGTTAAAGTTGATTAAAGCGACACCGGTTAGGATCATACGGTTCCCTCGTTCTGGTACCACTATTTTCTATTTGATTCACTTAGTCTAAATGATTTTACTAATCTCAACCTAATGAGTTTCGTACTTTTATTTAGACTATGGGAAGTCACCTTAGCAGCCTAAGTTACCTCCTCCAAAGGATTCTCGATCATCCAACCGAGACATCTTAATTTATTTGCAATTGTTGTTTTACGATATTTGTGATTAAATTTTGAGTTGTTTTGTATTTTGAATGTTGTGGGGGTGCATTTTATCTTGATTGATTTTAGTTTTGGTTTTGGTTTTGGTTTTGTAGCTTTCCTGACAGTTTTAGTTTTCATGCAGGGTGACATTGTTGTTTAGTAAAGCAAGTTTGTGTTTTGTTCATACATGCGGGTAAGTAAGCACAGTGTGGAAAGCTTAAGAAAAGACAATGATGTAAACTATAAAAGGGTACCTGACGAGTTTTCTCATTCCATCACCTGAAACTCAAAATGCATGTTAGAGCTCTTTATGTAAAGCAGAAAAAGTAAGGTTTTAGTGACCTACCTAAACCTAGGTCATATCTTGGTTTGTCCCTATTGGTTTGATTATGGATGTTCGAGAGGTCTAGAGGAAGAAGCAGGTCCATGCTTCCCTCTCACTACCTGCTGAAAAGCCTCGAGCTCATTTAAACTTATTATACTGCTTAATAATTCATCCTATGAATATCTTTAATACTCAGTGAACATTGATGTTTCAATTATCCCTAAAAGTAAGGTAATTATCATTTGCCATTTAATTTGGAAGTTATGTAGGTGAAGATCCTTATAGAGGGCAAGTTAGCGTTATTGAAACAGTTAGCGAATTTGAGTTCTAATTTGGGCTTATGGGTTTCAAAGGTGTTTACTTTATATTCATTCTTCTATTTCTTATTTAATGAAATTTTCTTTTAGCTTAAGTCACCACTAAGCCTTTTAGACCTAGGTAGATGTCATAGTTTTTTTGAAAGAAGTTGAATTTTTAAGTGATAAAAATTATTCATTTTCAAAACACTTAAATGTCATTTGAACATCAAGTAGGGGTATTAAATTAGTGAGTTATCAACTTCCAAAGTCATACCCCTAGGTCTAAGATCATTTAATTTAATAGATTTCCAAATTTTAATAATTTAAGGAATTATAAATTTATCCCTTGATTATGGAAACAGTGAGGTTGGTTTCTACCAATTAATCCCCTTAGGTTTCAATCATGCAAATAAGTTAGTTAAAATCAGAGCTTACCCTCTTCCCTGCTTGAATTAAGCCTAAGTGTTAATTAAGGCTAAATTACCAAAATTACACTTTTGCCCCTAAGGCTCTATTACTTCATAATTTGTCAAATTCAATCCAATTGACTTTGGAATTTTTATCCCACCTCACCCATGGGTCAATTAAGACATCAGAGGAGAAAATGTGATTTTTCAAAATTTAATTTAATTTACATATTGATTTTAATGAAATAGTAGAATTTTACAAAGAAAATTCCATAAGTTGACCAAGAAAAAATCTAATCCCTTGAAATTGTTACCAGAGGTATATTTAGACTAGAGAAGCAGTGGGGCCAAATTTCATGATTTACTGAATTATATTTGAATTTTAAGATTTATTTTAATATTTGGAGTATTTATTATCTAAAAAATATTTTGAATGTGGAAAATTAAGTTTTATATTTTTATTAAATGTTTCTAAGGTCAAGAAAAATAGAGAAACAAATTTCACATTTTTCTAATTTTGCTTTGAATTGGTAGATGTATTTTAGTGAAAATAAATTTTCAGCCTTTAAAATTATTTTAAGCTTCAAAATTCAATATCTTCTCTTAGAAAATTAGAAAAAATATTCTAATTATTCCTAAGTGCTTAGGAAACAGTTTAGAACATTTTCATGAATTTGATTCTATTTGTCATTTTTATCATTTTTAAAATTATTTAAATATTAAAAATAGGCTAGAAATGAAAATTTTATTTTAATTACCATTTTATTTTTAGAAAATTCCTCTAATCACAGATAACTCCAAAAACCTATTTTGATAATTTTCTGAGTTACATTTTATTTATCAAAAATTATTTTAGTGTAAAAAATGACATTCAACATAGAAAATCAATTTTAGTTATCAAATGAGCTCCAAATGTTTTGGAATTTTTATGGGGAGTTCTCTAAACTTTAAATCATAGTGGAGATAAAAATTAAGTCATTTAGATGTTTGTATTTCCCAAAATTAATTTTCTTTGTGTTTTAGGGTTGGTGAAAATTAAGTGCATTCTCAATGAGTTAACCCATGAAATTTTTTCGAAAGGGTTCTCTAGTCATGGTAAACCTTCCAAAATCTTCTTGGAATTTTGTAAGTAACATGCTAATTATTATGATTAATTTGTGCAAATAATAGACATAAATTTGGAAAATATGGATCTCTTTCTAGAGATATCCTCTGACTTTGGAAAAATCAGAAGATGTTCCCTAAGATAGAGGCAACAACATGCCAAAATTTCAAGTAATGATGAAATGTCTACATGCATGGAGAATTAAATGACTCAAAATAGTATTTAATTAACCAAAAATAAAATATGCATCAAATAAATTTGCAGCCTTTTCTTCATTGTTCTCCTCTGTTCTCTATACAAGAGGGTATTTTTATTTTTATTTTTTTGATTTTTATACACCAAGATATGAATTTTTAAAGTTAAGGAGTATTTTATAAATTATTTAAATCCATGTTTATCTTTTTAAATGCGCGTGCCATGTCAACCTACAGCGGCTCTGAAACTCCGCGCGGTGCCTTTTAATTTGGCGCTGCCATCAACCTCAGTGATGATAAGGCCCGTGGTTCATGAAATAAGATCTTGTCCAGCTAGATCTCATCAGTTGATGAGATAAACGCATGATCGGGCAGCTCCCAGTCATCGTCCCCAATCCCTTAACTCGAGAACCGTTCGTTTTCAAAGCTTGACATCTCCCTCATTTCTTAACCAAATTGAATGAATTTTTTTTAAAAAAATGCTCATCTTGATTAGTAAAACATATCCATACCGTAATCAAGCCATTGAATTAGCTCTAATCAAATGGACAATAAAAAGAAGGTCAAGAGGAGGAGAAGTTCAATACCTTTGCTCTGAGAAGGGAAGCTTCGATCAGAGGTGCTTGGCACATTCGTGAAGGTCTTAGGAGGCCAGGGAATAAGCTTCTTGTTATGGTGAAAGGTCTAGGTATGAATTCGACCAAGCTCGATTTCAGGTGTTGGTCAAGAGCTATGCTAAGGGCTTTACATGTGGGAAATTTGATGGGGCTTCTTCTTCTTTCACTATGATGATGGTGTGGGTGATTTTAATTGAAATTTGATGGACTATGGAGCTTTGGGGAGTTCTATCTTGGTTTTTGGTAGAAGTTTGAGCTCAAAATTGAGCTTCCACAGTAGGAATCAGTAGGCAAAAATGGTCGACTTGAGCTAGATATGTCTCAAAGAGTCTTTGGGAGCCTTTTGGAGGGCTCTCTCTGAGAAATTTTTAACACCACTTCATGGTCGTGGAGGGGAGCTTTTTATAAATATTGGCTTAAGGTTGCTTCCATGGCTAATTAGGGGTGAAAAGTGATACTTAGGTGGAGGGTAGAGAGGCATTAACATTTAATTTGGATGAGGTGGCCTATAGGTTTGAATTGGTTTTTGATTTTCGTGGGTGGCTCACGGTTTTGATGTTTTTTGGCCAATAGGCTAGCCAACCAGGCCAAGGGAGGTGGCTACGATGTCAGGTGAGCCAGGGGAATATGTCACAACAATTAACTGGGTTGGTGTCCAGTTTATGCAAAAATATCATTAGGCTTAAGTAAATATGGAATCAAATCCCTTGATTTAGGGATACTTTGGTCCATGGCTTGGCTTAGGTGGTTCCATATGGTTTAGCCTGGTCAATAAGGTTTAAAATTTGGCTGTGGTGGTCCTTGGTTGGCCAATTTGGCTATGTTAGGTCAATTTTGGTGAGGGGCCCATGTGGGTGCAACTGACCAAAACTTGGGTTTGTGCTGGGCTAGCCAAGTTAATTGGCCCAATTGATTGATGCATTTGATATAGATGATTGTAATGAACGATTTTGGTGAAGGATTTAAAGAATTTTGAGTTTAATTGGAGGATGAATTTGAAGGATTATGGATTTTTTGGTCATTTTGGACATGCTAGGCTAGGTTTGGGTCTAGATTAGGCTATGTTCAGGCTAAGTCCAAATTGATTGTTGAAAATAGTCTATGACCATGACTTTATATATGCTTAAAAACATAAGTATTTAATACTACTGCTAAAAGAATTAATTCCTCAGGAACTATACCAAAACTTAATAAGAGTTATAGATTTGATAAAGATGGATGTATAAAATATTCAATAATTATAAAGTCACACTTATCAACACAAGTATACGTATCGCTCAAGTAATATAAGGCTCAAATGGAGTCTTAGATATCGATCTCATAGGGAGTAATATTAGAACTATGAACTAAGATTTTAGAAAAGTAATACTTTAATTGCAACAATGGAGTTCAATTTGCTTATCTGTCACTAATAGGCAATTGAAATAAATATGTAATTTTAAAAACTATTAAATAACTAATTATACTAAGGAAGGCTCTAATGTGATATTCAATATATAAGAAAGCATCCTTCTCCTTGTCAAGAAATTATAGTGAATGGATAAAGTGAATCAGTTCAATATGTATCGTGCCAAATAGGAGCATACATATTCTTTACCCTTTGGTCCAGGCATAAATAACATTGACTAATACTACGCTTGTTTACTAAATCTGCTGCTAGGTGGGAAGATCCCGACTCTTAGATTGGAGCTGTCACGTTCCCCTCGCCTGAGGGCTAACATCTACACTTCAACACCAAAACAATATGACTGAATTGGGGATTTTAGTCTGTCACTCTAAAATATCCAATTCTACGCCCGATAATTTTATTTACCTATTTCCTTGCACCCAACTTCCAAAGGATTTGACCTCCCTAAATCTTGGTTGTAATCTTCACCTTAGTTGTAAAACTCAACATATTTTAGCAAATGAATTAACCAGATTTAAAGTAAGTTAAGATCAAAGTGAAAATATCATCATAATTTCTTAAACATTTTCATGGCTTCACCAATTCAAATCATCATTTCACAAATCACAAGACAAGGAGAAAGACAGAGAAAACTACTCAGATCTCATGAGAAAAACATAACAAAACGCAGAATTCATATATAAAATCAAAGTCATACAAACTACAATAATAAGTAAAGTTATCTCTACTTTCTCCCCAAGTAAACTCCTCAAAGTTCCTTTGAATCTCTTCATTTCTTTACATCACATAGAATTCCTCTTCGAAGCGGCAGGGAGAAAGAAATCTCTCACTTTATCTCCACTCTTACAATATCTCGAAGAATTCCTCACAATTTAAACTCTCAACCAAACACTAATGGAACCTTTTTAACCTCCAGGACCTCTAAGCTCTCTCCAATTTTTTGTCAAAATCTTCTTTTAAAGTTGTGGATGAGCTTCCCCAAGAGTTGCCTAAGCACCCCTTCAAAATTCATCCTCATCCAAAGCCTGATTGGACATAACCACCGATCTCGCCGTCGATGGCCTTGAGGGCACCGTCGGCGGGCCTTCTAAGTGAATTATATCTAGAGTCTTGGAAAAATCTCGACGTCAGCGCCGTTGGGCTTGCCGTCGGCGCCCTAGTCCAAATCTTCACATTTTGCTCCTTTTCGCTCTAAATTTGCTCCTTTTTGCATCTTTTTGCTACAATGACTTCATCATTCTTGCAAC
>NEWO01000616.1:173022-211327 GCA_003013225.1 Phalaenopsis aphrodite | reverse complement strand
GAAATAAGATATATAATTGAAGTGTCTAAGCTTTTCAAAATTTCCTTCTTAACTACTTCTTTCATCATCAGATTTAATCTCCATTGTGGATCAACTCTTGGTTTATATTATTCATCTAGTATAATTCTCTGCATATAAATTGAAGGATTGATTCCCTTAATATCAGCTAAGGTCCAACCAAAAGCTTTCTTATATCTTTTCATTGTATCTAACAGTCTTTGCTCTTGCAGATCATTTAATTCTGAAGATATAATAATAGGTAATATAGATGAGTCTCCTAAAAATACATACTTCAAGTGGCTAGGCAATACATTCATCTCAAGTTTAGGTTATTTTATAATTGATGGAAATAGATTTTAATCGGCATTTTCCATAATATCCAACATCTCAAATTATTCCTGAACATAATCTAATTCTTCATTTTCTAATTCGCCCAGAATAACTTTGTCATTCTTTTCAAATTGTTCCTTCTTTACAAAATGTTCTTCTTCTTCAAAATGCTTTTTATTTTCAAAATGCTCTTTAAAATGTTTGTTCAGTAGATTTTCAATAATTTCCCGGCGAAAACATTCATTATCTCTTTCAACAGAGAAAACTAGTCAGATCTCATGGGAAAAAACAACAAAACTCGAAATTCATATATAAAATCAAAGTCATACAACTACAACAACTAAATAACTTATCTCTAGTTTCTCCCCAAGAACACTCCTCGAAGTTCCTCTGAACCTTTTCCTTTCTTTATAGCACACAGAGTTTCTCTTCAAAGTAGCAAGGAGGAAGAAATCTCTCACTTTCCCTCCACTCATACAATCTCTCGAAGAATTCCTCACAATATTGGAACCTTTCTAATCTCTAGAAACTCTCTCTAACACTTCCTTTACTCCCTAGATTCTTTCCCTCCTTCTGCAGGCTCTCCAATTATCGGCCAAAATAGTCTTTTAAAGTTGTGGATGAGCTTTCCCAAGAGTTGCCTAAGCATCCCTTCAAAATTTGATCTTATCCAAAGCTTGAGTAGGCATAACCGTCGAGCTCACCGTCGGCGGCCTCGAGGGCGTGGCCGACAGACCTTCCTAATGAATTAATTCTGGAGTCTCGGAAAAATCTGGCTGTTGGCGGGGTCGATGGCGCCATCGGTGCACTAGTTTAATTTTACACATTTTGGTCCTTTTCGCTCCAAATTCTCTCTTTTTTGCATCTTTTTGCTCCAATGACCCTAACTCATCATTCCTACAACAAAACATCAAAAATACATTTCTTTAATGTGCAATATCAGTAAAAACAGTATAAAATAGGTATCAAAATCTCAACATATTTTCCTTTGGACACTAAGGTCCAACCAAAAGCTCTTGCAAATCATTTAGTTTTGAAGATATAATTGCACATTATATAGATGAGTCTCCCATAAACACATACTTCAAGTGGCTACGCAATATTTTCAACTCAAGTTCAAATGGTTTTATAATTGATGGAACTAGATTCTTATCAGCATTTTCTGTAATATCTAGCATCTCAAATAATTCCTGAACATAATCTAATGCTTCATTTTCTAGTTCTTCCAAAATAACTTCATCACTATTTTCAAATTGTTATTTCTGTTTAAAATGTTCTTTAAAATGTTCATTCAACAGATGTTCCTTAATTTTCATGTGAAAACTTTCATTATCTCTTTCAACAGCAGGGTATTTCATAGATTTCACAATGTTAAAAGTCACTTCTTGATTGTTAACTCTCATAGTTAATTCTCCTTTTTGAAAATCTATTATAGCTTTTCCAGTAGCTAAAAATGGTCTCACTAAAATGATAGGTATTTCTTTATCTTCCTCCATATCAAAAATAATGAAATCCGCTGGAAAGATAAATTTATCAACTTTTACTAACACATCTTTTATAACTCCCCTAGGATATATGACTGAACGATCTGCTAACTGAAGAGTTACAGAAGTAGGTGAGACTTCTTCTAATCCTAATCTTTTAAAAATTGATAGAGGCATAAGATTGATGCTGGCTCCCAAATCACATAAAGCTCTTCCATAAATTTTTCACCAATAGCACACGATATAGTGAAACTGTCTAATCTTTTAATTTTTCTGAAAGCTAATTCTTAATAATATCACTACACTCTTCACTAAGTGCAATAGTTTCATTATCAGTGAACTTCCTTTTTTTGTTCAGAATATCTTTCATAAATTTCACATAATTGGGCATTTGCTCTAAATCTTCTACAAAGGGAATATTTACCGTTAACTTCTTAAGAATTTCTAAAAATTTGGAAAATTGTTTATTCTGTTTGTGCTGCTTCAATCTTTGAGGAAAGGGTGGTGGAGGATTTTCTATAATAATTTTCATTGGTGTAAATGGATATTTTAAATCTGGGTATTCATGATCCTTTTCTTTTTCGGTATCCACTTTCACTTTTTCAGTTTTTGCTTCTTTTTGTAATCTTATCTCCAATTCTTTTCCACTTCGTAGTTGTATCACCTTTATCTGTTCTTTTCCTTGATCTTTAAGATTTGGTTCCATAGTACTAGGAAAAGTTCATAATGTTCGGTTACTAAGCGCAGTAGCGATATGCCCTAATTTATTTTCAATATTTGCAAATGATTTCCTTGATTTTGTAATTGATTTCCTTGATTCTGCAATTGTTGACCCATGTTTAATATCAGCTCTTCCATAGGCAACTTTTTCTCCTTAATTTGAGTGTTACAGTTAAATCCTGGAAGGTCTATAGTTAATATTTCCTTGGTTGGATGAATTTCATAATGGGCTTATAGGGTTGTTCGCCCATCGTTGATTTGTAGAAGACTTGTTATTCCTATTAAAATTTGGATGATTCTTCCAACCTAAGTTATAATCATTCGAATAAGCGTTGTTGGGTCTATTAATAGCCTTTGAAGTCTCATATGAAGGTTGAACATCCACAAATTGCCCAGATTAATTCTCTTCCATCATAAGAGGTGTTGGAAAATAATTCATCCCATAATGATCTAATTTCTTTGATATTGCAGCAATCTGCAAAGCTAACATACATATTGCATCTGAATCATGGATACTAGCTACTCTTTTAGTATTTACCCTTTCAGAGGGCCATTGAAAATTTTTGGTAGTCATCTCTTCTATTAACGAATAAGCCTCATCAAAAGGTTTTGACATTAAAGAACCACCATCCACAACATCTATAATCGATCTAAGTGATCTCACTAGTTCATTATAAAAAGTTTGACTTATCAACTAATCTGGTAACGAATGATGAAGGCATTTCCTAAGAAGATCTTTAATTCTCTCCCAAGCTTTGTATATTGACTTTCCATAAATTTGAGAGAACGATGTTATGTCATTTCTAAGTTTAGCAGTTTTGGATGTAAGGAAATATTTGGAAAGAAATTTCTGTGAAAGTTCTCTCTAAGTTCTAATAGATCCTCGTGCAAACAAATTTAAGCACATCTTGGCCTTATCCCTCATTGAAAAAGGAAAAATTCTAAGTCTAAAAGTATCGCTTGAAACTCTATCATATTTAAAAGTAGCACAGAGTTCTAAAAAACTAGCAAGGTGTAAGATACTGGTTCTAAAAGATTTAATTCCTCAGCAACTGTACCAAAACGTAATAACAGTTATAGATTCGATAAAGATGGATGTATAAAATATTCAATAATTGTAAAGTCACTCTTATCAACGTAAGTATACGTATCGCTTAAGTAATACAGGGCTCTAATAGAGTCCTAGATATTGATCTCATAGGGAGTAATGTTAGAACTATGAACTAAGATTTTAGAAAAGTAATACTTTAATCGCAACAATGGAGTTCAATTTGCTTATCTGTCACTAATAGCAATTAAAATAAATATGTACTTTCAAAAACTATTAAATAACTAATTATACAAATGAAGGCTCTAATATGATATTCAATATATAAGAAAACATCCTTCTCCTTGTCAAGAAATTATAGTAAATGGATAAAGTGAATCAGTTCAATTTATATTGTGTCAAATAGGAGCATACTTATTATTTACCCTTTGATCTAGGCATAAAGAACATTGACTAATCCTACGCTTGTTTTCTAAATCTGCGGCTAGGCTGGGAGGATACCGGCTCTCACTTCAGAGCTTCCACAATCGCTTCACCTGAGGGCTAACATCTACACTTCAGCACCCAAACGATAGGACCGAATTGGAGATTTTAGTCTGTCACTCTAAATCTCCAATTCTATGCTTGATAATTTTATTTCTCTATTTCTTTACACCCAAATTCTAAGGGCTTTGACCTCCTTGAATTTTGGATGTAATCTTCACTTTAGTTTTAAAACTCAACATATTTTAACAAATCAATTGGCTAGATTGAAAGTAAATTAAGATCGAAGTGAAAAGATCATCACAATTTCTTAAACATTTTCATGGCTTCACCAATTCAAATCAACATTTAAAAAATTTAAAGAGAAAAAGAAATATAGAGAAAACTACTCAGATCTCATGGGGAAAATAAAACAAAACTCAAAATTCATTTATAAAATCAAACTCATACAAAGTGGAACAATAAATAAACACATCTCTAATTTTTCCCCAAGTAAACTCCTCAAAGTTCCTTTGAATCTCTTCCTTTCTTTACACCACATAGAATTCCTCTTCGGAGCAGCAAGGAAGAAGAAATCTCTTACTTTCCCTCCACTCTTACAAACCCTTGAAGAATTCCTCACAATTTAGACTCTCTACCAAACTCTAATGGAACCTTTCTAACCTCCAAGACCTCTAGGCTCTCTCCAATTTTTGGCCAAAATCTTCTTTTAAAGTTGTGGATGAGCTTCTCCAAGAGTTGCCTAAGCACCCTTTCAAAATTTGACCTCATCCAAAGCCTGGTTGGACATAACCACCGATCTCGCTGTCGGCGGCCTCGAGGGCGCCGTCGGCCGGCCTTCTAAGTGAATTACTTCTGGAGTCTTGGGAAAATCTTGTCTTTGGGCTCGCCATCGGTGCTCTAGTTCAAATCTTCATATTTTGGTCCTTTTTGCTCCAAATTTGCTCCTTTTTGCATCGTTTTGCTTCAATGACCCTAATTCATCATCCCTCCAACAAAACATAAAAAAATATCTTTCTTTAAAGTGCAATATCATCAAAAATAGTATAAAATAGGTATAGAAATCTCAACATATTTTCCTTTGTCCAGTCTATAAGAATGTCATGAAGAGTTTTAAGCATAAATTGGGTGCCAATTTTGGGGTTAAGGCAATCATTTTGGTGAAATTTGGAGGCATAGCCAATTTGGGGCAAAATTTGGGGCTTTTGAGTTGTTTGATAACTAAATGAAATTGAGGCTTTACCAATGCCAATTAAAGATAAATTTTGATGTTTAGGAATGTTATGAAGAGTTTTCAACATAAATTATGGCAAATTAAGTGGGCTATGGGTTTAATTGGGTGAGATTAGGTCATGTGGCCAAAATTGGGGCTTTGAACTAAATCAAACTTCGGCTAAATGCATGGGCCAATTGAGCTTGTATTTGGTTTAAATTGGTCACATGAGAAGTGAATTTAAGTTTAGGATTGAAATTAGGGAAAATTGGGACCAATTTGTTGGACATTTGTGGTGGATTTGGGGAGATTGGGCCTTTTAGCAGCAATTTGGGGGTTTTGGACAAAGATGGTCAAATTTGCCAAATTGGGCCATGTGGTAGTTGAGAAAAATGAAATTAGGAATGTTTGTAAGGTTCTGGAAAATTTTTAGGATTTTTGGAAATTTTTTAAATTTTGGGCTAAGGAGGGGTAATTTTGTAATTTGGCCATTTTTGATGATTTTGGGTAATTTGGGTATTTTCAAAAGGTTTGAAATGACTTTTGAACAAATTTGGGTATTTTGGGTAAATTTGGTAATTTTGGTCAAACTTAGGGTTTCAAGGTTGTTTAAGTAATTTGGGCAAGTTCAGCGGCAAAAGGTCAAGTTGGGTATTTTTGGTAGAGTTGGGGAGCTAACCACCGTAAATACTCCATGGACTAAAGAAAACCCCATTTGGGTCCTCTATGTACTAGTCTTAGCTAATCCCTAGCCTAGGGCCAGTGGGTTTACGGGACCATCTACATGAGTCTACCAAAGGATTAAGGGATCAAAGTAAGGAAAATTTTGAGTTAAGGGTACTGAGTGATTAGGAGTGAGGTGATTGTAGTGAGTTCCTAAGCTCTAGACCAACATCCTGGGTTAACCTTAAGGTCAAACAATCTTATTGAACTCTCCTTGAGCTCCCTTATAGTTCCCCCACCTACTAAGTGCTAGATGTTAGGATCAATATATGGAACTTCAAGTTGAGTAAAGAGGAGTTTGAAATTCTAATTGTGAGGGTTCCTTTTCTAGTTTTTGAGGAATTGTCAATATGAAAGACCTATGGCTACACCCTAGGCTACTAAAGACAAAACTAGACCTCAACCAAAAGTGAGGTCAATAAGAGTGAATCAGAAGTTAAAGACTGATTCCAAAATGAGAATTGAAAGTTAATGATCCGCCTCAAAAGATAGTCGAAAGTTAAGGACTCAACTCAAAAAGAGTAAATAAGAGGTTAAGCACTAATTCTAAAATGAGAATTGAAATTTAAAGATCAATCTAAAAAGAGAGTCGGAAGTTAAGGACCGACCTCGAAAAGAGTGAATCATAAGTTAAGGACTAATTCCAAAATGAGAATTGAAACTTAATGATCAATCTCAAAAGAGAATCGGAAGTTAAGGACTGACCTCGAAAAGTGTGAATGAGAAGTTAAGGACTGATTCTAAAATGAAAATTGAAATTTAATGATCAATCTCAAAATAAAGTTAGAAGTTAAGGACCAACCTCGAAAGGAGTGAATCAGAAGTTAAGGACTGATTCTAAAATGAGAATTGAAAGTTAATGATCAATCTCAAACGAGAAAGTCGGAAGTTAAGGGCCGACCTAAGAAAAAAGTGAATCAGATGTTAGGGACTGATTTGAAAAAGAGAATTGAAAGTGAATGAGCAATCTCAAAAGAGAGTCAGAAGTTAAGGACCAACCTCGAAAAGAGTGAATCATAATTTAAGGACTGATTCCAAAATGAGAATTGAAAGTTAATGATCAATCTCAAAAGAGAGTTTGGATAGTAAGGACTGGCCTTGAAAAGAGTGAATCAGAAGTGAAGGACTGATTTTAAAATGAGAATTGAATGTTAATGATCAATCTCTAAAGGGAGTCGGAAGTTAAGGACCGACCTCAAAGCAAAAAGAATCGGAAGTTAAGAACTGACTGCAAAATGAGAATTGAAATTTAGGTATTGATTATTGGTGTTGAATTCATAAATATGTGTCATGTGATAAGGTTAACATCGATGAATAAGATTTGCAAAATTTTTGTGTGGTTTTGTGCAGAAGGTGAAGTTTTGCGAGTGTGTGAAGAGAACTAGTGCAAACAAAGATAGTTGTGCTGCGTAAGCAAAGAGTAAGAGACCTCAAAATCGAGAGAATCATAAATTTATTATCTTTTCTTATTATTTTTATCATATTTAATTTTTAAAATATGTTTTCAAAAATTTAATTTCAGTTGGTTGATTTTTCAAAAGAGAATTGTTGTGTTGTTTGCTTGTTTTTTATTTTTATTTAAATTTTATTATCGTCAAGTTTTTTTGTTGTTTTGTTGTTTTATTCTTTGTTCTTTATAATCTCGAACAAAAGTATGGTCCGTGGCTTTAATTCATTTCAGACAAAAGAAATTGACAAGAAGACAAATTTATGAAAGAAATTTCATTAATCTTTCCCAATAAATGTTACAGATTGAATGTAGGCCAAAGCCTCAAAAAGTACCATATGCTAGCTGCATCCTAATATACCCACAAATGCTCCATGCCAAGTATATATCATCAGCTGAGCATGTCTAATACATATCATATCGGCTATAATGTAGTACAACAAAACAGAAATGAACCCTCTGAATGTCTGCTCCTAGTGTGGCAAGCTTCTTATCGAGCAGACCTTCTAGGCCACGGTCCAAGACAAGAGTTCCCTTTGCATGTACTTAGAGTTACAACCCTCTCATAGCTTGTATGGTAGTAGTTCCTCCAATTCTGGATCTGTTTTAAATCCATTTGGCATTTTACTTGTGTCCAATCATCGAAATGTCACAGACACCCTATGGTGTCGCACCCTAGAATACAGTGTTTGGCGATGTCCGCCCCATTTTTTTTAAGGACTAGCACTGAACTAACTGACAGTAGAATTTCTGTAGCTCCTCTGAGCTCTCCAGAACCAATGATATTAATTTTTTTTTTCCGAATAAGATGTTTTTTTTTTGCTCAAGAATGAGACCATGTAGAAAGGTCTCACCAAGTCATGATGATCAATGTGCGAGGTATGCAGTCTCCTTCATCGTATATGTTGATGATGAAACTATTAGGGATGCAGTTAGCTATCAGTATACTCCATCTCACCATTCTTTTAATCATCCATTTTATCATTGGAGGTAGTGGATCCATCTGATCGTGTCTAAGAATCCTAGGAGGATTTCCTTGTCTATCGTTGGTGAAGTTGTAGCAGTAGCCACACTGTATAGTGATCCTCCCATTTCATCACATTCACTTTCGTGGCTTGAAATAGGTTCTTTCCATAAGCAGAATTGCTTGATTTTTATCTCTCAGGTAAAAAATGTAGTCAAGAATGATTCGTTCATCACTTTTTGAGAAGACCTTGGAGTATAATTCCAATCCCTCTAATATGTTGATGAGTCTCCCTAGCACTTCTTCGTAGAATTCAAAATTTCTTTTGTTCACTTTGCTCATCTTATAGTGCACTGCCATACTGAGAATTGGCAGCTGTTGAGGATATTCCCTCATTTCAACATTGGCTGGAACCCAAGCTGGTGCTGATTTTGGTGCTAACGGAATGCGTGACTCAGTATCCAAAGGGACATATACCTTTGGACTCCACGAGACATATTAATCAATTACCAGCGGGAAATACAACTCCTCCATCAGGAAATCAGTGGTCTGAGAACCATCATCGATAGATTTATACTCCTCTAATCTGTTGTAGTGCTGTAAATGTAGGACATTACAGTTCGGGCATTCCACGAATGCCCCTGTAGTTGATGCTAATGCAGGTATTTTGGTGTTGTAGGTCGGGCATACCGCATAAAGAACATTTGAAGTTGGTGGTATTTCTGACTTTGTAACAAACCCGAACTCCTCATCTACAACTGACAAGCTGGAAGAGGTCTCTCTCATGCGTGGATCATAAATGTTCCCTTCAGGAATAGGGGTAAGTAAATTTTCTGCCTCTTTATGGCATGTTCTTTGTTGTCATAAGAAAGGCCTTTGCTTTCAGTGGCTAGCATTTCTGTGCTCAGTTCTTCGTAGCGGAGCGTCTGGTATTCTTTAATTATCACCAGGGACTAGGCCCCCAGTCGGCGTAGCTATCATGGACGGTAGGCGGCTAGGCTCCCCCATCGGGTCTTGTTGTACCATCACTTTCTTTCCCTTCAGTGATGAATTATCTTTGAATGTCAACCTCAGCAATGAGGGCAGCCCTTCCTTTTCCTGTCAGCTGACAACATCCACTAGAGGCCCCTCATAATCCATGTCGACTTAACTAAATTCTATGTCAAAGTCAATGGTACCACCCTGAGGCGGCATTTCCTTATTGAGTGCAAGGTTCTAACCATCTTTAAAATGTGAGTGAGCTAAAAATTAGCGTGAAAAAGAATCAAACAAAGTATTTATTAAACGTAATTTTAGTTTTTTTTGGTGAAGAAGTCATTTATTTGTGTATGCATTTTGTTTAATTAAGTAGGATATAATTTTTAAAAAGAGAAAATTGAAGTGTGTATTTTTAAAAAATTTTCGTTATGTAGAGGTTAATCTTATTACAAATGTTTTGGATCAGGTCACAGACATTTCGCCACATAGATAACTCCAAAACAATCCAAATTTTAAAAATTTCAAATTAAAAGATAACAGGCAATGTTAGGTTGCGTAGTATGTCTTCAGGTATTGTCCGTTGATTGGTAGCATGGGTCTTTCACCCCGAAAATCTACTAACTGGTAGGCTCCTCTTACATAAACCTTTTCAATGACAAATGGTCCTTCCCAAGTTTGCTCGAATTTTTCACCTATCTTGCGACGTGGAAGAATATGCCTTTTGAGCACGAGTATGAGGTCAACAACTTTGAAAGTCCTTGGGTGGACCAATTTATCATGAGCTTGTACCATCTTTGCCTGGTAAAGTTCCAAATATTGTTGTGCTTCTATTTGTTTTCCCTCAAGACTGCTCAGTTCTTCATGTCTGATTTTTGCACTTTCTTTTTTGGTGAGTTGGTCGGCAACAACGACTCTCAGAGACGGCGTCTAAATTTCTAATGGTAGCATGACCTCGGACCCATACATGAGCATGTAGGATGTACATTGATTGGGAGTCCTGAACATCATCTGGTAGGCCCACAAGGCTTCTAACAGTTTGTTGTGCCAATCCCTTCTTTTCATCCAATATTTTCTTTAAAATCTATACCAATGTCTTATTAAACGCTTCAGCCAGACCATTTGCTCTGAGATAGTAAATTATAGAGTATCTCCAATCTATACTATGTCTTTTGACAAAATTATTGATTTTTGTAATTTTAAAGGCTATTCCATTGACGGAAATTAGTCTTTGTAGTACTCTAAAATGGTTGACAATTTGGCTTTTGAAGAATTGAAGGATGTGATATGTCGTAACCTTTCGTAACGGTACTGCCTCTACTCATTTGGAGAAGTAATCCGTAGCGGCGAGTATAAACCTGTGTACTCTGGAGCATGGAGGGTCTATTAGACCTATTATGTATGTGCCCCAACACTGGAATGACAATGAGGCAACAGTTGGGTGCAGTACATTTGGAAGTTAGTGTAAGACCACCCCATACACCTGGCACTGGTGACATCTTCTGTTGTATCCATGTAGTCAGACATCATTGCTGGCCAATAATATCAGAGTCTTTTGATCTTCATTTTCATCTTCGGCCCTGACTGGTGAGTGCAACACAATCCGACATGTATATCTTTAACAATATTTTGAGCTTCGTCTTTGCTTAAACATCGTAGCCACATCTGGTCGAATGATCTCCTATATAGGACGTCACCTACTAGAGCGTAAGACATAGCCCTTTTAATAATGTGATGTGCTTCAGACATGTCCTCTAGTAGCTTTCTAGTATGCAAATATAAATGGCTTGCTCTAGTATTTGTTGTTATTAGCAACAACATTTATTGCATCTACTTTTCTAAGCTTGTGTAGAGTTTTGAGGTTTATCCGAAATAAAACTTTTCTTCCTTGTACTGTGATTTCAATGGAATCCTCCGGGGGACATGCCAACTCCTTAGAAAGTTTTGCTAGAGCATTGGCATGGGCATTATCTCCCTTAGGAATCTGATAGAAAGCCACATTAGGAATCTGCTCCAGCAGCTTTATCGTGTACTGATGGTATTCTGCTAGCTGTGGTTTCAAAATTTTATTTTGTCCAGCAACTTGCTGGATGATGAGTTGAAAGCCTCCATAGATGGAATTGTTTGTTATATCCATTGAGATTGTCAATTCTAGTTCAGTGATTAAAGCTTCATATTCTGCTTCATTGTTGGAACATGGCTCTATCAGGTGGTATGAGAACCTCAGCCTACCCTTATCTGGTGTGATAAAAATCAAACCAATCCCTGCTTTGCCTGGTTTAACTGTGCTTGTTCCTTAGTCTTTTCTAGCTGATGAATCACCGTTGAAGTACATTTCCGAGCATTATTCACTAGAGAATTCTATTTGTAGTATTTTCTCATCTGGTAACTCGTCATTGAGAGGTGACCCAACTAGAATTGGGTGTGCGAAAGAATGTCTGCTAAAATCTATCGCTTGATTTCTTGGAGGGGAATAAAAGTTATATCAAATTTTGTTAAGATCATCGACCATCTTGCTAGACGTCCGGAGAGTATTGGTCGGGTCATCAAATATTGCAATGGATTAATTTTTGAGATTAGGGTAATCTTATGAGCAATCATGTAATGTCTAAGTTTTTGGGCGACAAAAATCAAAGCTAAAAAATGGTTCTCAATAGGTGGACACCTTATCTCCGTTGGTATTAGACATTGACTCAAGTAGTAGAGTGTGCTTTCTTTACTCTCGTCATTGATTTGGGCTAAGAGAGCTCCAAAAGAGTCGTCTAAGGCCTCGATATAAAGTATCAATAGTTTCTCAAGCATAGAGGCTGTCAAGACAGTAGGTTTCATTAAATATTGCTTAATGTCCTCAAATGCTCTCTGACATTTCTGATCCCAAAATAATTTGGTGTTCTTTTTAATTAAAGTTGAGAAGGGTTAACACCTACTTGAGAGATTAGAAATAAAGTGTCTCACATATGCCAACTTCCCTTGGAAGGAACGTAGTTGTTTCAAGAATTTAGGAGGAGGCATTTCCAAGATTGCTTCAATCTTATCTGAGTTGATCTCCATTCCCCAATTTCGGAGAATGAATCCCAAAAACTTCCCGGAGGTAACGCCAAAAGTGCACTTTAAGGTCATATCATCGTAACCATTCTAACAGAATCATTAAATCATACAAATGGTCTATTTTTTGTTTTCTTTTGATGACCAATATTTCCATGTAGCATTCCACTTAGTTATGAATGAGGTCGTAAAAAATCTTTTTCATTGCACGTTGGTATGTTGCTCCAGCATTCTTTAGGCCAAACGACATCATTGTCTAATAGAAGATTCTAATTGGTGTTCTGAAGGCTGTAAGTGCTGCATCTTTAGGAGCCATCTTGATTTGGTTGTACCCTGACAATCCATCCATGAAGGAGAAAATTTCATGTGTTGAAGCGATATCCACCATCATTTCTAGTATTTGTAGTGGAAACACGTCTTTTGGACATGCCTTGTTCAAATCTTTAAAGTCTACAAAAACATGGATCTGTCCATTTTTCTTCTTAACAAGTACAATGTTAGCCAACCATGTGGGGTATTTCTCTTCTTTTACAAAGTTAGCATCTATTAATTTCTTCACCTCAGTAATTACTTTTTGCTCTATTTCGAGGTGCATTCTTCTGGGAGCTTGTTTCACTGGGGTTATATTCCTGTCCACCCCAAGCTTATGAACCGCAACCTCTGCTGACAGTCCTGACATCTCATCATAACTTCAGGCAAAGCAATCTTTGAATTTTGTTAGCAATTTGATCAATTCCAAAGATTCTTCATAGTTGAGTAGAGAACTTATAAATGTAGGTCGGGAATGTTCTTCTTAACTCCTCAAAAGTTGACTTGATTTCTTCTTCAAATTCTAGCAAAGCATCTTCTATCAGTTGATCAGTAGAGTCATCCTCTATATTGAGGCAACCTCTTCCGATTCACCAGTAACAACCATAAAAAATTCTAAATCATCGACTGATTCGATTGTACCAAATCTGAGACCCTCTTTTGAGTTGGGAGTTTAACTTTTAACATTCCATAATTTTTCAAAAAGTTGAAATTTATCATTTGACATTTGTTTTAGCAAGTCTCTCTGTTGAATTAACTTTTATACATAAGACGAGAAGAAACCAAAAGGCAATTCCATTAATTCACTAGGATCATCATCCAAGTTTACATGATTTTTAAGATCAGTAGAGGTAGAAGCAAGATAAAATTTGATTAACTTTGAATCAACACTACGAACATTCTTGACCTCTAAACTCTTGACCATTTGTGGGAGAACTAGAGTAAGGGTCATAGCATTCACATAGTGGTTTATCCGATCATACATCGTCTCATATTTGCTTTTCTTTGCATCTTCTAAGGATATCTTGTACTAAGGTTTCTTCTGTTTTGTCATCATTATTTCATCTTCATAATTTTCTTCATCACCAATGTTGATGATTGACCTAGTCCATTCAATAATTAAATTGGTTTTTCCTTATCCACATACCCGACATCGACCTTGGGTGTGTGAATTAAAAGAACCTCCACCAACTTGTTGCAAAAGAGGGGTGGAAGATCCCTGAAGAGGAGTTGAATGACCTCCTCTTTATGATTTTTTTGAATCTTCACTTTTATTTGTTGCGATTTCACAAGAGAAGACAATTTTCTTTGGAGGTGTGTAGTAGGTGGCATCTTCATGAATACCAACTTCATGAACTGAAAACTACTGTAGATCTCATTTAATGCAATGTTCTTGTCCTTCTTTGTAGTACTTGATGCACTGGTGCAGAGAAGATGGAACCATGTTGTGTTCATGAATCCACGGTCAACCTAATAGAGCGTTGAAAGAGGTCTCGGCGTCGATGATATGGAATTTTGCAGTCGTTGCTAGTTCACGGTGTCGATGATATGGAATTTAGCATTCGTTGCTAGTTCTCCAACCTTCATAAGCAATGTAATCTTTCCAAGGGCTCCTCTCCCTTTTGGTTTAATCCTCTTAACATCATTTTATCGGTCGTAAGTTTCTGAGCTTCAATATCCAAATAGGCTAATGTCCGTAGACTCATTAAGTTTAAAGATGCTCCCGGATCTACTAAAACTCTGGATAACATAAATCTGCCAATGTTAACAGAGATGTAAAGTTGTCGGTTGTGGTCGGTGGTACCAAGCATAAAATCTTCATCTGTGAAGTTTACCCCGTGTTGTTCTTTCAACGAACAAACTTCATCTGAGGATGTGCTGGCCAACTGGGCTAATCAAATCTCTGGGTTAAGCAAAGCTATAAGCAGAGACTCTCTCAAGTCCTTTGATAGGATCAGAGCATCGTAGATGCTTAACCTAGCTAACAACTTCATAAGATGAGCTAGTGATCCCGAGTATAGTAATAGTTCTAATGGAATTTTTCACTTATATTTCCTTAATTTGCAACAAAACCAAAAACTTAATCGTGAAGAAAAATAAAAATATAACTTTTTAATTTATATAAATTTATATTGGGATACTACACAAGTATGCATATCATTATCAAGTAATATAAGACTTTTTGATTAAAACCTGAATATCAAACCCACAGAGAAGATTATGCAATATGCACTTTGTAGAAAGCTTTTCTATTTTTAAAAAGACAATTACTTAAACTAAAAATGATTTTTGCAGGAATTTAAAATTTAAATATTTTTGGTACTTTTGATATTTTAACTAAATAGTAACAACTTAAAAAGATATCCAAAGTTTTCATAAAAGAAAAGTACTTAGAATGAAAATATCTTTGTTCTTATCATGAATCAATAATAAGTATAGGAATTTTATTGTGGAAGTATGCAAATTTAGTTGTGCCAAATATGAGCAATAATATTCTTTACCCTTACTAGAAATGCAATAAAGAACATAAGCTAATTTAAAGTTTGAATAGTTCTGAAGATCGGCTAGGCAGGGAAGATACTAGCTCTCACTCTAGAGTTCCCTCAATTCCCTCCACCTGAGAGCAAACATTCTTGTATCATAACCTAAAACAAGAAACCAAGTCGGGATCTTTAACCTGCCACTTTAAAGTCCTTTAACTGTACACCCATCAATGAATATTTCCCTATTTATTTGGACTCAATCATATGAACTACATTCTCATTCATACAACTTCATGTGATACTTTCCAATTATAGACTGAGACAATACAAGCCCGGTTCTTACGTGTTCTCAAATAAAATTTTAACATCTGGATTGGCCAAATTAAGAAGTAAATGAAGTGCATGGATTTAAATAATCACAACTTCTTCCAACATTAAAGATCAATACTCTCCACAAATTCCATCCAAAAATTAATTACTTATTATTTTAAGAAGAAAGATAAAGAAAACTACTCAGAATCCATGGAGAAAACAAAACCACACTTTAGTTTAAAAGAAGAAATCATTGTCAAACCAACAACAAGTCTCGATTAAAACAGAAAATAGTCTAAAAAAAAGATAAAAACTTATCTCAAGTCCTCCACCAAACTGTTGAAGTCCCTTTGAATCTCCTCTCTTTTACAATCATTCAAAACAAAATAACAAAGGGGATAAAGTTGATAAAAAGTGGTTCCTGAAAATCTCTCCGAAGTAACTCCCCAGAGAAGAACTTTCAAAACTTACCAATATTTTTAAGACTCTTTTCTAAGTCCTCTTTTCTTTCTTTTATTGTTTTCCAAGAGGTGCTTTGGGATCTCTTCAAAATGTGTCTTGATTCGATGTATTTGCCTAAGAGAAACATCCTTTCATGATAACTTTCGTTCATGGTGGTTACAACCACCTATTAAGCCAATGGGTGCCTCAAAAACCTCTTCGAAATTTGTGAAAACCAATTTTATTCATCTAGTAACTGCCAGTGGTGCTTAAGTGCGGGGTCTCAGCGCTTAGGCGCGGCCTTCTCTGTTTAACTGGCGCTTAAGTGCCTGCTCTAGCGCTTAGGCGTCAAAACTCTTTTGCACGATTTTTCACATTTTTGCTCCAAATTTGATCCTTTTTCACTAATTTAAGTAATTTTTCCATTTTTACTTTTATCTTCAAGAAAAACACAGAAATACCTTCCATTAAAGCACAATATCTCAAAAATAATTATAAAAATGTGTCTAAAAACACTATATATTTTTGGTGTATCAAAATCCCCCAAACTTAAAATGTTACTTGTCCTCAAGTGACACTTCAATCTTTAAAAACCAAATATATATGATATGCATATGAGCTTTTATCGAAATATAGTAGTCCAACTTAGAAAAAATAATTTGTAAATGAGACAAACTTAAAGTTTGAAATAATTTAATGTTAAGAACTATGAAAATATGAGTTTCTATCTAATTCAGAAATATTGTAAGTTCTCTAAATTTAGATTTTAGTTCCTTTATTTTCTCTACTTATATTTTTTTATCAAAAATAATTTTACATACTATATTGTATTTATAGGTTTAATATTTTATCAAGTCTTATAACTTAAAAAAGATCAAATGTAGAACAAATTTTTGATTAGGCACTAATCCTCAAGCTTTTCTCCCTTTCATTTCTTTTCTTTTTCTTTCTCTTTTTCTTTTTCTCTTTTAGGAATGGATTATTATATCTGGATAGGCATTTAATGATTTTAAATTCCACTTCTCCTTTCCTAAAGTAAAGACTTGATATATAACTTTTACTTATAAATATAATAATAGTTTTGAAAATCTTTTTAATAAAAGAAATTTAAGTATTAAAAAATAAAAGTCTAAATTATCTAAATTTTTCAAAAATATAATTTTTCTTACTAAAGATAGTCACTTATATTAATCATTTTCTATTCTAAAAATTTTTAACTTAAAGTTTTTCTTCATTACTTAAACTCATTCCTAAAATCAAATTTTACTTCCCTAATATAACTTCATATACATAATCAATTTTTCTTTTAAAATTAAATTCACTTGTAGTGCATTTGAGAACAAATAAAATTCCAGTTTAGAAAAAAATTTTCATCCGCCAAACTTAAATTTTTAACAGGTTAAACAGTTTAGCATTAGATATATATAAGCAAGAATAAAAATTTAAAAATAACATGCTAACAGAAATTTTAAACCCTAATTATACAAGTATAAAACTAAAGACAGGAGTAAAATTAATTTTTGATCAAATTTTTCTATATTTTCATTTTAGTTTAAAATTTAGAGATTCAAATAGACTTCTATATAGTGGGTAGAAAAACAAACAACACACTAAAATGATAATAGAAAAATACAGGGTAGCAGTTTCTGAATTTCAAGTTTAAGATCTAAGTTAGCATGAGTTTCTACTTTATAGCAAATATGAAATTAAGCTAAGTTCAAAACTAACTAAGTTAAAGTACTAAACACAAAACAACAGTTACTCCCGTAAAATTTTAAAAATGAAATACTATCTAACTCAACAATCATAACAACAACAAAACTTAAAAATTTAAAGCACAATATAAAATATAGTCCAAAAAGACACACATATTAAAATGTAGCAGACCCTGACCACATAGTTCATATCATATTACAATCATAAAATGAATCTCTCAGCTCTACTCATCATCCTTAGAATCACCATTGTATAATTTTTCTGCAGTCTCATAATTAGGATATCGAGGATATGGAGGAAATTGCACTCTTGGTTCACCTTTAATCAGGCTCTCCAAAGATGCGTGGAATTTTTCTTCATAATCACTTTTCCTTCTATTATAACTATTAGTATGATCTGCAAAATGCTTTAAATTTTGTACCTTATCAGCGGTAAAATTTATATTATCCATCATCTTCTGCAGTAACTCAACTTGAGCTTTGGTATTACCTCTAGATGTAGAAGCACGTGAAGTAGATGGTCTAGATGAAGATGCAAAAAAAATCTTTAATCCATAGCTCCTAAGAAATCCTCCTCTCTAGCCAAAAATTGAATGCTCGGAATAAGTCTTCTAATTCACCTTCATGATGGGCTTTAGAGGTAACAGAACTTCCTCTCAACTATCATACTTTACTCTAGCCTGCTTGCATAAAGAAAATATTAAGGAAGCAAATCCCATACCTGTAGTAATAGTAGCAACAACTAAACTGATGATAGTGTGAAAGATCAAAGCCCCTATTTTGATGGCCTTTGCCTCCTGAATACAATAATTCAACATCGCTCTTTCTGGTCACTTCACTGAGATGATTGATCGGAAGCAGACGAGGAGAAATGAAATAGTGTCAGGCCTTTGATGGTGCACATAACTGTGAAGTTGGGAAATTTACTCCCCTCTCATTGTTAATCTTCCAAAGTCCTGTCCCAATAGTCAAGTATGAAATAATCTCGTCTAATTTCACTTCCATATGAATCTAATTCACATAAAAATATAAAGTCTCCCATGGTAAATGGTAAAATAAGTTGACTACCTCTTGAGTAAAAGGTACTAATTTCCCTTGAACCATGACTAGATTGTCCTCAGCCTCTAGGAGATTTCCATAAAACTCCCTTACAATATAAATCACTGTGACAGTAGAGAAACAACAAAACTGTTCTCACTGTTGGCGGACTATCAGGCCTTCCACTTGTCCACCTGGACTCTTAAAACATCGCTCCTAAATCAATTTTCGTGACTGTAGAGCGTCATTATATCAATCCTGAGCTTTTAAAATGACAAATTTGCTAATGGGTTCTTTCCTCTGCGCCTTTTTATTCTTGGTGCCATTCTACAAATTTGATAAATTCCAAAAAAAAGTTTAAAAATCAAGTTTAAATCACTAAACTAAACTTCCAAAAGCACTAACTAAACTTCCCAAGCAATTTCCATAGATTTTTCTCCATTTTTCACCATGATTAGTAAATTTTTGAAATCTTCCAAATGTGCTTAAAATATATGGTGAAAATCCAAAATTTTTGCATAGAAGTGAAGCTCATACCTCAATAAACTTGGATCTAGCAAATCTCACTCGGTTCCACCAAGAAATCTCCAAATTTCACTTGCCCTATCCCTCAAAATCGCTAACTTAAGTTGGGGAAGACGATAGGAGGCGTTAAAAAAGGTATTTTCAGACTAAAAATTCACTTTTAAACGTTAACAAACAGTTTTTCCTGAACTGACGCTTAAGTGCAGGTAAGTGGCTCTTAGGCACTTGCCTCTCACGTTAGCTCACACTTAAATGTAAGATGTGGCGCTTAGGCACTGGTGCACAATTTTTAAAATTTTTAATTCAAAGTTAAATGCACTATTAGCCTAAGTAAACCACCCTTAGATGATAGTACTTAAATGACTATTTTACTTCCTATAACTCCCTTCTCTCTCAAAATTCTCCATAATAATTAATTCAATTCGAGGCTAGAAATAACACAAATTTTCACGAAAATAAACTTATATTCATTCACAAACAAGTGCAAACACATTTAACACTTAGTTCTTTCTCCAAATAGTCTTGGATAAAGTTTTCTTTAGTACAAAACACTTAACAGACATTTACATATAAACACATAAGTGACACAAACGCTAAACACAAGAAATAAACACTAACACACTTAAAATCATGACTCAAAACACACAATTCCTAACACTTAACTTAATGTCACTCTTCATTAGAAGGAACAAATTATTGTCTCTCAGTAGTCCCTCCGGGAATATAGAGTTGATAAAACGGACGGTGGTGACGAGCTCTAATACTATCACCTTCGATCCACTTTTACTTAAGGAACATCGCCTTATCCGCTTCCTCTACATAACTAGTATGGCTAAATTGCATCTTAATTTGCCACCCAATATGTTCTAGATGAGCATGAAATTCAAGCACCTTAGTCTCTAATACAGATATAGTATTCTCCATCTTGTTGATCATCTCTGAAATCCCCTCAACACTAACGACTAAGAAACTGTTATACATCTCTCATGCACTTTGACTACTAAACTTCTTCCTCACGGCATCTTCCTTTTTCAATAAATCCATCTCCCATGAAGACATGTTGACCTCATTTTTTATTGAGGTTTAGTTTTTTTCCCTTTTTAGTAGCCTATGGTCTAGCCATAGGACTTTTATGTTGACTATTCTTAGAAAACTAGAAAAGGCACCCTCACCACTAGAAATTCCAAACTCTTCTCTACTCAACTTAAAGTTCCACATGTTGGTCTCAACCTATAAATACTTAGTAGGTGGGGTCACTATGGGGGAAACTCGAGATGAGTCATCCTTAGGATTGTTGGACCTTAGGGTTAACCCTGGGAGTTGGTCTGGTGCTAAGGCACTCACTACTCTCATCTGCACTCACTACTCTCATCTGCACTCACATTCACTCACAACCCTAAACTCAAATTTCTAGCCTAGATCCCTTGCTCTTTTTGGGATACTCATGTAGATGGTCCTCTAAACCTACCAGCCCCAGAGCTATGGTTTGGCTAAGACCAACCCAAATCTTCATAATTTCATTTTTCTCAACTACAACATGACCCAATTTGGTCAATTTGAGCATCTTTAACAAAAATCCCCAAATTTATATTTAAAGACCCAAAGTTCCCCAAATTCAACTCAAATGTCCATCAATTTGATTTCAATTGACCCCAATTCCAATCCAAAACTCAAATTCACTCTTTATATGGCCAAAATAAACTAAATCCAATCCCAATTGGTCACTTAATTGAGCCCAATTTAGATTTGGGTCAAACCCCAATTTTGACCATATGACGTAATCTCACCAAATTGAACCCATAGCCTAGTCAATTGGCCTCAATTAATGTTGAAAAATCTTTATAACATTCCTATACATCAAAATCAACCATCAATTGGCCTTATTCAAGTCTCAAATCCTTTTGATTTTGGCCAAAATCCAAACTTTTCAAATTTAGCCCCAAATTGGCTAAGTCCCCAAATTTCACCCAATTGATTGGTTTAACCCCTAAATCTGCATCTAATTCATGTTGAAAACTCTTCATGAGGTACCTATTGACCATTTACAATAAAAAATTTGGACTTAGCCCAAGGCTAAACCAAGCTAGACCCAAGCCTAGCCCAACATGACCAAATTGACTAAAAATCAAAATGCCCTCAAATTGACCCTTCAATTGAACTCAAAACCATTTTCATTCTTCACCAAGGTTGTTCCTTATGATCATCTACACCAAATGAAACATTTATTTGGGCCAATTTACATGGCTAACATAGCCCAAACCCAAGTTTTGGTCATTTGCACCCACTTCGACCCATGCACTAAATGTGACCTAGCCACCCTAAAGTCACCAAATTAACTCCATCACAGCCATTAATTGGACTTAATGACCATTACAAAACCCATGAAACCACCTAAATCAAGCCATGGACCAAAGGTCCCCCAAATCAAGCGATAATATTTCCAAAAATGCATGTGCTTAAGATATCCTTACCAAAATTAGGTATTATTGCACTAATTCGCTGTGACATATTCCCCTAGGTTCCCTGAGCTCCTAGCCATCTCCCCCTGGCCAGCCGACCAGCCTAGTGGCCAGAAAAGATCAAAGGTACTTCATCCAAATCAAACCTAGAGGCCAGTTCATCTAAATCAAACTATGGAGCTCCTCTGCCCTCCACCTAAGCACCATATTACACCTCGTAATTGGCCATGACAGCCACCATACCCCATTTTATAAAAGGCCTCCTCCATGGTTGTTAAACTAAGTGCTGAAATTTCCTTAGTGAGACCTCTCCAAGCTTCACACAAAGCTTCCCTAAAATCTCTTCAGTGCATTCCAACTATTTTCCCTCATCAATTCCCACTGTCGGAGCTCAATTTTGAGCTTGGAACCTTACCGAAAACCAAGACATAACCCAATACACCTCCACATTCCACCCAAACTAAAATTAACTGTACCCACACCTTCATAATAGTGAAAGAAGTTAAAGCCCTATAAAATCCCCTTTCCACAGAGCCTCTACCATAGATCTAGACCAACACCCAAATCAACCCATGATCGAATTCATACCTAGGCCTTACACTAAGACCAGGGACTCAATCCCTAGCCTCTTTGGATCATAACGAACGTACCAAGACCCTCTGATCGAAGCTTCACTTCTCAGAGCAAGGGAATAAAACCTCACCTCATCCCGAGCCTATTTCGATTCTCCATTTATTTAGACTTAATTTAATTGCATGATTACTATATGGATGTATTCCTCTCACTTAGACGAGTCCATAGGATCAAGCTTGAAGTGATTTGGTTGAGTCTAGGCTGAGATCTTAGGGGACGGTCACGGGATCATTATATCGCTGACGATGATGGGGAGCTGTTTGATCAAGCGTGTATCAAATGGATGGAGGAGATCGAATCGAACGATGCTTCGGGACATAAATAGTGGGTTGAGTCAGCAGCTACGTGGATGGCGGCGTCCAACCAGAGCGCGTCACTCATGCCTTCGGAGCCGCGTAGATTAAGGTGGCACCCGTGGTTTAAATAAAAAAAAATAGAGCTTTTTTCTATTTATTTAAATACCCCTAACATAGAAAATCCATAACTTTGTGTAGAAAAATCACAAAAATAAAATAAAAACACCCTCTTGCTTAGTGAATAGAGGAGAATAATGTGGAATAAACTTCAAGTCCATTTGATGCATAAAATATTTTTAATTAATTAAACACTATTTGGGGTCATTTAATTCTCCATGCATATTGATACATCACATTGGCTTGAAATTTTGGCATGTTGTAGCCTCTATCAAGGGAAACATCCTTAGATTTTTTCAAAGTCAGAGGAGGCTCCTATATAAAGATTCATATTTTGCAAAATCTTGCACATTATTTCCTTAAAATAATCATGGAATATAGCATATTGATTAGAAAATTCTAAGAAAATTTTGGAAGGTCCACTATGACTAGAGGAGGCTTTTGGAAATAATTCCATGGGTCAAGTCATTTAAAATGCCCTTAAATTTTACAAAAACTAAATCACTAAAATGATTAATTTTGGAAAATATAAACAGTAAAATGACCTGATTTTTTTTCCCTACTGTGATTTATGATCTAGAGAACTCATTATAAAAGTTCAAATATTTTGAGTTCATTTGATAACTTAAGTTGATTTTTTAAGGATAAATATCACTTTTGACACTTAAATGATTTTTGAAAATCAAAATATAACTCAAAAAATTATTAAACTTAGTGTCTTGAGTTCTCTGTGATCAGGGATATTTTATAAAAAAAAAATAATATTTTGAATAAAAACTTGATTTTTAACATATTTTAAATATTTAAAACAGTTAAAAATTTATGTAGAACACAAAGTGATAAAATTTATGGAAATGTTCTAAATTACTCCTTAATCACTTAGGAACAATTATAATATTTTTCCTGATTTTCTAAAATAAAGATATTGAATTTTGAAGCTCAAAAATAATTTTTAAAGGCTAAAAATCAGTTTTTTCACTAAAATAATTCCAAAAAATCAAAAAAAAATTCAAAAGAATATAAAATTTGTTCTTTTGGGTTCTCTAACCTCAGAGAGATTTTTCAAAAATAGAAAACTTAATTTTCATCATTTAAAATATTTTATTTTTATTAAATAACCCAGAATTTAAAATAACTTTTAAAAAATTACACAGAATTCTAAAAATGATGAAATTTGGTCCACAAGCTTTTTTGGTCTAAAATTACCTCCATTAAAAATTTCAATGAACTAGCACTTAGCTTCGTTAAGTTCAGAATTTTCTTTGAAAAATCCTATTTTTGCATGAAAATAACTATATAAATTAAATTAAATTTTCAAAAATCACATTTTCTCCTCTTATGACTTAATTGACCCATGATTAAGGTAGGATAAAAATTTCAAAGTCAATTGAATTGAATTTGACAAATTATGAAGTGTTAGAGCCCTAGGGGCAAATGTGTAATTTTGGAAATTTAGCCTTAATTAACATTTAGGCTTAAGTCAAGGAGGGAAATGGGTAACCTCTTATCGTAATCAATTTATTTGATGTTTGAAACACAAGGGGTTCATTGGTTGAAACCAACCTCACTTTTCTAATTAAAAAGATAAGTTAATAAATTTCAAAATTATTAAAATTTGGAAGTTTATTAAAATTAAATGATCCTAGACTTAGGGGTATGAATTTTGAAGTCAATAATTAATCAATTTAATACCCCTATCTTGATTTTCAAATAAAATGAAAATCATGAATCATGACCACTTAAAGCTTAACCTTTTCAAAACTAATTAAGACACTCACCTAGGTCTTAAGGGCTTCGTGGTGACTTAGGCCAAATCAAAATTGACTAAATGAGAATTAGAGAATAAACATAACATAGTCAAACAACCTTGAAACACCACTAAGCCCAATTAGAGTTAAAATTTGGCTAAGTGTTCCAACAACACTAACTTGCCCCATTAAGGGTCTTCACCCACATAATTCTTAAATTGAATCACAAGTGATAATTACCCTATTCTTGGGGATAACTGAGACATGAGTGTTCACTGAACATTAGGGTATTTACAGGATGAATTATTAAGCAACATAATAAGTTTAAAAGAACTCGGGATTTTCAACGAGGCAGCGAGAGAGTAACACGGACCTGTTTCTTTCTCTAGATCTGTTGGATGCCTTGAAGATCTACTAAACTTAATATGTTTTGATTGACAAAAATCATTCTTAATTAAACTCCTTAGGATCCGCCAAGATATGACATAAGGCTAGGAAATTCACTAGAACTTTACTTCTCTTGCTCTCAATAAACTGACTTAACATGCATTTTTAAGTTTCAGGTGGTGGAACGAGAAGACTCGCCAGGTACGCTTTTACAGTTTGCTTTGTCTTTCTTGTACTTTTATGTTATACTTTTGTTCATATACAAATTTGCATGGAAAAATAAAGCTATTAGGATAGCACAAAACCAAAACCAAAACTAAAATCAACCAAGAAAAAATTCACCCCTACAACTTTTAAAATACAAAACAACTCAAAATTTAATCACAAACATCACACAAAACTACAAGTTCAACTAAATTAAGACGTCTCTATCGGAAGATAGAGAATTACTCATAGGAGGTAACCTACGGTAGCTAACGAGGCTTCCCACGGTGTAAATGAAATTATGGAACTCGTTAAGTTAAGTTTAGTAAGTTCATTTGGACTAAGTGAATCCAATAGAAAATAGTGGTGCCGGAACAAGGGAACCGTAGGATCCTAACCGGTGTCGATCTAATAAACTTTAATATGCCCCATATAAAATTTAAAGAACTTCAACCTTACAGCCACCTAATTTGACATTATAACTTGCTGCACTAGAAAACTTAAACTCGTCGCGGTAGGGGCTTGGAGCTAGCATGGTGGACAGCAAAGCCATCTTCAACAGCAAAACGTGTCTTTCCCAGCTAAACCAATCTTCCGTCCATAGACTTAAACAACAAAGCCATATGACTTCGAGGTTGCTTGCTTATGCAACGTAAATCCTCACCTTATCTTTAGGCCTTTGTATAACCCTGTTATACAATATAAGCCCTAACCCATCTTAGGATTCCGAGATTGTCGTTTGTCACGACCTAAATCCTCACATCTTTCGGGCTATTTGTGTGATCATTTCACACGAATGTAAGCCCTAACTAATAAAATTGGTAGGATGAAACACCAAAATATTTCTCCTCAAAACTAAAGCCAAACATTAGGATAGCTTGGGAAGTCACCGAGGTTTGCCGCTGGATCCCTGACATCCCCTAGTTCTTCCTCTCGATTATACAATAAAATGTTCTAAATTTGAACCAGTCCCCTTTCACACCTCTACGTCCGATTTCATTGAAAAGTCCTACCCTTTGAAACTCCTTGAAGATAATATTTCTTGATTTTTATCGAGAGTCTTCTTAGGTGACTTTGCTCATTTAAGATGTAATTAACTATAGTCGCTTGCCCTTATAGGAAGCATGTCCGAACTCAGCTTAATATAAACCATATTTAATCCTTTATATTAAATAGGGGAAATTTGTCAGAAAATACAAAGGTTTCGCAGACCAGACGAACGTTATACTTTCCTTAGTTTATTTGATCGAGCCTCATCCTCAAGTCTTGTGTTTATCCTTCGGGATAGATACAAAATTTAAGGTACAGTGCTCTTTCATTTTAAACTATTAAAAGTATGGGGTCAGTTTGATTTCATAATTCAATGCCTTTCCGAAGCGGGCAACGGGATTTTAGTTCTGGTGGCCGACAACTTCTTACAGGCAACTCCCCTCCAACCAAAAATAGCACCGACAGCTTCTGGAGACTCCATTGGGGACAAGCTTTTCTCTCCATTCAAATTAAGAAATATTATTTTCACACATCACTAATGTGTCCATACCCCTCTTGGACCAAATTACCCTTCTTCCGTTGACATACTTTACCCACTTCTGTCTTGGAAAGGTATGGTCAACTCCTTGGATTTCAAGACTAGCTGTTCAACCATCTTTGAATAGAGGGGTTCAGAAGGCCATTAAGGACTCTTTAAATTTTTTTATATGGGGTTGGATCCCCAATAGGTGTGTCGGTGGACTAATTCCACCTGGGCACTTTCTGACACTAATTGGGTCTCGCACTGGGTCCTAAAATTTTTCACATCTCCCTTCCAAATTTAATTTGCTATTTTGCAAATTAAACCAAACCATGTTGTATTGTGCACACTTTGAAATTTCCCTATATTAATTAAATTTTACACCTTTTTAAACAAAGATGTTAAAAATACCAATAAATTAAGACCTGCCTGGTCTACAGATCAACCTCTACTTTCAGTGCTTGCACTAAAAAGTACAAGGCTTTTGGTCATATAGCTAACCCTAAAACTTTCTATTTTAAAGCCTGCTGCAATGGTCTACCCACGCTGACCTTTTCCTGTAACCTGCCAACAAACCGCAGCGCCCATAACGACGCTCCCACCATCAAGTTCAGAGCTGGATTTAAAGATCTCGAGGTTATCCTCGGGAAAGCCCCATTCATGGTAATGAAGATCGCTACTCCGGAAATGCAAGAATTGTCTGCAGAATTCAACCTGAACTGCCTTCAAGACTTCCCTGCCTGCAAGAAGGCTAAATCTACTGTCGTCACGTCACCCATCAAACCTGCTATCCACGCTGCTGCTAAGAGGAAAGAAGTGATGATCGTTGAAGAGCCGACTGAAGGATGAACTATCCAGCCAACCGTGTTTAAAATCGGGTCAAGCTCAAGGACTATACCACTAACCCAAACTCAAAGGAAGAACCACAATAGAAGAGTTCAGAGGGCTATCCAAGCCCAGGCTCCTAAAAAAACACCCGTTGAGGAGGAGCCTCATCAAGCTGCAAAAGTGTTACGGGAAATTTATCCACTCCAGCGAGGGAGTACAGATGCCGATGGATATGAGAGTATCTGGAGGATCGCTGCCGCATTACCATCACTTCATATACATGGTGAGGAGGAAAATAAGTTCACTCCTATCACTCGAGTTAGAACAGTTTTCAGAAGGCTTGCTACTAAAGAAGGATGTTTGGCTAGCGAGTTACTTAATGGAGTGGGAGATGCAGTTTCCCCTCGCATGAAGAAGGAAATTTTGAAAGGCATCAAATCCGCCATACCATCCCGTAAGGCAATTGGAGCACCGCCTACTCGCATTCCTGTTTAGCTCCACTTAGCAAACATAGTTGATACTGCAGTGATTACTACTGATCATACTGCCATCAGGACCATAGGCCGTCGACTGGTTAAGTTGAGACTGGGTCCGAAGATCTTACCCGTCATTCCTGCAATCCCAGAGATAAAGAAAAAGTGATTTCCTAACACTGTAGCCAGTCTACACCATAGGGAGCATACCTTCTCTTGACATACCGATGTTTCTACTAAGACGTTCCATCCTAAGACATCATCATCCCAAAAGAAGAGGGTATGGGTACCCAAGTTCGCTGCACTGATACAGTTCAGTGAGCCTGCAAGACAAGAAGTAAAACCAGTCCCTGAAATATCTGACATCAATGCAACAATAGCTAGCGAGATGGAGGAACAAGAAGAATAATGAAGATTTTGATTACGATGATTACCTGGATGAGGATTTCATGGATGTCCATGTGATCAAAACTAGAGCTACCACATCCGCGTGAGAGGCTCAACCTCGCACCGAAGAGAATGCCGTAAATGAGCTGTGTAGGGTTATCCTTCTAAGGGATGAGCAAGTTAGTTTACTGGAGAAAAGAATAGAAGAGATGACGGCAGCTATGACCGCCATGACCATCATTCAGAGGCAATCACAAGCACTAAGATTGGCTTCTCCAGAGATTAATCAGCCAGAAATCATACACATCATAGATGAAAGAAGAGAGGCTACTTCAGCAGAAAAAGATGAAAAAATTAAGAAAGATTCTCCGTCAGGTGCCATGACAAAAAATAAATTCAAGTAAATGGTTCAACAAGTGTGGGATGCCTTAGCCCAATCCAAGGGTGGTGCATCAATTTTGAAGGGTAAACCTTACCCAAGGGAGTTTGATGCCATGCCTTTCCCCAAGGGTTTTGTGACCCCAAACTTCAAGATATTCAATGGGACAGGAAATCCCAGAAAGCATAAAGCACATTTCTGAGCCAGGTTTGGCAACACAAGGAATAATGAGGCTCTACTCTGCTAGCAGTTCATTAGTAGCTTGTCAGGGATTGCTTTCGACTGGTACGCTGACTTGCCCAATGGCTCAGATAAAACATTTTCTGAGTAGGAACAGTTATTTGTGAAAAGATTTGCTGGGGCGCAGTATCACATGTCTATTGGACAGCTCATGATGGAGAAGCAAAAGCCCAGCGAAACTTTGACAGACTATATTTTGAGGTGGAGAAACCTTAGCATGAATTGTGAACCTCAGCTACTGGAACATCAAGCTATTGAGATTCTACTCAAAAGCATTCATGGGCTAGTATCTTTCATGCTTAAGGGACTCTCCATCAAATCCTTCGAGAAGCTACTCAGTAAAGCCAGCAGTCTTCAAGAAGAAATGAAGCACATTGAGCCACATGAAAAGGCTAAGGTGACCAGAGTGTTCGAAAAGAAATCAGGAGTAGTCTCAACTATCCACAAAGGAAAGTAGCTGATAAAGATATATGCATAAGAACATTGTCAGTCTTTCTCGCAGTACTCTCAGAAATAGAGCTGTCAATGCAACCAACGACGTCCTTAGGAGGGATCACCTCGAACAATGGGTAAGAGAATATGCCAGTTAGAGCAACAGAAAGTTGTGTATTCCTTCAAGGATGAAGCTGCACCTAAAATATTCAAAATCGTGATGAAGAAACCAGAATTTAAACTACCTGATCCAAAGAAACCCGAAGAGGTGGATAAGAAGAATGAATCAAATTATTGCCCATACCACCGGTTGCTTCGGCACACTATGAACTAGTGTTTCGTCTTTAAGGACTGGCTCGAGAAGAACCTCAAGGAAGATTATATAACAATCTCGAAGGAGTATTTTAGAGAACCTAGAAAAGGTTCCATAAACATGATTTCAGCTGATTCAATCTCCTCAATTGATCCGTATGCTGGAGTAGATGGATGGAGTACAACTTGGGATGAACTCAAGAGGGTCCTTAATCGAATACAGGATTTATCGAAACAAGCTTCTACAAATATCGAAGAAAGGAGGTCTGGAGCAGATCGTCCAAGAAGATACTGAACAAGATACAGTCTGCTTCAAAACAAGCCTCCATTCAGAGTTCGCAACATACCGAGCCAGAGATGAAGGTTTCACTAGAAGATCTGTCAACGTCAAGGATAAAGAACAAGAAAAAGAAAAGTGTCACCGCCAGGACTGATAGCAAGGGTGGTAGGATAGGGGCTACCTCTACTAGATTGGTTGTCTCGGATTAGGGGATGAAAATCCTCGAACCCTTGACTTTGTAAGATTATCTTTTTGTCCCTCCGTGGTCTTATGAATATAATGATTGAGATTTCAGCTACGTTTTGACTGTTTCTGGTGATAACGTAACTGATTATGACAGATCTAACTACCATCTCAATTCCCAAAATGATCCTTAAATCATACTCGAGTCTGATGAACTCATTATCAAGGCCAAAGAAGAACTCAATAATATCGCTTACGACAACACCGATAACGAGGAGCCAACTCTCGAGCGTCATGGTACACCATTTTCCATCAACTTAGATCTTTCCAACGAAGAGTAAAAGACACTGAAAGATTCAAAAATGATATCTCAAGAAGAAAAAATCACAGAAGTTAACTTAAGGAGCGGAAAAGTGTTACCACTAAGAACAGCTCCAACAGACAAAGGTAGTTGCCTGCGCGACTAAGCATCTACGACGCTCTGATCCTGTCAAAGAAGATGAGAGAATCTGTGGTTACAACTTTGCTTGACCCGGAGATTGGCTTAGCTCAGTTGGCTAGCACATCCTCAGATGAAGTTTGCTCATTGAGAGAACAGTCAGGGGGAACCTTCACAGATGAAGACTTGCTGCTCGGTACCACCAACCACAACCGTACGATCAACATCTCCGTCAACATCGACAGATTTGTGTTATCAAGAGTTTTAGTGGATCCTGGAGCATCTCTTAACTTGATGAGCCTACAGAAATTGGCTTATTTGGAAATTGAGGCTCAAGAGCTTATGACCGATAAAATGATGTTAAGAGGATTCAACTAAAAAGGAGAAAGAGCCCTTGGATCAATTACAGTACTTATGAAGGTTGGAGAACTCGTAACAACCACTAAATTTCATATCATCGACGCTGAGACCTCTGTTAACGCTCTATTGGGTTGACTATGGATTCAAGAGCACAACATGGTTCCATCATCTCTACACTAGTGTATCAAATACCATAAAGATGGTCAAGAGAATTGCATCAAGGCAGACCTACAACTTTTCAGTACATGAAGTTGGTATCCATGAAGATGCGGCCTACTACGCGCCTCCAATGAAGACTGTCTTCTCACGCGAAATTTTGACAAATAAAAATGATGATTCAGAAGAATCACAAAAAGGAGGCCATACAAATCCACTTCAACAACCTTCTACCACTCCCTTACAATGAGTTGGTGGAGGTTCTTCTAGTTCACACACCCGAGGTTGAGGCCGGAGATGTGGATGAGGAAAGATCAATTTAATTGTTGAACGGACTAGGCCAACCATCAACATTGGTGATGAAGACAGTTCTGAAGATGATAAAATGATAATAAAGTAGAAGAAAGCTCAGTACGAGATATCCCTAGAAGATACAGAGAAAAAAGAATATGAAACAATGTATGATCGGATAAACCACTATGTGAATACTATGAACCTTACTCCTGTGCTCTCGCAAAAAGTGTAGAGTTTAGAGGTCAAGGAAGTCCGTAGTGCTGGTTTAAAGCAGATCAAATTTTATCGTGCTTCTACTAAGCTTGAAAAAAATGTAAATTTGGATGTTGATTCTAATGAATTAATGGAATTGCCTTCTGGTCACTTCTCGCCTTGTGTTCGAAAGTTAATTAAACATGGACACTTACCAAAACAAATGCCAAAAGATAAATTTCAACTTTTCAAAAAACTAAGGTATGCTAAAAGTCAAACTCACAATTCAAAAGAAGGTCTCGGATTTGGTACAGTTGGACCAGTCGATGATTCTGAATTTTGCATGGTTGTTACTAGTGAGTCAGAAGAGGATTGCCTTGATATAGAGGATGACTCTACTGATCAATCAATAGAAGATGCACCATCAGAATTTGAGGAGGAAATTAAATCTACTGTCGATGAATTGAAAGAGGTTAACCTCAAAACTGAAGAACGACCCCGACCTATGTTTATAAGTTCTCTACTTGATGACAAAGTATCTGCAGAACTGGTCAAACTATTAATATAATTCAAAGATTACTTTGCATGGAGCTATGATGAAATGTTAGGATTATCAGCATAAGTTACAGTCCATAAATTTGGGGTGGACAAGAATATAACCCCAGTAAAATAGGCTCCCCGTAGAATGCGCCTTGAAATAGAACAACGAGTCATCTCCGAAGTGAAAAAGTTGATAGACGCCAACTTTGTTAAAGAAGAGAAATACCCCACGTTGTTCTCCAATATTATACCTGTTAAGAAGAAAAATGGACGGATCCGCATCTGTGTCGACTTCAGCGATTTGAACAAGGCATGTCTAAAAGATGAGTTTCTACTACCTATACCAGAGATGATGGTGGATATCTCTTCAACACATGAGATTTTCTCCTTCATGGATGGATCGTTGGGATATAATCAAATACAGATGGCTCCCGAGGACGCAGCATTTACAGCTTTCAGAACACCGATTGAAATTTTCTGCTACACAGTGATGTCGTTCGGCTTAAAGAATGCTGGAGCAACATATCAACGTGTAATTACGAAGATTTTTGACGACCTCATTCACAAACAAGTAGAATGCTACGTGGATGATTTGGTCATCAAAAGTAAATGGAAAATAGACCATTTGTACGATTTGAGGATCGTGTTTGAACGGTTACGACGATATGACCTTAAAATGAATCCATTAAAGTGCGCCTTTGGAGTTATCTTTAGGAAATTTCTCGGATTTCTTTGTCCATCATCGGGGAATCGAGATCGACTAGCATAAGATTAAAGCTATCTTGGAAATGCCTCTCCCTAAAACCTTGAAACAGCTACGTTCCTTCCAGGGGAAGTTGGCATATTTGAGATGCTTTATTTCTAATCTCTCAGGTAGGTGTCCGCCTTTCTCGGCATTAATTAAAAAAAACGCCAAATTTTTTTGGGCAGAGAAATGCCAGCGAGCCTTTGAGAACTTTAAACAATATTTAATGACACCTCCTGTGTTAGCTGCCTCTATCTCAGGGAAACCTCTAATACTTTATACCGCAGCCTTAGATGACTCTCTTGGAGCCCTCTTAGCCCAAGTCAATGAGGAGGGTAAAGAAAATGTGCTCTACTACTTGAGTCGTCGTCTAATACCAACGAAGATAAGGTATCCACCTTCTGAGAAGCTTTGTGTGGGGTTAATTTTCGCCGCTCAAAAGCTTAGACCTTACATGTTTTCTCATAAGATTACCCTAATTTTGTAAGTTAATTCATTGGAATATCTGATGACCAGACCAACACTCTCCGGACGTTTAGCAAGATGGTCAATGATCTTATTGCAATTTGATATAACTTTTGTTCCCCTCCGTGCTTCCAAGGGACAGATACTAGCAGACTTTCTCGTTGCACACCCACTGTCAGTTGGGTCCTCTCTCAATGACAAGTTACCAGACAAGCAAATACTACAAATGGAATTTTCTAGTGCGCAGCACTGGGAAATGTACTTCGATGGCGCTTCATTGGTCGGGAAAGACAAAGGATCAGGCACAGTTATACCAGACAAAGCAGGGATCGGTTTGATCTTTATTACGCCAGATAAGGGTATGTTGACATTCTCATACCATCTGACAAAGCCATGCACTAACAATGAAGCAGAATATGAAGCTTTAATCATCAGATTGGAATTGGCAATCTTAATGGATATAACAAACATTGTCATTTATGGTGACTCTCAACTTGTCATCTAGCAAGTCGCCGAACAATACAAAATTTTGAAACCAAGATTGGCATAATACCATCAGTACACGATGAAGCTTCTAGAATAGATTCCTGAGGTTACTTTCTACCGGATTCCTTGGGGAGATAATGCCCATGTCGATGCTCTAGTAAAACTCGCTAAGGATATGGCATGTCCCCCAGAGGATCCCATCAAAGTCACAGTGCAAGGAAGATGAGTCCTGTCTCAAAACAACTTCAAAACTCAACACAAGCTTGGAGAAGAAGAAATAATAAATACAGTTGTAGACATCAATGAATATTAGTGCAAGCCATTAATAAAATATTTGCACACTGGAAAGCTACCATAAGACAAGTTTGAGGCACACCACATCACAAGATGGGCCATGTCTTATGCCCTGGTGGGAAATGTTCTCTATAGTAAATCGTTCGACTAAATGTGGCTACGGTGTTTAAACTGAGCCGAAGCACAAAATATTTTCAAAGAGGTGCATGCCGGATTGTGTGGCGCTCTTCAGTCAGGGCCGAAAATGAAAATGAAAATCAAAAGACTCAGGTATTATTGGAAAGCAATGATGTCTGATTGCATGGATACAACCAAAAGATGTTACCAATGCCAAGTGCATGGAGTGGTCTCACACAAGCCTCCAAATGAGCTAAACCTAACTGTTGCCTCGTGGCCATTTGAGTGTTGGGGCACCAACATAATAGGTCCGATAGACCCTCCATCTTCTAAGGGAAATAGGTTTATACTTGCTGCTACATGTTACTTCTCAAAACGGGCAGAGGCAGTATTGTTACGTGAGGTTACGACACTATACGTCCTTCAATTTTTCAAAAGCCAAATCATTTACCATTTTGGAGTACTGCGAAGAATAATCTCTTACAATGGGACAGCTTTCAAAAGTACAAAGATCAATAATTTCATCAGAAGTTATGAGATAGATTGGAAATACTCTACAATTTACTATCCCAGCGCAAATGGTCTGGCCAAAGCTTTCAACAAGAAATTGGTATAGATTTTGAAGAAAACACTAGATGAGAACAAAAGGGATTGGCCTAACAAACTGTTAGATGCCTTGTGGGCCTACCGAACGACTTTCAGGACCCCCACTCAGTGTACACCCAACATGCTCGTGTATAGGGACGAGGTAGTGCTACTGCTAGAAATCCAGACACCATCTCTCAGAGTTACCGTTGTCAACCAACTCACAACAGAAGAAAGTGCAAAACTCAGACTTGAAGAACTGGAGAGTCTCGAGTGAAGACGACTAGAAGCACAACAACATTTGGAGCTTTACCAGGCAAAGATGGTACAAGCCCATGACAAATTGGTCCGCTCAAGGACATTCAAAGTTGGTGACTCGTACTTGTGCTCAAAAGTCCTATTCTTCCACGCCGCAAAATAGGTGAAAATTTTAAGCCAACTTGGGAGCGACCATTTGTCATTGAGAAGGTCTATACTGGAGGAGCCTACCAGTTAGTGTACTTCCGAGGTGAAAGACCCGTGTTACTGATAAATGGACGACACCTGAAAACCTATTACGCGACCAGATGTTGCTCAATGCTGCTTGCTTTGAAACGTTGAAACTTTGATTGTTTTAGGGTTATCTATGTGGCTAAATGTCTATGACCGGGTCAAAAATTTGTAATTAACTTCATTATAATGAAAGTTTTGAGAAAATTTTTGAACTTCACACGTTTTCTTTTCTACTTTTGAATTTAAATACCTTATTAAATTAAATGAAACTCACACATAAAATGAATAATCCTCTTCACCAAATCAAACTAAAACTTACTTTAATAAATACTTTGTTTTATTCTTGTTCATGCCAAGCTTCGGCCCACTGATGTTTTTTTTCTGTCGTATGCAAAAAAATGTCAGGATAGAGGCTAATCTTTGCCTTCCAGGAGGGCTGGAACCTCACACTGAATTAGGAGATGGTGTCGTAAGGAGGGGTCATAGATTTCAACGTGGATTTCAACCAGGTTGATATGGACTACGAGGGTCCTCTAATGGAAGTTGTCAGCAATAAAGAAAATGAGGGACTGCCTTCACTGTTAAGGGTAACCACTCAAGACAATGTGCCACGCAAAGGTAAAAACATGATAGCGGAACAAGATCCGATGGAGGGGTACAGCAGTCTGACCTCCATGGTAGCTGCTCCAGTAAGGGATCTGATAGCCGCCCGTAATGAACGATTACCGCATACTCCGCTTCGTAGGACGTAGCACAGAAATGCAAGATGAAAGAAGTAAAGAGCCTTCCTTCGACGGGAACGCAAAAGCCAGAGAGATATGAATAGTTTTCTTGCCCCCATTCCGGAGGGACATATTTACGACCCAGATCTGAGAGAAACTTCAGCTAGCCTGCTTACTACTGATGAAGAGTTATAATTTGTGATAGAATCAGATGTGCTTATAGTTGCATATATCTTATGCAGGGGTTGCCCAACATGCAACGTTGAGGTACCAGCCTGGACATTAATCACGGGCGCATTTGTAGAATGCCTGGATTGCAACGTTGTGCATCTACAACATTTTAGTACATTAGAAGAATGTACTTCAAGCACCAATAAGTCTTAGACTCTAGACTTCGCGACAAATGAACCATATATCCCACTTAGGATGGATCAACACGCACCATGGAGCCTATGATCATACATCCCACTAGAGGTTGAATCTCATATTCCGGATCGACCAACGCCAGTTTGGGTTCCTGCCGAGGCCTAAAGGAAGGAACGCCCGCGGCAACTGCCAACTCCTGGTATGGTAGAATACTACAAGATAAGCAGAGTAAAAAAAGAGAATTCGAGTTCTATGAAGAGGTTCAGGGAAAGTTCATCAATATATAGGAATGCCTGGAGCTGTACTCCAAGGTTTTCTTTGAGATTGATGAAAAGAGTATTCTGGACTGCATCTTTGATTTAAGAGATAGAGGCTGAGCGGGCCTTCCCTTGGAGAGGACATATTCCAAGCCAAAGAAATGGATGAGGGGGAAAAGGAAGAATCACCATCCAATGCGGCTGTTGCTACAACTTCACGAACAACAAATAGGGGAATCCGCCTGGGATCCTCAGATACGACCAAATGGATCCGTTGCCACCATTGATAAAATGGATGAACAATATAATGGTTAAGTGGAATATTCTACCCACTACTTGCATTCCCAACAGTTGCATCATTAACATTTATGAAGAAGGTGATTGCATTCCCCCACACATTGATCATCATGATTTTGTGAGGCCTTTCTGCACGGTCTTGTTCATGAGTAATATCAATATTCTATTTGGAAAATAAATTGATATAGTCAGCCCTGACGAATTCAGAGGAGCAGTGGAAATTCCACTTCCAGTTGGTTCAGTACTTGTCCTGAAGGGCAATGGTGCAGACATTGCTAAGCACTGCTTTCCAGGAGTGCGACACCGTAGGGTTTCTATAACCCTCCACAGAATGGACGATAGTAAAATACCGTATGGATTCCGGCAGGACCCAGAATTGGTGGAGTTATTTTCATATGAGCTGTGAGAAGTTTGTACCTCTAAGTACATGCGAAGGGAACTCTTATCCTGGAGCATGACTTAGAAGGTATGCTTGATCAAGAGCTCAACATACCTGGCACAGAGAGTTCTCTTACTTTCTTTTAACAGCATGACATGTATCTGATTTTATTCAGTCTACGATGTACTCATAGCATGAGATGATTCTCAATGTATTTCGACAGGGATTACATGATGTACCTTTTGAGGCATTAGCCTATGTCTGATTTATGGCATCCCTTTTTGAAGCAAACTAATGGAAATTTCTCTCAAATTGTACATTTTTGTCAGTTGTCTTTTAGTGCGTGGATGAAAGCCGTGGACCATACGATGGTTAAGAATTTCAACAAACAAAGAATGAAACAACAAATCTTCAACAATAAATAAAATATAAATGAAGAATAATCACCAACAAATAAATAATAAAAAAAATTTCTTTTGAAAATCAATCAATTAAAACTAAAACTTTAAAAACATATTTTAAAAAAAATTAAATGTGATAAAAACAACAAGAAAATAAAACAAAGTTGTTGAGTGGATGCTTCCATTTTCAAAATTTCCTACTCTTTGTGCGCGCAGCACAACCATCGTTATCTACACTAACTCTCTACACATCCCCACAGAATTTCACATTCTGCACAAAAACTCACAAATATTTACAAATCTCATTCAACAAGATCAACCTTTTTCATATGATACATTTCTGTAAATTCAACGCTACTAACCCTCTTTTGAGAATTAACCTACATTTCAATTCTCACTTCCGAATCAGTCCTACATTTCTGATTCTTTACATTCGAGGTCAATCCTTACATTACAACACCCTCTTTTGAGAATTGACCTACATTTAAATTCTCACTTTCGAATCAGTCTTACATTTCTGATTCATTACATTCGAGGCCGGTCCTTACATTCTAACACCCTCTTTTGAGAATTGACCTACATTTTAATTCTCACT
>NEWO01000616.1:122480-138731 GCA_003013225.1 Phalaenopsis aphrodite | reverse complement strand
AAACTTGTGATCGATGTCAACGAGTAGGCCATATATCTAGAAGAAATGAAATGCCTCTGAATTTCAAGTTAGAAGTTGAGATCTTTGATGTTAGGGGATTAAATTTCATGGGACCATTTATTCCTTCATTTGTGAACTTATACATATTAATTGTAGTTGACTACGTTTCAAAGTGGATTGAAGCATAAGCTTTACCTCGTTATGACGTTAAAAGCGTTTCAAAATTTTTAAGAAAAAATATTTTCACTAGATACGGAATGCCGAGAATGATTATCACTCATGGAGGATCCCATTTTAGGAATAAATACATTCAGAGATTGACATAAAAGTTTAATATTATTCATAAAATCTCTACTGCCTATCACCCTCAAACCAATGTGTTAGTTGAAGTTTCTAATAGAGAGACTAAACAAATACTGGATAAAACTGTAAACCATAGTAGAGTAGATTGGTCCACTATTCTGGATACCGCATTAGGAGCTTACATGACTGCTTATAAAACTTCTGTTGGAATGACTCCTTACAGACTGATTTTTTAAAAGGCTTGTCACTTACCAATAGAACCGGAGCATACAGCATATTGGGCGATTAAAGAATTCAATTATAATTTGAAAGATGCTCGTGAGAAGAGATTGTTACAATTGAAAGAATTGGAAGAATTAAGAAATGAATCTTATGATAAAGATAGAATTTATAAGGAGAAACTAAAGTTATGGCATGATCGGAAGATTAACCAGAAGAACTTTAAACTGGGACAAGAAGTTTTGCTTTACAATACTAGGCTGAAGTTATTTTCTAGGAAATTGAAGTCTCGTTGGTTATGACCCTTTAGTGTGACTCAAGTTTATACTTACGAAGCTATTGAAATTGAAGATCAGAAGACTGGAAATAGATTTAAATTAAATGGATACAGATTAAAACCATATTTTGAGGGTAAAAAAGCAAATTGTAAAGAGGTTTTAATGATCAGTCAACCTGAATAATATCAGAATAGGTTGGGGCTGACGACGTTAAACCAAGCGCTTGATTGGAGGCAACCCATATATATGTTTATTTATATTGCGATTATTGTAGTTTTTTATTTGAAATTATTGTTAGATTGTTGTAGTATTAAAATCCACTACTCTTATTTACCCTTGAATCATCATAAAAATTGGATCCATAGAGAAAAATTGCAACGCATTCAGACTAGAGCCAAACTCTAAAATTTTTACCTTGGGCACCGATGGTGGGTTTTTCACAAGATTCCAAGTAAATAAATACTAAAGGCTCGCCAACGGCGCCCTCAACATCGCCGACGGCGAGACCGGCGAGATGGCGGTTTCTAGAGTTTGAATGGTGGTTTTTGGCGATTTTTGGGTGGGAGTTACCCCTTTTAAACTCCCAAATTCAATTCCTAAGTTCATATTTCCCCCTCCCCAAAAAAAGTGAAACTCCACCAAATTCATTCCTATGGTGTCCATTTCCCCTGAAAATTCCATAATACGAGTATTTAATCTGAGAAAGTTCATTAGTGCGGAAGAGCAGCGAATCTTCAATAAGGTACTGGTGAAGAAAAGATTAATCAAGGAATAAGGATTTGTAAATCGAGGATTGAATAATCCCTTGATGGTAATTCAAGAGATGATTGTGTGGTGAAGTTGAGAAGTTTGGTGCTACACTATCGCCGCCGTGGCTGTTTCTGTGGTAAAGGAATTTTATGTTAATTTGCATGGAATCAACTAGGGAGTCACCTATGTGCGAGGTAGATGGATAACTTTTACTCCTGCACGAATAAATGAATTATACATGGTCGAGAACGTTCATGTCTGTCATTATTCCAACTTCGTCCTGACAAGAAACTAGATGAATGAGATTTACCAATATTTAACGAACGAAATTGAAGACTGAGAAATGAGAGAATATGTGTATGTTAGTTTTTCTGCAACACTCCTAAATCTCATTTCGAAACACTGGCACTTCTTCATTTCTGCAAATCTATTACCGACAATGAAGATCGGTAAAGTTTCTAAAGAAAGTGATATTCTGAAATACTGCATCCAAATGGGACTGCCGATTGATATTGGATCGATAATTGTGAAGTCTGTTTTGAGACTGATTGTTCATGGATGAACTTATTGGCTTGGACACCCTTCCATAATTTGCTCACTATGCAGTTAGTTCCAAGTATCCTATGAAAATTGGGAAAATTTACTTCTACTTTGGAAGCCTTTGGACTCAACTGAGAGATTCTCAGCCTATGAAGATGAAAATAATATGACTATTATGGTGGATCAGTCGTCTCAGAATTCACTACCGATTCAACCTTTAGTTCCAGACAAGACACTGGTGATCCTGCATAGAATCAAGAAAATGGAGAATGAGGTACAAAATATTATGAATGCAATTAATAATATCTTTGATTTCTTTGATCATCTAGACTGAAGGATGAAAGAACATTTTGAGCACTCTAGACATTTAGAAGATAGTTTGATACGACTGATGAGGAGGATGAAATTAATAAAAGAGAATTCTACTAAAGAATCTTCATATCGACCCTTCTATAACCTCTTCATTCATGTGCAAGCAATGGGTGATCTCAGAAGAGAATCTAACACTGAATCTGATGAATAATAGATTTATATTATTACTTATCTGTCTATGTGTCTAATTTGATTTGAACTTTGCATTTGTTTTGCTTTGTATTTATGCTTTTAGATCTCTGTATAGTTGAGACTAATCATAGGATGTTTGTTTTCAGCATTTTGAGTGTTGTGGCTTGGATTGTGACACTGAATTGATGTATATTGATATTGAGAAAATACCAAACTTAGGTGTGTTATGTAACTTATAATGTAACTCTTGGAATTTATATATAGTTGTGATGTTTTATTTTGTGAAAGTTTATTTGTGATAAGTACATCATTTAATCACTTACAATTATGTCTATAATGATTGAACGGATGTAGTTGAGGCTTGAAATTGATCGAAATCACAGAAATTCAAAAATTGAACCAAATCAGTAGAGCTCGCTGACGGCGCCCGTGGCACCGCCGACGACGGACTTTTCCTGAGACTTAGGATATAATTTCAATAGAATGCGCCGACAATTTCGAAGACCCCACTGACGATGAGATCCCAAAAAAACACCATTAATCGTGATTTTGATCATTCAATCGCCACTATTCCTCATCCCCTACCTCTTAAAAATGTGATTTTTGACCTAGGGCTTGAGAGATCTTGGATTTGGTGGTGATTTCAACAAATTTAGACACCGGATTTGATCATCTCTTGATAAGAGCTTCACTCCAAACTAAAAATATTTGATTTTCACCATGAATTTCTTCCACATTGGGGAGATCCGAAAAATTTGAGAATGTGAAGAAAATATTGAGAAGGAATTCATGAAACTTAGTGTTGAACTCTTAGAATTACTCATAGAAGCCATTATTTGCATATTTGAAGTATATTTTGGAATTTTTTTTATAATTTTGATTAGATTGAAATGGCTCCATGACAGAAGAGATGACTTGAGTTCGATGAGTCTCGCTTCGTTAATGCGAAGGTACAATCAAGGTTTACTTCAGTATTTGAAGGAAAAAAGTGTATACAAGATTGATTTTATGAGAGTCTGGAAGTAGAAGTTTAATGAATTATTACCGAGTGGAGGTGGAAACACTTCTGTTACACCACCAATAAGGTTGTTGCAAATATTGTGAAAGAATTTTATGCCAACATGTTCTATTCTGAAGATGGAATCGCTCAAGTACTGGGATTTCCTGTTGAATTTAATGCCGCCCGCATTAACACCTTTGACGAAGTTCCAGACTCTTATAGTTGCCATTATGAAACCTTCAGTACAATGGAATGCCCCTGAATGATGTGATCAACTTTATCACTGATGGGAAAGGAACATGGAAGATACAACAACGAGAATGGGTAAATTTTTCTGCTTCTATGCTAAATGCCACCTCTAAAGCATGGAATTATTTTATTTCCTCTACTCTGTTACCGACCTATCACCATAGTGAAGTAATAAGAGATAGAGCTATTCTGAATTTTTGTATTCAGAATAATTAAAATATAAATGTGGGGAGAATCATTTTTAAGAATATATTGACTACGGTAAGGAGTGAAACAACTGGAGGTCTAGGACATCCTAGCCTTATTTATGCACTTTACCAACTTTCTAGAGTGGAAGCTAGAGGAGATGAGGAATGGGATTACCCTATGAAACCCATTATTAAAGCTAATTTGAAAACTTATGCATCCCATGAAAAATGGTGAACTGGGAGTACGAGTTAAGAACCTTCTACTAGTAGAGATGTAACATCTACAAGTTATGACCTTCAACCTTCTAGTTCACCTGCCCTAACTGACTTGATGAATGAGTTGACCTTGTAGCGAAAAAGTATAGAATTAATAAATAAAAGGATCAGACGTTTAGAATGTCGACATGATTATGACAGTGAGTACCTTCAGAAGCATTCAAATTTTGAGATAGCTTACTACAAAGCTCAGGCCCAAAACTACAGAGGTGAGCCTAATGTTACCTTTGCTGAGTGCCCCCGATATACTCAGTATTAACCCAATCCACCTGCTGATCAAGGAGACGAAGACATAGTTTGAGATTTTGATATCTCAAAGTAATTGATGAACTTTTACTTTTATGTTTGTAATTTTTGTAATAGAAATAAATATATGTTTGTACTTTTTATTTTTATTGTTGTAATTGGATAATTTTAATTATTGTTATAATTGTTAGTGTGGTAGTTAAAATTTGTATGTGTAGTATAATGGATGGTCATTAGTACTTGGTGAATTGTAATGTAATGTGATATTTATTTTGCATTTTAATTGTAATAGTTTTGTTTAGTATTGTGGATGTGTTAGTGACATATTGTGTTTGTTTAATGTTTAGTTTTGTACTTATTTCAAAATTTCATTACCCAGCAATTTCTCTAATGATTTATATGTGTAGAAAGCTCCTAATGTTACAGACTATGTGAAGTAGAATTTGTGAGAAGGACTGCACAAATTTCAGAATGATCAAAATGCCTAAAATACTGAGGTATGATTTATATTTAGAGTTTTTCGTTCTACTTGTGTCAATTCATATTGAAAAATTTAAGTTTGGGGAAGGGAAAAAAATGATTAACAATTAGATGTCCTCTATTTTAATAATTTAAAAAATTATTAATATGATTTTATGTAGTGAATTTAATTCAGGTAACAATATTTCGTAGCTATTTAAATATTATAGTAGATTTAAAGGAATATTTTTTTAATGAAAATTAATTTTGTAGATTAAAGATATTTTTGTATAAGAGAATAAGATTATAGTTAACTATTTGAAGTAAATCAAACTATATTTTGAAGTGTTAAGAATCTATAAATTCATTTGAGAGGAAAAGATTGGGACTCAATGATTTAAAAGCTATTAAATATTTATAAGGTAAAGGAATACTTTGAGTTTCAAATTTAGGGAAAGAAAGGTGATGTTCAAAATCATTAAAGACTATTTATATATAGTAATTCTCACTTAAAAAGAGAAAAAGAAAGGATTGACAACAATCCCTAAAAAGAAAAGAAAAATATATAGGATTGAAAGTAATCCAAAAGAAAAAGAGAAAAGAAAGAAAAAAAAATATGAAAGTGAGGAGAAGCTTGAGGATATGCCTAATCAAAAATTGGCTTCACTGGACTTACCAAAAGTGAAAACCTAAATACATTATTGAGCTTATATTTATGAAATAAATCTTTTACTAATAGTGTTCTCATGAAGTTCTTATCCTTTGAATATTCTAAGTGACTTAATATTGCAACATATAGTCATTCTTGAAATGAATAGAAGACTAGAACTCTTAAACTTGATGACTAGTTAATCTTGTAGCTACAGCGTTAATTTAATTACTTGAAATTTTTTCTGAAAATCTCACTATGGTATTTATCTAAATCAAACTTATAGTATTTTTGAATTAAAACTTTACTACAATAGATCATAACTTTTATTTAGTACTAAAATTACTCGAGGACAATTAATAATTAAGTTTGGGGATTTTGACCAAAGGAAAATATGTTGAGATTTTCATACCTATTTTACACTACTTTTGATGATATTACACTTTAAAGAAAGGTATTCAAATTTTAATCTTTTTGCATTTTGGACCTTGTAGCGAATTTGAAGCGAAAAGAACCAAAATGTAAAGATTTGAACTAGGGTGCCGACGACGAACCCAACGGCGCTAACGACATACTTTTCCTAAGACTCCAGATTTAATTCACTTAAGAGGCCCGCCGACGGCGTCCTCGAGGCTGCCGACGGCGAGATCGACAGTATTGTCCAACAATGCATTGGATGAGGACGAATTTTGGTGGGGTGCTTAGGAAACTCTTGGAAAAACTCGTCCACAACTTTAAAAGATGATTTTGGCTGAAAATGGTAGAGGATGTCGAGGAGTTGGAAGGTTAGAACAACGTGCAAGAGTTCCAGTAGGTGTAGAGAGTCTAATTGTGAGGAATTCTTCAAGAGATTGTAAGAGTGGAGGGAAAGTGAGAGATTTCTTCCTTCTTGCCACTTCAAAGAGGAATTCTGTGTGTTGTAAAGAAAGGAAGAGATTCAGAGGAACTTCAAGGAGTTTGCTTGGGGAGAAATTAGAGATAAGTGTTATTTACTTGTTGCAGTTTGTATGGTTGTGCTTTTATATATGAATTTCGAGTTTTGTGGTGTTTTTCTCATGAGATCTGAGTACTTTTCTTTGTCTTTCTCATTATCTTGAGATTTGTGAAATAGTGATTTGAATTTTTTGAGCCATGAAAATGTTAAAGAAATTGTGATGATCTTTTCACTTCGATCTTAATTTACTTTCAATCTGGCCAATTGATTTGTTAGAATATGTTGAGTTTTACATCTAAAGTTAAGATTACATCCAAGATTAAGGTAGGTCAAAGCCCTTAGAAGTTGGGTGCAAATAAATAAGGAAATAAAATTATTAAATGTAGAATTGGAGATTTCAAAGTGACAGACTAAAATCCCCAATTCGGTCCTATCATTTGGGTGTTGAAGTGTAGATGTTAGCCCTCAGGCGAGGGGAACGTGAGAGCTCCGAAGCGAGACCCAGCATCCTCCCAGCCTAGCCGCAGATTCAGTAAACAAGCGTAGGATTATTCAATGTTCTTTATGCCTGGACCAAAGGGTAAGGAATAGGTATGCTCCTATTTGGCACAATAAAATTTTAACTGATTCACTTTATCCATTCACTATAATTTCATGACAAGGGGAATGATGTTTTCTTATATATTGAATATCACATTAAAAACCTTATTAGTATAATTAATTATTTAAGTGTTATTAAAATTACATATTTATTTTAATTGCCTATTATTGACATATAAGCAATTTGAATTCCATTATTGCGAATAAGAATTGCTTTTCTAAAATCTTAGTTCATAGCTTCTATTATTACTCCCTGTGGGATTGATATCTAGGACTCCATTAGAGCCCTATATTACTTGAGCGATACGTATACTTGCGTTGATAAGTGTGACTTTACTATTATTGAATATTTTATATATGCATTTTTATCGAATTTATAAATGTTATTAAGTTTTTGGTGTCGTTGTTGAGGAATTAAATCTTTTAGCAGTAGTATTAAATATTTGTTATTTTAAGCATATATAAAGTCGCTGTCAGCCGTCTTATGGGGAACTCTCCTTGGGCTCCCCCATAATGTCCCCACCTGCAAAGTTCTAGAGGTTAAGACCATGATACATCGAAAATATATGCATTTTTAGACCCATATTTTATACTAATTTTTGGTGATATTGCACATTAATGGAAGGTATTATGATGTTTTTATGCAGCTTGTTGATTTTTAAAGCTTAAAGTAAAAAAAAGAAAGCAAAAAGGATGATATTTAGAGTCAAAATTATGTTTTTGAAGAAATGCTCAGCACCGGCAGCGCCGAGGTCAGCGCAGAACAACTTAAGGCTGGAGATTTTTACGCAGCGTCGATGGTGCCAGACTCGTGCCAACGACGCCAAAGGCTATTCAGACCCCTTTTCTAGAAGGTTCACTTTATTTGGATGATTTTTTTAAGAGTTTTTGGAGGCACCTCTTGGAGAACCAACCTTGGGCTCTAATTGGGGCCAAATATCATCAGAAAAAGGGCTCCTCTACATTCATTTTTCGCACCACATCATTCCATTCCACTACCATATTGAAGTCATTTTTTTTATTTTTTTATCATAGTTTAGAGTTTTTGTGGTGAGATTTAGTGTGAAACTTTCTGTAAGAGTGTTCGAGAAGGAGAAAAGTGAGAGATATCTTCTTCCTGCATTTTTAAGGAAAAGCTATAAAGGATTTTCTTTGAGAACGAATTTTCAAATAAGTATTGTTTGTTTATCAGTGTTGTATCAACATTCTTTTATATATAAAATTTGTGGTTTGTTATTTCTTTCTCATGAAGTTTGAGTAGTTCTCTCTATCTTTCACCCTACTTTGAGATGTGGTGAAATGAAGCCATAAATTGTGATGATTTTTAAACTCCGAACTTAATTTACATTTTGTTCTGGCCAATTGAATTCTAAAATGTGTTGTGAAACATATGATCCCAGAAATGGAGTATGAGTTCTACAACAGAGTGAGGATCACATTTGATTCCAGAGAGAAGAAGATCGTTCATGGAATTAAGTGCAAATAAATAAGGAATTTTTTTTTGTTGGGTGTAGAATTTGAGAACCTTTAGGGTGAGAGACTAAAATCTTCAATTTGGTCTTATTTTTTAAAAATTGAAGCAAGAGCTATCCTTCAGGTGAAGGGTAGTGGGAGTCGGTATCCTCCTAGCCTAGCCACGGATTTAGGGACTAAACACTAAGATTAGCCAATAATTTTCTATGCACTGTATTAGGTTAGAGAATTAAAATTGCTTCTATTTAGCACAATGCATATTATGAACATTTATCTCATCTCATTTTACCAAGACCTCATTGTAATGGGTAGGATGTTTTTCACATAAAAATCTTCGTTACATAAACATAGTTAATATATTAGTATTTACTATTCTAAACTTTGCTTTTTTTATTTGATAATAGTTTAGAAATTTAATTTTGATTACATCTCAACAATTGAAATTAGTGACACTGATTTCAATTGACTTTCTGTGAATTTCTTAGCAAATTTAGCATTTCCAATTTATACTTTCCCCGTGGGATTGATATTTGAGGCTTAAATAGAAAGTTCATTATTAATTGAGAATGATACGTACACTTGAATAAAATACAAATATTATGTGATTATACTTATTTGAATTTTTCACAATTTATCACAACCAAAAAAATCAGATCAATTTTTTGTGACGTTGTCGGGGAGGGTAACAGTTAAATTAAATAGTTTTGATAAATTAGGAAATTTAGAGATAATATATATACCATAAAAAAATTTAAAAAAATCAAAAATCCAAAAATAAATATTTGTTTGAGTGTTTATTTTACTTTGTTTACTTTATTTGTGCATGCAAAATATTGGATATGAAGGTTTAGTACCTTATGATTCAAAATTAGAACGTACTATTAGAAAAATTTGAAATCAACAAAGAGAAAGTAAAAATTTACAAGAAATGGTGAATAACTTAGATAATCCAAAAAATGAAAATTGACAAAGACCTTTAAAAATTATGCGAATTCGATTAACTATTCAAAATCCTGATGTTGCTGCTAATTCATTTGAGCTTAAATCTGTTATTATCCAGATGATACAAAATAATCAGTTTGGAGGATCACCTACTGAAGATCCTAACTTACGTCTTGCTAGTTTTCTTGAAATTTGTGCTACATTTAAATATGAAGGAGTGTCTAATGATGTTTGGATTATTTTCTTTTTCATTAAAGGATAAAGACAAAGCTTGGTTAAATTAGTTAGCACCTGGATCTATTAGAACTTGGGGAGAACTATCATCAAAATTCTTGGCTAAATATTTTCTACCCTCGAAAAACGCTAAGCTTAGAAATGATATTACATATTTTTCTTAGTTTGAAGGGGAATCGATATATGAAGTCTGGGAAAGATTTAAAGATCTTCTTAGAAATTGTCCACTCCTTCCTTTACCTGATTGGTTAATAATTCAAACATTTTACAATAGATTAGTAGAATCACTTAGATTTACTATAGATGTTGTTGCGGGTGGTTCATTAATGTCAAAACCTTTTGATGAAGCATTTTTTTAATTGAAGAAATTACTACTAATAATTTTCAATGGCCCTCTGAAAGGGTAAATCCTAAAGTGTAGCTAGTATTCATGATTATGATGCAATGTCTATTTTGGCAGCTCAAATTGCTATTATTTCTAAAAGGATTGATCAAATGTGAATGAATTATTCTCAAATACTCCTAGTATTAGAGAAGAATTAATTAGAACGGATTATTGATACTCAACCATCTTATGAAACTTTAAACACTATAAATAATTGAAATAACAATCCCTATTCTAACTATTTTAACCCTGGATTGAAAAATCACCCTAGTTTTAGTTGGAATAATTATAATAATTCGGTGAATCCATCCGAAAATTTGAATAATCAAGGAAATCCTAATTTTCAACCTTATTATCCTCCATGATTTAACTACAACCCTAACCCACAAGTTAAGGAAAAGAAGTTGACGATGGAAGAAGTAAAGTTGAATATGGAAAATCAAATACAAAATCTAGGGGTTGCTATTAGAAATATTGAAAATCAACTAGGACATATTGCTACTGCACTTAATAATAGACCCTTTGGAATTCTTCCAAGTACTGTGGAAGTTAATCCAAAATATCAAAATAAAGAGCAAATTAAAGCTATTCAATTACTAAGCGGAAAAGAAGTTGAAACAAGGATCCAAAGAGAAACTGAAGTTGAAGAAGAGAAGGTAGAAATGGATAATGATCAACAAGTAAATGAATAAACACAAGTCCCTGTAGAAAAACCATTACCTCTATTTTCTCATAGACTAAAGCAGAAGAATAAAGATAAGCAATTTACAAATTTTTTTCAAATCCTTAAGAAGTTAAAGATAAATATTCCTTTTTGTTGAAGCTTTGGAACAAATGCCAAGTTATGTGAAATTTATGAAGGATGTATTAAACAAGAAAAGGAAGATTATAGATCATAAGACTGTTGCACTTAGTTAAGAGTGTAGTGCTATTAGTCAAAAAATGCTTCCTGAAAAATTAAAAGATCCCAGTAGTTTTACTATACCTTGTGCAATTGCAGAAAAGTTTTATGAAAAAGCTTTATGTGATTTAGGAACGAGTATCATTCTTATGTTGTTATCAATTTTTATATGTTTAGATTTGGGAGAAATTTTCCCTACTACAATAACTCTTCAGTTAGTTGATCGATCAAAACCTTATTTAAAAGGAGTTATATAAGATGTGCTAGTAAAAGTGGATAAATTTATTTTCCCTGTAAATTTTACAGTATTGGATATGGAGGAAGATAAAAAAATTCCTATTATTTTAGGGAGACCATTTCTCACAATAGGGAGAGCTGTAATAGATGCGCAAAGAGGAGAATTAATAATGAGGGTTAATGATCAAGAAGGGAAATTTAATATAGCAAAAGCTATGAAATATCCTGCATAGAAAAAGATAATGAATGTTTCAGGATGGAAGTAGCTAATTATCTAAGTAATGAGCAATTTAAGTATGTGTTTGAAGATAAATTAAAGTAAGGAGAATTTTTTTATACTAAAGATGAAGTAAAAGAAGAAGATTTGGATTATATTCAGGGCAAATTTCAAGCGTGAGGATCATATTTGATTCCATGGAGGAGAACATCGTTCATGGAATTAAGTGCAAATAAATAGAAAAACATTCTTTGTTGGGTGTAGAATTGGAAAACCTTTAGGGTGACAGGCTAAAATCTTCAATTCAATTTTATTGTTTAAAAATTGAAGCGTGAGCTAGTCTTCAGGTGAAGGGATGTGGGAGCTCTGGAAGGGGAGCGGGTATCCTCCTAGCCTAGCCACGGATTTAGGGAACTAAGATTTACCAATGATTCGCTATGCACAGTATGAGGGTAAAGAATTAAAATTGCTTCTATTTGGCACAATACATATTATGAACATTTATCTCATCTCATTTTACCAGTCTCATTGTCGTGGGAAGGATGCTTTTTCACATAAAAATTTTCGTTACATAAACATAGTTACTAGATTAGTACTTATTTTTTTAAACTTTGCATTTTTTATTTGATAATAGTTTTGAAATTTAATTTTGATTACATCTCAACAATTGAAATTAGTGACAGTGATTTCAATTGAGTTTCTGTGAATTTCCTAGCAAATTTATCTTTTCCAATTTAAACCTTCTCCGTAGGATCAATATTTGAGATTTAAATAGAAAGTTGATTATTACTTGATAATGATACGTATACTTACGTAGAATCTAAATATTAATTAATTATACTTATATAAATTTTACACAATCTATTTCAACAAAAAAAATCAGATCAGACCACTATGTGGAACTTCAAGTTGAGCAAAGAAAAGGGTAGAATTTTTAATAGTGAGGGTTCCTTTTCTAGCTTTCTAAGAACACTCAAAAGGAAAGTCCTATTTCTAGTTAGACTACTAAAGAAGAAAAATTAGTCCTAAAAAAAAATGAGATCAACACTCCTACACAATTTTTTATTATGAGCAAAATCCAGTATGTTAAGGCTCAGGGATGTTAACAAAGCAAAGTGGGACAATCTTACAAATTTTGTTGACGTATTTTAATTGAAAAGAAATAATTTTAGTTGTTTTTAATGTTTCAATTAATTAATTCAATTTTGGAAATTAAGTAAAAAATTAATTTAAAGTTTACTTCTCTTTTATTTTTAGTTAGTTTCTCCCTCTCATTAATAGAAAAAGCATAACATTATTCCACTAAAGGTTGCTTATCATTTATATGAAGAGTTAATTAAATTAGATTCCATGATAGAATAAAATAAGTTTGTGTGTGACTCTATTATTTTATGACACATAAATTGCTTGTATCTTCAAACAATTTTTTTTAATGTTTATCTCAAATATAATTGCATGGGCGAAAGAGAGATTATTATCAAATTTAATGTTTTTGAATTAAAAAAGATGATTAAAAATAAAATTAATATAATTTCTAATCCCTAACATCTTCTAGTTTATGTAAAAATTATTACTCTCTTGGACATTCACTTTAAGGCTCATTCATTGAGTTAATTAAAACAACAAATTATTATTATTGATGAATCCAAATTTGTTTTGTGATGCATGCACAAGGATCAGAGCGGTAGGAAACTTGAGGGAGAAGTAGGGTGAAAGGTAGAGAGAGAAAGAAGTAAATGAGCGCAAACAAACTTGCCTCGTAGGTGCACACTAAGGTACTCTTATGCTATGAACCATTCCATATATTTTAACTGGGGGGTTACGAGAAAGAAAATAAAAGATATATCTCTATAAGAAAGGGTCTAAGGAGAAGATTCAAAAGAGGCCAAAGCCTACATAAGTAGAAAGCCTCTAATACATGTTATGAACCCCCTTTTAATTGGAGATAGATGGTCCAAGGTGAAAAATTAAACATTTGCCTTTGTAATAATAAGGGTTTATATGTCATTATTATCTTTTAATTAACCTATACCTTCTAGTTGGTAGGTCTTTGAGTCGGTCAGCATAGCTACTGTTGGTCAGCTATTTTTCTTGGATGTCAGTTAGCCTTCGCTTGCTCTTAGAAGCGAGTCGATTTTGAGAGAGGTTGCAGATCAACCTTAGGGTGGCCGATCAGCCTTCCTTTTCCTTAGTTGTTTATGAAGATATTTTGGGGAGTTGTTTAGAGGTTCTCACATTGTTAGTTGTGAGATTATAATGTGCCCCTAATGTGTGCATTTTTTCTGTGTGTTTTATGTCAATTTAAATCCATGGTACAGTGCCAAAAACTTGACCCGTCACCAAATTACGTAGTAGTTTAGTTTTAAAAAATATAGCCAATAACTTGACCCAATTTATATTAAGTAGTTAATGTGCAAAATTAAAATATTATAAATATATATATATATATATATATATATATATATATATATATAATAGTTTACACACTAGTGGTTCTACGCAAGTGCACGTATCACTTCAAGTAATATAGGGCTTTCTTTAAAAATTCCAGTATCGATCCCACAGAAAAGCACAATAAGAAATCTTTTAGGCTAATTCTAGTTTAAAGCTATGAAGTCTTAATTTGGAAGATGTAAATTCTTATGATAATAACATAAATCATAATATTCAAACTATAAAAATTAAAGTAAGAAAGACAAATTAAAATGGGTTTACTGAATTCTAATAGAAATGTAACTAAAAGAACTAATTTTACTAAACTATTCACTAAACTTTAAAATTAAATTTACTAAGACTAAACTAAGTTTTGTGATAAAGTGTTCAAATTTAAGAAAGCATCCTTCCCCTTTACAATGAGTATATGGATTGTGAAGAAATTAAAATTATTTAAAAAAATATAAATTTTTTTTGTGTCAAATAAGAGCAATCCTATTTCTTACCCTCTTTTGAGTGTTATAAATAACGTCAAATAATCCAGATTTTGGTCTCTAATTTTGTGGTTAGGCTGGGAAGATATTGGTTGCCACTCCATAGCTCTCATTGCTCCCTCACCCGAGGGCTAACAATCTCGCATGTTTTCAATCAACTGGGAAAAATTGGGGATTTTAATCTGTCACCTTAAAATCTCCAAGTCTACATTAAATAAAGTATATTTTCCTATTTATTTGCACTCAATTTCATGGATGACATACTCTCACATGAAATCAAATATGATTCTCCTCATGTTGTAGAAATCATAGCCCTTTCAGAACATATGTTTCTCAACAGATTTTAACATTTCAATTGATCAGATCAAAAAAGTAAATGAAGAGCGGAGTTTGAATCATCACAAATTATTGATATTTAGAACCGTTTAGAACAAAATCAATTCTTCACAAAACCATATCTCAAAGTAAGGAGAAGGATAAAGAAGACTACTTAGAATTCATGAGAAGGATACGACAAAACACAAATTATATATATATATATATATATAAACAAGTTTACAAACTAAAGTAAGAAAAGAACACTTTTTATCTCACAATTATTCCCAAGAAAATCCCTATAAGTTTTCTTCGAGAACTTTTCCTATTTACAAGTACTCTTAATTCTCTCCTTGAAATGTAATGAAGAAGAAATTTATCATATTCCCTCTCCTCTTACAATCCTTGAAGAAACTCTCTAAGCACTTCTTCTCACTCTAACGCCACACACACACACCCGAAACTCACGCCCACACAACTCTTCTTCAAACCCTAGACTTCCCTCTCTTTTATAAAAGGCTGTCTCTCTCTAAAAAGAATTCAAAGTTCCCTCCAAAATTCTATCCAAAAATCAACTCTTTTGAATTCAAATACATGTTCATTGATCTAAGAGACATATCCCATCATAAAAGAACATTCTAAAGCGTCTAGATGCATTAAATCACTCCAATGGGCGATTAGAACAAGTGTCCCTTTGAAAATTCACGTAAAAACTCATCTTGCACCGCCTTACTTCCCAAAAAGTGATCTCCGGTGCATCTGGCTCCAAAACAGCACATCATGCGCCAGTTCTCTAGATTTTGGCGCGTCATGCGCCACCCTACAGCAGCTCCGCTATTTTGCTCTGTTTCAGCTTCGTTTCACCCCTTTTAGTTGTGTTTTGCTACTAACAAATATACCTATAAAATAAGCAGAAAAACAAACTTTCTTTAATGTGTAATTTCATTCAAAAACATGTGAGAAATGTAAAGTAGATTAAGCATAGAAAGACATATTGAAACGTGTCAAGTAAAAATTTTCTTTCTTGCTCGTTTCTTCTCCAAATTGCACCATTTTTGCTTCATTTCCCTAAAATTTCATTTCTTGTACTTAAAACCAAAAATACGCAAAATTTCTTCCTTTAAAGTGTAATATCATTAAAAATCATTAAAATTGAGCATAAAATATAAATTAAAAAGTAGCTAATTTATAGGTGTGTCAGATTATTGGGGTATTTGAGTTTTTTTCATGAATGTTTGTTCCTGATCAGCCTGGGTGGCTCTTTGGATTGTTAGACTAACATTTAGTAGCTCATCTGACCTAAAATAGGCTACCGACCCTTCAGTCAGCTAGCAGCTAGTCAACTGGTACTTTTTTGGCCGGTGAGATTCATGCTTATTGACAGTTTTTTGTTAAATGATGATCTTCATTTTACCCCTTTTGATC
>NEWO01000616.1:100557-117081 GCA_003013225.1 Phalaenopsis aphrodite | reverse complement strand
CCCCCCCCCAATCGACCAAAATTACCAAAACAGCCCCAAACCCCAGATTTGACCAAAATTCTCAATTTCACCCAAACAACCCAAATTTGTTCAAAAATCATTTCAGTCCATTTCAAACTACCCAATTTGCCCAAAATTACCCAAAATTGCCAAAATTATCAAAACACCCCCAAATTTGCCAAATTACTAAAATGCCCTTAGTGACTCAAAATTTTCCAAAATCATTTCAAATGTCTCCAAAACCAATTTTAACTCTTCAATTGAGCCCAATTTTACTAATTTGACCCATTTTGACCAAAAGCCTCACATTGCCCTTAAAAACCCAATTTCCCCAAATTCATCTCAAATGTTTATCAATTTGATCCTAATTTCCCCTAATATAAATTCTTAACTCAAATTCATCATGAACAAACTCAATTCAAGAAAAATCCAAGTCCAATTGGCCCACATTTTAGTTTAATTTCAACCCAAATTAAAAAGCACCGATCAGGCCCAAAACAAAAATCCCATTCAATTTACCCTCAAATCTTTCTAATTGCCTCAATTATGTATCATAAACTATTTGAAACATTCCTAAACATCAAATATAGCATTCAATTGGCCTCGGTCAAGACAACTTGAACCTAAACCCCAATTTGCCCCAATTTGGTTGTCTCTAAATGTCTCCTAATTAAAAGGTCAAACCCCAAAGTTTAAACCTATCTCATGTTGAGAACCCTTCATTATATTCCCCTATACCATTTTCAATAATCAATTTGTACCTAACCCAACTCTAGTTGAACCTAAGCTCAAGTCTAACCCAACATCCCCAAATTGACCAAATGGTAATATCCTCCAAATTGAACCTCCAAATCAATTTAATATCATCCCAAATCTTTTCTAAACTCTTCAAGGCAATCATCCAAAAAAATTTGTTCAATCAGTTAGGCTCAATGTCATGGCTAGCCAAACCCAAACCCAACTTCAGGTCAATTTGACTCAAATTGAACCCATGCACCAAAATTGACTAAACTATGCCCAAATGACCAAATTAATGACACACAGCCACGAAGTACACCCTAGTAACCAGCATAGACCAACCTAAACAAGCCAAGGTGGGCTATGGACCAATGGTTACCTTAATTAAGGGATTTAATCACATTTTTGGGTCTAAGCCAAAATATCTCCACCTAATGACAAACCTTTAGTGGTCAATCATAATAAACCCTCCCCATGGCTCACCTGACTTCTCTGGTCACCATCCCTGGCTCTGCCGACTGGCCTATTGGTAGAAAAACATGAAAATCGAGAGCCCCCATCCCTTAACTCAAACTCATTTTCACCCATCCAATGCGTCCAACTCAAATTGGCATTTAGCATTTTGAAGCCCTCCACATAACAACTTAATTGAACCCAAATTGAAGCCTTGAGCACCACCATAAGCCCCTCTATTTAAACCACCTTCTCCATGGCCAAAAGGGAACTAACCTAAATCCTTGGAGAAACTCTGTCAAAATCTCACCTGAGACTCTCCAAGCCTTCCTCAATTCAAGCCAACCTTTTTCCCTCTTTGTTTCCCCCTGTGAGAGTTAAATTTTGAACTCAAAATTAGGTCAGAACTAAGACATATTTCTCTATAGCCCCACAGTGAACCAAACTCCAATTAATTGTGCACACATCATCCCCACAGTGAGAGGAGTTGATCCCCCACAAAAGCCCCCTCTCAAACAGCCCCTAACCTAGTTCTAGACCAACACCTAAATTTGAGTTTTGTCAGAAACATAGCTAAACAATTCACCAGAGCATGAGACTTCATTTGGAAGTTTGTTAGACCCAATCAAAGCTACCACAACCATCTGATTGAGGCCTACTCTCGTAGACAAAGGCATTGAGCTGTAACCCTAGCCCGAGCTCCTTTTGATTCTCCATGTGTAATGGCTTAATTTCATGCTTGATAAGTCATATATATATGTTCTTCTTGAGTAGATGAAGGTTTAGAAACAAGCCCAGTGTGATTTCGTTGAGTCTAGGAGATGATCTTAAGGTTTTAGTGTGAACGGTTCTCGAGTTAGGTCATTTGGGGACCATAACAGGGAGTCGTCCGATCGCGTGTTTATTTCATCAACGGAGGAGATCAAGCCAGACCAATCTTTGTTGCGAAAAGGCAGGTCGTGTGGCAGCTGAGGTGGATGGTGGCGTCAAATGGCAAAGTGTCGCATGTGAGTTCAGAGTCATCGTAGGATGAGGTGGCTCCTTGTGTTTAGGTAAGACAATATGGATTTTCTGAATTATTTTTAATGCTTGATCTTCAAAAATCCATATTCTTCTTTAGAAAAAGTATAAAAATAAAAAAAATAACTTCTTGCTCAGTGAACATAGGAGAATAATGTGGATCAAGAATAAAATTTTTTTGTCATGTATATGATTTTTAATTAATTAAATACTCTCTGAGGTATTTTGATTCATTATGATTAAATACTAGCCACCATGACTTGAAATTTTTAGAGTTAATTCCACATGACAGAGGGCATCTTCTATGATTTTTCCAAAGTCAGCGAGAACCTCTGTGCTTCTAACCTTAATTTTTAAGCCAAAGTGACTATTTTGACTTTATTTAATTATATAAATTAAAATGTCCCTCAAAAAAATATGGGATCAATTTTTTTAGGTTTTCTATGGTTAGAGGAACTTAGGAAAAAAATGTTATGATTTGAATAATTTTGTATCTTTCTGTTATTAATTAAATATGTTTATCTTGTATGAATTTATTTAAATTAAATATAAATTAAAATTGGAAAAAATAAATTCCACATTATTCATAAGAATTATTTTAACTCACAGTAAAAATTTCAAATTTATTTAAATTGATTTTACCATTAAAGTGGATTTTACAAGTAAAAATAGTTTTTTTTGCACAAAATAAATTATATTAAATTGAAAAAGCTTTAAAAAATTATGAAAAGTAGTTTTCTAAATTCCTTGTTATCAGGAGCATCTAAAAGAAATAAATTCTTTTTTTGTGAAAATATTTTATTTTTAAAGTATATTTTTCATTAAAAATAATAAAAATAATCAAAATTTTCAAAAAAAAATATTAAATAGTTGAAAATGTGTGCAATTATTCCATGATCACTTGAGCCTCTTAAAATATTTTTCCTGGTTTTTCTAAATTAACAATAAATTTCTAAAGCCCTAAAATGGATTTTCCTTATTTTCACATTAAAATAATTAGAATGAATTAAATCCAAATCATAAACATATAAAATTTGTTCCTCTAAGTTTTATTGAACTTATGAGGGTTAATAAAATTTAAAAGTTCTTTTTGAGGATTAAAACATTTTTTTTGTATTTAAATAATCTTTAAAAATAACCTTTAAAAAATTATAATAATTACAATATTATTAAAAAATCATAAAATTTTGTCTAAGTATTCTTCTGACCTAGGAAAACCTTTAATAATTTTCCCATAAATTAAAATTTCATTTTGATTAATTAAATAAATTAACATTAAAAAACCCTTTTTTTTAAATAAATATTTAAATTAAATCAAATTTTGAAAAATCATACTTTTCTCCTTAATATTTTAATTAATCCATGGATAAGATACTCAAATATTTTCAAGGTCATTTGAATTTTTCTTGAGGAATCATAAGATGAAGACCCCAAGGGCAGGATGGTAATTTTAGGCTTTGATGCCTTAATTAAAATTTAGGATTAACTGTTGGGGATGGGAAATTTTGATCCTGAATAAATATGTTGGATGATTTAAATGCAATTGGTTAATGGTAGAAACTCACTTACCACATTTTGACAATATCAAAAAAAATCATAATTTTCTTAATCTTCATGATTTGGAAGTCAACTAAGATCAAACGATTCTCAAGTGGTGGGCTTAAGCCAGGGAGATGATAATTCACTTACCTTAAGCCTAAAATTTATGATGGCGTGATCTTTTAATAAGAATAATGTCACTTAAACCAAGATTTTAGACACCACCATTTTCTTCCATTATGATTGTTAAGGGCATAGTAGTAGGATAGGCTCGATGTCTAAACTCAATTGATTCGATCTAGAAGATAATATGATTGGGGATTAACACCTCTTTAAACACTCCAAGCACATTTGTGATGAACACCAAAGCTTTAAGGACTTAAGCTTGCATTAGGGGCAATTATCCATATAATTTTTAAAATAGAGTATCAAATTGATTAAATATCCTATCCTTGGGATAATTGAATTGTCAAGCTTCACTGTGCAACGAGGTAGTCACACTCTAACCCTAAATGATTAATGGAACAATATGATGAAGTTCTAAATGAACTTGAAATAATTCAAGAGAGCCTCGAAGTAGTTCAGGGTCATTCCCCCGAACACTATGAACTCTTTTGGATATTTTGAAGGACAAATTGAACTTGCCATATTTTATTCTAAAATCATCTAATAAGGTTTTCTGAGGCTCAATAGAGTCATATTTTTGGGTTTGATAGCAATACCTTCGTCTACTCCTGCAATTTAAATTCTTCGTAAAATTATATACACACTGCCAGAACTAACATTTCAAGTGGAGCAACTAGAAGAAGCGACAATTACACTTTTAAATTATTGCATTTACCTTTCTGTACTTCTTATCTTGAACTTGAATATTAAACAATGATGTCACCCTGCTTTGTCAAAACCAAAACTGTTAGGATAGCCGCAAAACCAAAACTAAAGTCTAAAAATAATTAAATAAGATAAAATTCACCGCGACAACATTTAAAATTTAAGACAACTCAAAATTTAATCACAAACATCACAAAACAAAAATTATAACTAAATTAAAACATCTCTATCGGATGATCAGGAATCCTTCGGAGGAGGTAACCTATGGTTGCTAACGAGACTTCCCACGGATTAAAAGAAAATATGGAACTCGTTGAGGTAAGTTTAGTAAATTCATTTGGACTAAGTGGCTTCGAAAGAAGATAGTGGTGTCTGAACGAGGGAACATGGGTTCATAACCAGCGTCGCTCTAATCAACTTTAATATACTCCATAATATTTAAATAGCCATGACCTTTAGGAAACATCTAACTTGACATCGAGACTTTACACGTTAGAAAACTTCCACATTGTAGAGCTTTGAACTAACATTGTGGGCAGCACGACCATCTTCAACAACAAAACAAGTTTACAGCATTTAAACCATTATATAGAAATAAACAACAAGCCATAGGATTTTGAGGTTTTCTGCCTAGTGTGACATAAATCTTCATCTTATCTTTAGGCCTTTGTATGGCTCTGCTATACAATATAAGCCCTAACTCGCTTTAGGATTCCCAGGTTATCGTTCATTATGAACTAAATCCTCACATCTTCTCAGCTATTTGTGTGATCGTCTCACACTAATATAAGCCTTAATTAATAAAATTGACAAAAATAAACATTTAAATATTTCCCCTCTAAATTGAAATCAAACCAAAAGATAGCTTGGGAAGTCACCGAGATTCTCCTCAGGATCCGTGACATCCCCTATTTATTATTCTTTTGGATTCCAAAAATAAAATGTTCCAAATTTAAGTCATTCCCATTTCACACCTCTTTATCTGATCTCTTTAAAAAGTCCTATTCTTTGAAATTCCTGAAGACAATATCCCATAATTTTTATCAAAAGTTTTCTTAGGTGATTTTCGTCATCTAAGATGTAATTAACTATAAGGGTTTGTTTTTATAGGAAACTTTCGAGAAACCAACTTAAAATAAACCCTATTTAATTCTTCATATTAAATAGGGGAACTTCTTGGCTAATAATAAAATGATTTTGCAGACCAAACAGATGTCATATATTTCTGAGTTTATTTGATCGAGTCTCACTCTCAAGTCTTGTGTTTATCTTTCAGGATAAATACACAGCTTGAGGTGTAGCTAAACTTGAAAAAATATGTGATCTATTTGATTTCATATTTTTCTAAATTTATATATATATATATATATATATATATATAATTTAAATGTCTTTCCGAAACAGGCGATAGGATTTTGATTTCAGCGACCGACAGCTTCCAACGGGCAACTCCTCAACTTTTAGTGCCGACAAAATCCTACACTATATTTTTTTAATGTGTTTTCACATAAAGCCTACAATGGTGTCATTGTCAAAGTGAAGATATTGACCAAAGGAAAATATGTTGAGAATTTCATACCTATTTTACACTGATTTAGATTATATTGCACTTTGAAGAAAGATATTTTTAATATTTAGTTGCAGGTATGTTGAATTATGGTCATTGGAGCAAAATGATTCAAAAAGGAGCAAATTTGGAGAAAAACAGACCAAAATATGAAGATTTGATCTTGGGCGACGACGACGAGTTTTTCCCAAGAGTCCAGATTAAATATTCTAGAAGGCCGCCGATGGCGCCATCGAGGCCGCCGACGGTGAATATGTCGGTTCTCTCAACAGATGCATTGAATGTGGATGATTTTTGAAGAGACGCTTGGGCAACTCTTGAAAACTCTTCTACAACTTTAAAAGAAACATTTGAAGGGCAAAAAAGGGGTGCCCACGGGGGTGTCCGCTGAGTCTTTGTTATTTATGGTGCCCATTAGAGTGTAGAGAGTGGTTAGTATTGTGAGGAATTCTTTGAGAGATTGTAAGAGTGGAAGGAAAGTGAGAGATTTCTTCTTCCTTGCCGCTTCGAAGGAGAATTTTGTGTGCTGTAAAGAAAGGAAGAGATTCAGAAGAACTTCGAGGAGTTTGCTTGGGGAGGAATTAAAGATAAGTTGTATTTACTTATTGAAGTCGTTTGACTTTGCTTTTATATATAAATTCCAAGTTTTTTTGTATCTTCTTCATGAGTTTTGAGTAGTTTTCTCTATCTTTCTTCTTGTCTTAAGATTTTGTGAAATGATGATTTGAATTGGTTGTGTCATGAGAATGTTAAAAAAGTTGTGATGATCTTTTCACTTCAATCTTAATTTACTTTCAATCTGGCCAATTTATTTGTTAAAATATGTTGAGTTTTACAACTAAAGTGAAGATTACATCCAAGATTTAGGGAGGTTAAACTCCTTGAAAGTTTGGTGCAAATAAATAGGGAAATAAAAATTATCAGGCGTAGAATTGGAGATTTTAGAGTGACATACTAAAATCCTCAATTTAATCCTATTATTTGGGTGTTGAAGTGTTGATGTTAGCCCTCAGGTGAATGTAGGAGCTCCGAAGTGAGAGCTGGTATCCTCCCAGCCTAGCCGTAGATTCAGTAACCAAGCATAGGATTAGTCAATGTTTTTTATGTCTAGTTGACAACGAATTTATATATGCTTAAAAATACAAGAATTTAATACAGCTATTGGAAGATTTAATTACTCGACAACTGCACCAAAAACTTGACAATTGTTATAAATTTGATAAAGATGTATATATAAAATATTAAATAATGGTAAAGTCACACTTATCAACGCAAGTATATATATCGCTCAAGTAATATAGGGCTCTAACGGAGTCCTAGATGTCGATCCCATAGGGAGCAATATTAGAGGCTACGAACTAAGATTTTAGAAAATCAATTTTTAATCACAACAGTATAGTTCAAATTTCTTATCTGTCACTAATAGGAAATTTAAATAAATATGTAATTTTAATAACTCTTAAATAACAAATTATACTAAAAAATTTTCTAATGTAAAATTCAATATAAAAGAAAACATTCTTCACCTTGTGAAGAAATTAAAGTGAATGGATAAAGAGAATTAATTCAAATTGGATTGTGTCAAATAGAAGCATACCTATTCTTTACCCTTTGGTTCTGGCATAAAGAACATTGACTAATCTTATGCTTGGTTACTGAATCTATGGCTAGGCTGGGAGGATACCGGCTCTCACTTCGGAGCTCCCACCTGAGGGCTAACTTCTACACTTCAGCACCCAAATGATAGGACCATGTTAAAGATTTTAGTCTGTCACTCTAAAATTTTCAATTCTACGCCCGATTATTTTATTTCCCTATTTATTTGCACTTAACTTCCAAGGGCTTTGACCTCCCTGAAAATTGGATGTAATCTTCACTTTAGTTGTAAAACTCAACATACTTTAACAAATCAATTGGCCATATCAAATGTAAATTACGATCAAATTGAAAGGATCATCACAACTTCTTTAACTCTTTCATGGCTGAACCAATTCAAATCACCATTTCACAAAATCTTAAGACAAGGAGAAAGACAGAGAAAACTACTCAGAACTAGTGAGGAAGATACGAAGAAACTCAGAATTTATATATAAAATGAAATTCATATAAACTACAACAAGTACATAACACTTATCACTAATTTCTCCCCAAGCAAACTCCTCGAAGTTCCTCTGAATCTCTTCCTTTCTTTACAGTGCATAGAATTCTTCTTCGAAAAGGCAAGGAAGAAGAAATCTCTCACTTTCCCTTCACTCTTACAATCTCTCAAAGAATTCCTCGCAATCTAACCCTAAATTAAACTCTATACACACTACTGGGGCTCTTGAACTTCTCTGAACCTCCCTCTATTTTTTGGCCAAAATCTTCTCTTAAAGTTGTAGAAGAGTTTTTCCAAGAGTTGCCTAAGCATCCCTTCAAAAATCGTCCACATTCAATGCACCAGTTGAGATAATTGCCGATCTTGTCGTCGGCGGCCTCAAGGAGGTCGTCGGTAGGCCTTTTAAAATATTTGATCTGGACTCTCTGGAAAATTTTGTCGTCCGCGCCCTAGTTCAAATCTTCATATTTTGGTCCTTTTCGCTCCAAATTCGCTCCTTTTTGCATCTTTTTGCTCCAATGACCATAATTCATCGTACCTGCAACAAAACATCAAAAATACCCTTCTTTAAAGTGTAATATCATCAAAATCAGTGTAAAATAGGTATGAAAATCTCAACATATTTTCCTTTGGTCAAAATCCCCCAAACTTAACTATTACTTGTCCTCAAGTAATTTTAGTACTACATAAAAGTTATGATCTATTGTAGTAAACTTTTAATTTAGAAATACTATAAGTTTGATTTAAGTAAACACCATAGTGAGATTTTCAAAAAAAATTCAAGTGATTAAATTAACTTTGTAGGTACAAGATTATCCAGTCATCAAGTTTAAGAGTTCTAGTTTTCTATTCATTTCAAGAATGACTATTTGTTGTAATATCAAGTTGCTTAGAATATTCAAATGATAGGAAGTTCATTAGAACACTACTAGTAAAATATGCTAATTCATAAATATAAGTTTAGGAATGTATTTAGGTTTTCCCTTTAGGTAGGTATAGTGAAGCCAATTTTTGATTAGGTATCTCCTCAAACTTCTCCTCGCTTTTATATTTTTTTCTTTCTTTTCTTTTCTCTTTTTCATTTGGATTTCTTTCAATCCTATATATTTTTCTTATCTTTTCAGGGATTGTTGTCAATCCTTTCTTTTTCCTTTTTCAAGTGAGGATTACTATATCTATATAGCCTTTAATGATTTTGAACATCACCTTTCTTTCCCTAAATTTGAAACTCAAAGCGTTCCTTTACATTATAAATATTTCATAGCTTTTACATCATTGAGCCCAATATTTTCTTCTCAAATGAATTTCCAAGATTCTTAATACTTCAAAATATAGTTTCCTTTACTTTAAATAGTTAACTATATTCTTATTCTCTTATATTAAATATCTTAATCTACAAATCTAATTTTCATTGCAAAAATATTCCTTTAAATCTACCATAATATTTAACTATCTACAAAATATAGTTCGCTGAATTAAATTAACTACATAAAATAATATCAATAATTTTTCAAAATATTTAAATTGAGAACATCTAATAGTTAATCTTTTCTTCCCTCCCCCAAACTTAAATTTTTTAATATGGAATGATACAGGTGGAAAGAAAAATTCTAAATATAAATCATACCTTAGTATTTTAGGCATTTTCATCATTCTGAAATTTTTGCAGTCCTTCTCAAAATTTCTACTTTACCTGGTCTATAACATTAGGAGCATTCTATACATATAAATCATTAGAGAATTTGTTGGGTAATGAAATTTTAAAATAAGTAATAAACTAAACATTGTACAAAACACTATATTTCGCTAACATATCCGCAATACTAAAAAAAATAATTACGATTAAAATGCAAAATAAAAATCACATCACATTACAATTTAATAAATTTCAACTACCACACCAAAAAATTATAACAATAATTAAAAATTATCCAATTGCAACATAAAAATAAAAATGAAAGTACAAACACACAAACATCTATCTCTATTACAAAAATTACAAAAACAAAAGTAAAAGTACATCAACTACTATCATATGTCAAAATCCGAAACAATATTTTTGTCTCCTTGGTCAGCTGGTGGATTGGGCCGATACTGAGTATATCGGGGGCATTTAGGAAAAGTAACATCAGACACACCTCTGTAGTGACGGGCCTGAGCTTTGTAGTAAGCTATCTCAAAATCTGAATGCCTTTGTAGGTACTCACTATCATAATCATATCTACGTTCTAAACCCTCAATTCTTTCAATTATTAGCTCAATACTCTTTTTCTACAAGGTCAACTCATTCATTAAATCATTCAGGCTAGGGGAACTAGAAGAAAGAAGGTCATAATTAATAGAGGGGATATCTCTATTAGTAGAAGGTTCTTGACTCCTACTCACAGTTCTCCATTTTTCATGGGATTCATATGTCATCAAATTAGCTTTACTAATGGGTTGCATAGGGTAAACCCATTCTTCATTATCTCTAGCTTCAACTCCATAAAGTTAGCAAAGTGCATAAATGAGGCCAGGATGGCCCAGACCTCCACTTGGTTCACTTTATGCCGTGGTCAATATATTTTTAAAAAGAATTCTCCTCACATATATAGTTTGATTATTTTGAATACAAAAATTTAGGATAGCTCTATCTCTTATTACCTCACTATGGTGATATGTAGGTAACAGAGTAGAGGAAATAAAATAGTGTCACGCTTTAGATGTGACATTCAACATGGAAGCAAAAAAATTTACCCATTCTCGTTGCTTTATCTTCCATGTCCCTTTCCCATCAGTGAGAAAGTTGATGATATCATTCAGCGGGCCTTCCCTTGTATTGAAGGTTTCATAATGGCAGTTATAGGAGTCTGGGATTTCATAAAAGGAGTTAATGCGGGCGGCACTAAATTCAACAGAAAATTCCTGTAGTCGAACGGTTTCGTCCTCATAATAGTATACATTGGCATAAAATTCTTTAACAATATTCACAGCAGCCCTATTGGTGGTAAAACATAAGTTTTCCCACCTTTGTTCGGTAATAACTTGTTCAATTTCTCCTCTTGAACTCTCAAAAACTCGATCTTGTATACATTTCTTTCCTTGAAAAACTGAAGTAAATCTCGACTAAGCCTTCGCATTGACGAAGCAAGACTCGTCAAACTCAAGTCACCTCTTCTGTCATGCAATCATGTCAATCTAGTCAAAATTATAGAAAAAATTCCAAAATATACTTTAAATACTCAAATAATGGCTTCTAAGATTGACTCTAAGAGTTCAAAACTAAATTTGATGAATTTCTTCCCAATATTTTCTCCACATTCTCAAAATTTTCAGATCTTCTCAATGTGGAAGAAATTCACGGTGAAAATTAAATACTTTTAATTTGGAGTAAAGCTCTTACCAAGAGATGATCAAATCTGGTGTCTAAATGCTCTGAAATCGCTCCCAAATCCAAGATCTTCAAGCCCTAGATCAAAATTTTCATTTTTAAGAGGAACGGGATGATGAATAGTGGCGGTTAACTTGTCAAAATTGCGGTTAAAGGTATTTTTTCAGGATCTCACAGTTAGCCGTCCGCGAGCTCTATTGAATTAATTTCTTAAGTCTCAGGAAAAGTCCTTCATCAGCGGCATCGAGGGCGCCATCGGCGAGCTCTATTGAAGTGGTTCAATTTCCAGATTTTTACGATTTCAATCAATTTCAAGCCTCAATGACATTTGCTCAATCATTATTGACACAAGTTTTAAGTGATTAAATGATGTACTAACATAAATAAACATTCATAACACAAAACATCATAATTATATATAATTTCTAAGGGTTACAATACACGTTACACGACACACCTAAGTTTGGTATTTTATCAACGTTAATACATCAATTCAGTGTCACAATCAAAGCTACAACACTCAAAACCCTGAAAGCAAACATCCTATGCTCAATCTCAACTATAGTGAGATCTAAAAGAAAAATTTAAAAGCAAAGCAAACACAAAGTTCAAACCAAATTACACACATAGACATACAGGTAGCAAGGTAAATCTACTACTCTTCTGATTCAATACTTGTTTTTCCTTTGAGACCGCCCATTGATTGAACATGAACAAAGAGGTTATAGAAGGGTTTGTATGGAAACTCTTTAGTAGAGTCCACTTCTATCAATCCCATCTTTCTTATCTATCATATCAAGCTTCTTTCGATATGTCCAGAGTGAGCAAAATGCTCTTTCATCCTTCAGTTTGGAAGATCGAAAAAAACATAGATATTGTTAATTGCATTCATAACATTTTGTACTTCTTTATCCAATTTCTTGATTCTGTGCATGATAACTTGTATCTTGTCCTGAGCTAAAGGTTGAATAGGAACTGAATTTTGAGACGATTGATCCACCATAATAGTCATATCATTTTCATCTTCATTGGTTGTGAATCTCTCAATTGGGTCCAAAGGCTTCCAAGGTAGAAGTACATTTTCCCAATTCTCATAAGATACTTGGAACTGACTGCAAAGTAAGAAAATTGTTGAAGGATGTCCAAGCCCATAAGTTGATCCATGAACGATCAGGCCCAAAACAGACTTCACAATTATTGATCCAATATCGATCGACAGTCCCATTTGGATGCAGTAATTCAGAATAACACTTTTCTTAGTAACTTTATTGATCCTCATTGTAGGTAATAGTTTTGCAGAAATGAAGAAGTGTCAGTGTTTTAAAACGGGGTTTAGAAGTGTCATAGGAAAACTAACATACCCATTTTCTCTCATTTCTCAGTCTTCAGTTTCATCCGTCAAATATTAGTACATCTCATTCATCAGGTTTCTTGTTAGGACAAAGTTAGAATAATGGCAGACAAGAACATTCTCTAGCATATATAACTCATTAATCTATACAGGAGTAAAAATTATCCATCTACCTCGCACATAGATGACTCCCCAGTTGATTCCATGCAAATTTGCATAAAATTTCATCACTACAGGGACAACTACGGCGGTTGTAGCGTAGCACAACACTTCCCATCTTTGTCGCACAATCATCTCTTCAATTGTTCTTGAAGGATTGTTTAGTCCTCGATTCACGAATCTTCTTTCTTTGATTAATCTCCTCTTTGTCGGCACTTTGTTGAAGATTCACTACGCCTCCGGAGTAATGAACTTTCTCTGGTTGAACACGAACAATCTATGGTTTTCAGAGGAATTAGACGCCATATAGATTAATTTGGTGGAGTTTCAATTCATTTTTGGGAAAATATGAACTTAGGAACCAAATTTGGAAGTTTATAAGGAGTAACTCTTGCCTAAAATTGCCAAAAACTGTCAAAAACCATTATTTCAAACTCCGGAAATTGTCATCCTGCCATTCTCGCTATCGGTGGCGTCGATGGCGCCATAGATGAGCCTTTAGAATTTAATTTACTGGACTCTCGAGAAAAACCCATTGTTGGCGGCGTCAATGGTGCCTTCAGTGCCCATGGCAAAAATTGCACAGTTTCACTCTGATCCGAATGCGATCTAATTTTTTCTATGGATCCAATTTTTGTGATGATTTAAGGGTAAATATGAGTAGTAGAGTTCAATACTACCCCAAACTAACGATAGTTTCAAATAAAACTACTATAATCGCAATAAAAATAAAGATATAAAGCACTTAGTTAGAAATTTGGTATTTTACCCTCAAAATATGGCTTTAATATGTGTCCATTTATTTTAAATCTATTCCCAATTTTTTGTTTTTCAATTTCAATAGCTTCGTAAGTATAAACTTGAGTCACAGTAAAGGTTCCTAACCAATGAGACTTCAATTTCCCAGGGAATAGATTTAGTCTTGTATTGTAAAGCAAAACTTCTTATCCTGGTTCAATTTTCTTCTGGTTAATCTTCCGATCATGCCATAACTTTAGTTTCTCTTTATAAATTCTGTCGTTATCATAAGATTCATTTCTTAATTCTTCTAATTCATTCAATTGTAACAATCTCTTCTCACCAGCATCTTTCCAATTATAATTGAATTATTTAATCGCCCAATATGTTTTATGCTCTAATTCTACTGGTAAGTAACAAGTCTTTACAAAAATCAGCTTGTAAGGAGTCAATCCAATGGGAGTTTTATAAGCAGTCATGTAAGCCCATAATGTGGTATCCAGTCTAGTGGACCAATCTACTCTACTAGGGTTTATAGTCTTCTCAAGTATTTGTTTAATCTCTCTATTATAAATTTCAGCTAACCCACTGGTTTTAGGGCTATGAATAATATTAAACTTTTCTATCAATCTTTAAATGTCTTTATTCATAAAATTGAATCCTCCGTCAATGATAATCATTTTCGGCATTCCGTATCTAGTTAAAATATTTTTCATTAAAAATCTTGAAACACTTAGCGTCACAACAAGTTAAAGCTTGTGCTGCAATCCACTTTGAAACGTAGTCTACTGCAGTTAATATGTATAAGTTATCAGATGAAGGAATGAATGGTCCCATGAAATCTAATCCCCAAACATCAAAGATCTCAACTTCTAACATGAAATTCAGAGGCATTCCATTTCTTCTAGATATATTGCCTACTCATTAGCATTGATTACAAGTTTTTATGTATCTGTAAACATCTCTAAAGAGAGTAGGCCAATAGAATCCAACTTATAAAATTTTATAAGCAGCTTTATCAATCCCAAAATGTCCTCTAAGTTTAGAATCATGACATTTCTGAATGATTAGTTTAGTTTCTTCATAAGGTACACATCTTCTCATAATAAGATCCTTACTTTGTTTATATAAAATAGGTTCATTCCAAAAATAAGCTTTCGCATCATGAATGAATTTTCTTTGTTGTTGCAATGTCAGCATCGGTGGTAAAATATCACTTATAGTATAATTAACAATATCAGCATACCATGGTATTTTCCACTTGTTGACCTCACTTTTGGTTGAGGTTTAGTTTTTCCCTTCTAGTAGCCTAAGGTCTAGCCATAGGACTTTCCTATTGACTATTCCTAGGAAACTAGATCAGGAACCCGCACCACTAGAAATTCCAAACTCTTCTCTACTCAACTTGAAGTTCAACATATTGGTCCTAACCTCTAGCTCTTAGTAGGTAGGGTCACTATGGAGGAAACTCAAGATGAGTCAAACTTAGGACTGCTGGACCTTAGGGTTGACCCTGGGTGTTTTTCTAGAGCTAAGGCACTCAATACACTCACTACACTTATCTGCACACACATTCACTCACAACCCTAAACTCAAATTTCTAGCCTAGATTCCTTAATCTTTTGGGATACTCATGTAGATGGTTCCCTAAACCCACTAGTCCTAGGGCTATGGTTTGGCTAAGACCACTATGTAGAGGACCCAAAATGGGGTTTCCATTGGTCCATGGCTTGTTGGTGATGGTTGGTACTTTAATACCCCAAACACCCACAAATTACCAAAATACCCCTATTTGGCCCAAAATTCCAAAAATTCCCCAAAAAATGCCAATAAATCCTAAATATTTCCAATTTCATTTCTCTCAACTACCATATGACTCAATTTGAACAATTTTACCATCTTTAACCAAAACGCCCAAATTTGCCTTTGAGTGCCCAAATTCCCCCAAATTCAACTCAAATGTCCATCAATTTGATCTCAATAGACCCCAATTCCAATCCTAAACTCAAATTAACTTTTTATATGACAAAAATAAACCAAATCTAAGCCTAATTGGCCCATGATTTGAGCCAAATTTTGAGTTAGGTTAAAGCCCCAATTTTGACCACATGACCTAATCTCACTAAATTTAACCCATAGCCTAGTCAATTGGTCTCAATTAATGTTGAAAAACCTTTATAACATTCTTATACATCAAATTCAACCATTAATTGGCCTTGGTGAAGCCTCATATCCATTTTATTTTGGCCTAAGTCCAAAATTCCCAAATTTAGCCCCAAATTGGCTAAGTCCCCAAATTTCACCCAATTGATTGCCTTAACCCCCAAATTGGCATCCAATTCATGCTGAAAACTCTTAATGAGGTCCCTATTGACCACTAACAACAATCAATTTGGACTTAGCCCAAGGCTAACCCAAGTCTAGCACAACATGACCCAAATTGATTAAGGTTCAAAATTCCCTCAAATTGACCCTTCAATTGAGCTCAAAACCACTTCCACTCTTCACCAAATTTGTTCCTTATTCATCTACACCAAATGAAATATTTATTTGGGCCAATTGACATGGCTAGCCTGGCCCAAACCCAAGTTTTGGTCATTTGCACCCACTTGGACCCATGCACTAAATGTGACCTAACCACCCTAAAGTCACCAAATTAA
>NEWO01000616.1:75540-91816 GCA_003013225.1 Phalaenopsis aphrodite | reverse complement strand
AGTCTAAGTCTAACAACATCGTTTGAAACTCTATCATATTTAAAGATAGCACAAAGTTCTAAAAAACTAGCGAGGTGTAAATTAGGATCTTCTTTTGGTGTACCTCCGAATTGATTGTTTTGTACCATTTGGATAATAGCAGGTTTAAGCTCAAATGAATTAGCAACTACATCAGGATTTTGGATAGATAAGTGAATTTCATCTACTGTAAGATTTGCATAATCTTGTAGAGGTCTAGGTTGGTGTTCATTTTCTATTCCTTGATTGTTTACGTTGTTTTCCATTGTGTCAGGATTTCTAGGTTATCTTCTTAGTTTTCTAATTCTTCTAACAATGTGTTCGAATTCTAAATGATAGGGTATATGATTTTCAGGTCCAAATTTACGCATACAATTAAAATCAGTACACAGAAAAACTATTAACTAAATATGAAAATAAGTTGCAATTCCAATAAAAATTTTCTAATAGTCATAATTTGTTCGTTACTCTAATTATGATTCTTGTTTACTCCCCAGCAATGACGCCAAAAACTTGACGGTGACTTTATATATGCTTAAAAATACAAGAATTTAATACTATTACTAGAAGATTTAATTCCTCGGCAACGACACCAAAAGCTTGACAATGGTTATAAATTTGATAAAGATGTATATATAAAATATTCAATAATAGTAAAGTCACACTTATCAACGCAAGTATACATATCGCTCAAGTAATACAGGACTCTAACAGAGTCCTAGATATTGATCCCACAGAGAGTAATATTAGAGGCTGCGAACTAAGATTTTAGAAAATCAATATTTAATCACAACAATATAGTTCAAATTGCTTATCTGTCACTAATAAGAAATTAAAATAAATATATAATTTTAATAACTCTTAAATAACTAATTCTACTAATAAAGTTTCTAATTTGAAATTCAATATATATGAAATTATCCTTCTCCTTGTCAAGAAATTAAATTGAATGGATAAAATGAATTAGTTTAAATAGGATTGTGCCAAATATGACCATACCTAATCTTTACTCTTTGGTCCAGGCATAAAAAACATTAACTAATCTTATGCTTGGTTACTAAATCTGTGGCTAGGCTGGGCGGATACCGGCTCTCACCTTGGAGCTCCCAAGTTCCCCTCACCTGGGGGCTAACATCTACACTTCAGTACCTAAATGGTAGGACCGAATTGATGATTTTATTCTATCACTCTAAAATCTCCAATTCTACGCCCGATAATTTATTTCCCTATTTATTTGCACCCAACTTTCAAAGGCTTTGACATCTCTGAATCTTGAATGTAATCTTTACTGAATATAAATTAAGATCAAAGTGAAAAGATCATCACAACTTCTTTAACTTTTTCATGACTCAACCAATTCAAATATCCATTTCACAAAATCTCAAGACAAAGAGAAAGACAAAGAAAACTACCATAACTCATGGGGAAGATACGATAAACTCAGACTTTATATATAAAAATAAATTCATACAAACTACAATAAGTAAATAACACTTATCTCTAATTCCTCCCCAAGCAAACTCCTTGAAGTTCCTCTGAATCTCTTCATTTCTTTACAGTACACAGAATTCTTCTTCGAAACGGCAATGACGAATAAATCTTTCACTTTCCCTCTACTCTTATAATCTTTCGATGAATTTCTCACAATCTAAGCCTAAATTAAACTCTCTACACACTACTGGGCTCTTGAACTTCTCTGAATCTCCCTCTATTTTTCGGCCAAAATCATCTCTTAAAGTTGTAGAAGAGTTTTTTCAAGAGTTGCCTAAGCATCCCTTCAAAAATCGTCCACATTCAATGCACCTTTTGAGATAACCGCCGATCTCACCGTCAGCGACCTCGAGGGCGCTGTCGGCAGTCCTTTTAAAATATTTCATTTGAACTCTCAGGAAAATCTCGTCGTCGGCGTTGTTGGGCTTGCTGCGGCAGCCTAGTTCAAATCTTCATATTTTGGTCATTTTTGCTCTAAATTCACTCTTTTTTACATTTTTTTGCTCCAATGACGATAATTCATCATACCTGCAACAAAACATAAAAAATACCCTTCTTTAAAGTGCAATATCATCAAAATTAGTGTAAAATAGGTATGAAAATCTCAACATATTTTTCTTTGGTCACCGGTCTAAAGGGTAAAGAATAGGTATGCTCGTATTTGACACAATACAATTTGAACTGATTCAATTTATCAATTCACTTAAATTTCTTGACAAGGAAAATGATGATTTCTTATATATTGAACTTCACATCAGAAACTTTATTAGTAGAATTAGTTAATTAAGAGTTTATTAAAATTATATTTTAATTTCAATTGCCTATTAGGGACAAATATGCAATTTAAACTATACTGTGGTTATTAAGTATTGATTTTTTAAATCTTAGTTCGTAGCCCTAATATTACTCCCTGTGGGATCGATTTTGAGGACGCCATTAGAGCTCTGTATTACTTGAGCGATATGTATATTTGAGTTGATAAGTGTGTCTTTGCAATTATTGAATATTTTATACACTTCTTTATCAAATCAATAACAGTTGTCAAGTTTTTGGCGCCGTTGCCGGGGATTTAAATCTTCTAGTAGCAGTATCAAATTCATATACTTTTAAGCATATATAAAGTTGCTGTCAGATATTGGTGACATATGTTCAAAGATTTGAAATTACTGTTATATCTTATTTTCCTCCTCAAAATGCTTAATTTTTAGGGAATTTTACATACATATCGTAAATTTCTTATGTATTTACATGTCTAACACCTAAAATTTGATACTTAACTTTATAACACTTTGATGCCTATGCATGAGAAGTATTTCACTTTTAAAAAGTTAGAAATTGTAGTATTTTTTATTTGATAATTAAAATTTTAGTGACAAGAAGGTAAATGATGCCTATGATTGAGGAGATGTATTTCGCTTCTAGAAAATTAGGAATGGTAGTATTTGATGGTTTGATGTTTAAAATTTGAGTGGAAAGCAGGTAAATTTAAAATTTTAGGTGATTAATATGTAAATATATAATATTTTTTGTAAGTAATTAAATGCCCTTAAATTTTTTGATATTTTCTTATCTACAAACTCACTCTTTCAAGGCATCATATCATAGGATGAAAGGAGTGTCTTTCTTTGTGATGGTTAAGTCATGATTCATGGTTTTTTTAAGTGAGTTGTAAATATCATATATATATTTAAAGCCAAATTTATGACACATTTTCATGTTTTAGTATTTCTATGTGTTTTTATGTCCTAAGATCTGAGATGTCTTGGTTTCGAAAGGTTTGAAAATAACCCATTGAGATGTTGCATGCCTTAAAAGTTTATAACATTTGCAATTTTTTATAAAAAAGTCTGAAATGGGCTTCTTTTTCTACTGTTATGAAATTTTTTTTTTGTTATGTTTTGTTATTTAAAACCTACACTATGTTTTTTTTTTATAGTTTCTATTCTAAAACAAATTATTTCATGTTCTCCCATTTAATTGGCAATCCCCAATGAGAAAAACAAAAGTGCTCAGATCATTATCCATGTGGGATAGGGAGGTTATTATTATTTCTCGTGATCTCTGTCATAAGAAGGTCGAGCTGGAAAATAGACGCACTACATATTTTAACAAAGAAATGTGACAAAATCTAATTGTAAATTCAGGGAATTGATAGGAAGGGATTATGATAAGATGACATTTAAGAATAATTGGGATCAATTAAAGAAGGATTGAAATTTATGAAAAAAATTTGAAAGGGGATCAACAGAATTAGGTTAGGATTCGTTGATGTGGATAATTGATGCAATGGAAGATTGGTGGACTGAGAAATTACAAATAATGACATACCAAAGATTACTTGTTTTTCCATCGTTTATCCCACTAAGATGACTTAACTGATAAAAGATGTAATATCTTGAAGGCAGTGCCAACAATAAAGAAATTTAAAATCAGTGGCATTGAACTAGTACTAGAAAAGAAGTTAGACAACATGTTTTCACCCCAAGCGAGCAGGGGTTTACTGGCTTACTAGAAGTCATGGGAACCGAGCAAGTAAGTGACTTAGAAGAAGGCCCCAGCCAAATCATTATGGATGTTGAATCCACATGTGGGTCGAAGCAGCCTAAGGTGAAGGAAAGGGAAAAGGAGCAGCATACATCAGAGGCACAATAAAAAAAACTGGTTGAATCCTCCATAGTTAAGTCCAGTGCCTCGCAAGACACATTTATTGATGATTGTCTTTGAGTACTAGATACATATATTGAAGGTAAGGCACAAAAAATATCTATTTAAATTTTGTGAAGTTGTTTTGAAGACCCAACCCACAACAATTTTTCATATAGATGGATACACAATTCCGAGTCGATTACTTATGCTCTTTCATGGACATATGATTATTTTAAGTCATTATCTGTCTGTTTTCTTATTAATCTTTCAATTTTATTTTATGATTTATTTAATTTCTTTTTAAGACACACATTTAGTATGCTTTGATCATATTATTAAGGATTATTATTGTCCGATGTTCTATTTTTTTCATCAAATGGATTAAGTTCTTCTATGTTAAAATTTGTACATTGTCCCTTTTGAAACTATTATAGGATAGATCTGGAACAATTCCACTTCAACTGAAAAGTTGCTATCAATTATACTCTGTAATATGAGCAGTACCTTTCCTACATCGACCAAACCTCATGTATGACGTAAAGTTATATTAGGGATAAATGGGTTGGTGAGATATTACAAGGCCACTCAACAGGGTATGCTAACATGCTCCATATGACAAAAGGTTTATTTATCGATATGCTTAATGAACTTAAAATCCATCATATATTACATGGCTCAACAAGAATGACAAGAAAAGAGGTGTTGCAATAACTTTCTACATCTTATCACATAATGAATCTATTATATGAGATATGGAGCGATTTAAACATTTATCGGAGACTATCAGTAGGTGTTTATTGGTGTGTTTGAATGATCTTGTAAGTTTGGCATCCAAGATAGTTAAGCCCGATAACCCTACATTCGAGTTCATTACTATACAAATCGTAAATAACTCTCGATACCTGTCATTTTTTAAAGAATTTTCTAAAATATCATTTATACATCAACATGAGTTACATGCAAAATCTAAATGAATTATATCTAATATGACATAAATGTATTGAAGTTATTAATGGAATGCATGTTGATGCTCGGCTATCTGGCACAGAGAAGGACGTCTACATTGGAAGTCGTGGCTCTCCCACACAAAATGTGTTGGTCGTGTTTGACTTTAACATGTACTTACTTTTTTTATCGTTGGATGGGAAGACAGTGCACACGATAACAATGTTTTTAAGTTTACAACCATAAATCGAAGAAACTGCTTCCCATACCCACTTTCAATACGTATATATAACAAATATGTTTGATATTTTTTGTTCATTACTAATTGACGTATTTAGGCATGTAAATATTACTGGGTTGATTCTGAATATCCTTTAAGGAGGGGGTATCTGAAGTCATTCCCTNTGAATATCCTTTAAGGAGGGGGTATCTGAAGTCATTCCCTAACACGAAGTACCACATTCACAATGTTGATAGATCTAGCGGGGTTGCACGTTGTAGGAAGGAAAAATTTAACAAGAGGCATTCTTTCTTATGAAACATGATCAAAAGATCCTTCGGAGTGTGGAAAAAGAAGTGGGTGATATTGTGTGATATACCGACTTACCCATTTTTGAAGTAAGTGCAAATAGTAGTGGCCACTGTTGCACTATAAAACAATATTTGACAACACCCCTCTAGATCAGATGTAGACTTCACCCTCGCAAAAGATGATCAGCACCAGCTCCTGTCAGAAGCATCTGAATTCCATGTTGGACAATCCATACAACAACAATAAATGGAATCATTGCATCTGGCATGTCAGCATTGAGAGAGTAGATAGTGGATGACATTTTTCAATCTTGAATGAACCTATCTTGATATTTTAAGAACAATTATGTTTTCTATATCTCAATTATATTACAAATATTTTTTAATTTAAAAATTTCATGCCATTATTTTTTTTTCTTAATTTTTGTTTGAGTATTATATGTTTGTTTTTTTTGGTGGGCTTGTGAGGTACATGATGAGACTTTGGACATTATCAGTTTATCTGGATGACCTATTGCTTATTGTTGGTTAGTGTTACATGTGAAATCCCAATGAAGGCAACCAAGTGGTTTTTTTCTTCTCGGGGCATTAGTTTAAGAGGCATTTCTGGATGAATTTTCTGTGTACATGCATAATAAAGGCAACTAATTACCTCTATTCTTTCGGTGCAACAATTCTTTAGGCTACTCTTGATGGCCTTTTTTTGGTGATATGTATATATGACACATGGGAGGTTGGTTTTATGTGGGCTAAAGGCAACCAAAAGCTTATTTCCTTAAAAGTCATCTATCGTATTGTAGTGATAAATTCGTTAGTTGGTGTGGTGAATTCTCCGAGTCCTCATGCCTGCTATTTTTTTATGTAATCAAATAATTTTTTATTCAATACTATTTCTTATTTTCAATTTCCATGATTTTTTTCTTTTTCTTTACATTTGAACTTTATTTGTATTTTTCTTTATCAGCTTGTGAAGTCTATTAAGGGACATTGAATATTTTGGGTTCGTCTGGATGGTCTGTTGGTCGTTCTTGGTTAGTGTTACATGTGATTTCCTAAAGAAGGCAACATAGATCCCCTCTTCTTCTCAAGGCATCGGTTTATGAGGACCTACTAGATGACCTTATTTGGTGATATGCACATGTGGCTCAGGACGTTGGTTTCACATGGGTGAAATGCAACCAAGAACCAATTTCTTACAAAGGCCACTATTTTCATGTAGTGACAAACTTATTGATTGGTATAACGAGGTGTACATGTTTTTTTTGTATTGTTATGAAACGATTTTTTTTTAATTATCAATTATATATCCATAACAGCTTTGTTGCAAACAACACAACTGCACAGTGACAGAATAACCATTTATCTAGAAATAACTGCAAATCAGCAGTTTTCCAAACGCACAAACCAAACACTCAGCCAGCTTATCGAGATCAGAGACATAATGGTCATTTTTGCAGAAATAGCTATAAATCAGCTGTATTTTGAATGCACAAACCAAACAGTTAGTCAGTTTAACTGGATCAGTTGTTGTTCAGCAGCGTATCAGGATAAGCTGGATAAAATGCAGTTGACCCAAATATACCCTAAATTGGTAAAGTCTTTCAATGATGGAACAAAATTTGTTAGGCCTCTTTATAAAAAAAACATTAATCTTCATGAACATCCTATGTTTTCACCCAACATATCTAACATAACTAAGTTAGCTTATTTGATTTTTTTTCTTCAACTAATTTTGTATTTTTCTATTTCCATAACGAATAAAAAAAATATTAAATGTAAGAATCGCGTGAAGATAAGTATTGTTTTGAAACATATTAAAACTTGTCAAAATGTATTTTTTACAATTCACTAAGTTATTGTTATGGAGTCTAATATCTCAATTGAACCTTGTCCAATAATTACATTTCAAAACGACAAAACTAGTACTTCAGTCAAATTACAGCACTACCATCCTGTAGCTGTGATTCAAACTACGAATCAATTTTACTTTTAGGAGAAAGCCGTTTCTCTTGCAAAAGTAACTAATAAAAAACAAAAGTATAAATATTTTGACATTTTGCAGAAAAAAATTTACAGAAATTAACCAAAAATTGAAAATAAAAGGAATGATTCTGAGTTGTACGAGAAGTAAATGTGTGATATACAAGACTGAAGATATTTGACAGACGAGTAAAAGCGTGGAGTTATAAAAGGCTACGGACATGGAATGAATTTTATTAATCTGATTTTACAAAAAAACTAGTTGTAAAAGCTACAAATTGGCTGCAGTGATCTAAAGATATACATCTAACTGGATATTCAAATAGCCTCAAACTTCAATATCACATTTATGTAATTCGGAATTATTCATTTTATTTATAATTTTCCGTTAATTAGGTCATTTTGTCTTATGTAAAAACTCTATATAAAATTATCATATTTAGAGCTTTAGCGAGGCTAGATCAAGTTATTATACCAACAGTTCTGTTCATTTAGGCCATTTTTAAATAAAACCAGAGGATGAAATATAAAAATAGAACATCGGAAACAGAAACTAGAAAAACAATCTAACCTTGCCAGCCTTTTCAAAACTTTCTTTTTATTCAAAACAAAGTAGCCCATGTGCCCTTGTTGAAGAGGAAACTTCTGCTAAAAGTAACACATAGTTGCATCATTTTCCTCTCTAATCACTCTGATTTTTATAAACAGGCATACTCATCTCTTTATGAAGGGCATTGTTACACCCCCTATGAGAAATGTTTCATTATTTTAATATCCATGTTACGAATTTGTTTCGCGTGTTATTTTGCTTACATAAATATATCAAAAATCAAAATTAAATAAGCAATAAGGCGCCTTTTCAGAAAATTTTTAAAGTTTTATTAAGAGAATTAAGTAAGATATTTCTAAATTTGGATCATCCCTCATACGGGCCTGGGAAATTTTTCACACCGAAGGCCTTCAACAATTTAAGTACAATTTTTTTTCAACTTTTAAACATATTTTTTTTAGTGCACAATTATTTTTATAATTATTTATGAAAATCAAAAGTTCAAAAAGTTTTTAACATTATTTTAAGAATTTTTTTAAATAAATTTTAAACAAGTTTATTATGTCTAACATATTTATTTACTACATGTGAATGAGGAGCGCTCAAATGGGACGGATTCTTTACTTTGTACAGTTATACTAACGCATTCCATCACATGTGCAATATTTTTAATCCGGGATCATTCCTCATATCAACTTGGGCACAGGTCCACACTTCTAATGATCCAATCAGTGTAATAACATAGCCATCGAAGTACAAAATTTTCAACATAAAAAGATTTCTTCTACAATATAATAAGTCAAGTTGAATTGAATAAACTTTGGGAAAACCACAATGAATTTCTTATGTATATGCGCATGTATATTAAAAATGATCGGTACGAATCTTAAAGATTTCTAGAGGTCCGCTGAAAATGTAACATGGCATCTAATCGACCAAGCACATGGAGACGAATCTGACGCTCTCCTTCTAGGACTGGCCAAATGGGCAAAACAAACCGCCAACAATCCCAGCATGCCGTCTCTTGGCATTGTAACTACCCGGCTTAACAACCGCCCGTAATGGTAACCACTCAACTTAATGGCATTCCGACCTTCTAGCCACCCAGCATAATGGCCGCCCAACACATTAGTTGCTCGGCCTAATGACTGCCCGACCCCTCCTGACAGTATAAATGTGGGCCCCATAAGCCATATTTACTAATAGATTGAAAGAAACTCGTCATACCTAAATATTTTAGGGGTACAACATGTGACTGTATGATGATCCATTTTTATAAATAGAGTCATTTCATAAATAATTGTTACACAAATTTAATGTACATTGATTTGCTATTATTTAACTTTCCCTCTTTTTCTTGAGTATTGTATCTTATAGGTGTGTCTCCTAGAAAATTTTGGATTCAAGAGCACAATATTTTATTTAAGGGGTATTATGATACTCTTCTTAAAAATGATTTATGGACTGCTGCGACGAGATCTGCCTATGACTTTGCAAGATTAAGAGTTACGGGAGAGGCGACGAACCAGCGAAGTAGGCGAGACACGAGTACTGTATGACTCGAGCGGAACGAAAAGTATTCCACAGCTTTCTCAACTAAAAAAACCGATCGATCACGTTGAACTGACCAACCCCATGTCGGGACCGAACGACCATCTCATAATTGACTGTTCCGATCGACCGTTTCAAAAGATACCGAGTCAAATTGTCATGCGGCCGATCACTCCGATTGACTAACAATAACTTTAAAAGGCACAGACGCCTCACGAGACACCAGTGTTGGTTGAAATCAATCGAGCCGACCAGCCAATTACCTTGAAATTGTAATGCAAATATGCATAAAATCTATACAATTAATTAGAGCTTAATAAAATTAAGAACAGTTTCTATAACCATTCTCTTCTTTTTGTAATTATACAAAACACACATACGTAACTATTGGACAAAAATATAAATAAATAGACCCTCCATAAATCCTCCTACAAAGAAATATACTTATTCTACTTTCCCTTCTCATTCACGGACTCAAACTCAGAGGGCATGTTTGTAAAGGATAAATTAAGATCGAAAAATACATATCTCTATGCAAGGATATATACAAATATCCATTGGTACAGTTATGCAGCTGAATAAATGAAATCCGTTATGTACATGGGGATGTGATTCACAGGAATCTCGAAATCCTCATATTAAATGTTAGTTTATTTACAGTGTATAATTTTTTTAATTTAAAATTACTAATCATGTATTGAAGAAAAGAATTTAGTCTTGTATTATTTTTCAGAAAGAGAATAAAAAGTGGTTTAAGAAAGTAATCTTTTTAAAATAAAATGTATGTCAAAATAGAAAGTTATTGCAAGCAAAACTAAAAAAATTGACCCACTCGCTCTTTATCACTAACTCTTACGAAATTTTTGTGAATTAATTGACAAAAACAAAAGAAAAAGGTTTTTAAAAATTATTCTCAAACAAAAATGTATAATATAATTCTCATTTTAAAAATCAGTTAGAAAATAAGAACTCAATTAATATGAAGTTACTGAAGGAGTGTTGTAATACTCTTAAAAAAAGGGATTATTTGAAAAGAAAAAAATTAGGCAAGATAAATGGACTTCAGCTTCCAAAACCTAGAGAACAGGAGCAATTTTGGGACAGGGAACTGAAGTTAATCTCTATAAATTTAAAAAAAAAAAGTGCGAAAAAGTCCAAAGAAATCTCATCCAAAAAACAAATTATTTTTATCTCTTTTATATTTACACAGCCACAGGTTCTGGTAATCCCGCGGAGTAGGAGATGTGGGACAGCGACTCCTGCCTCTGAAACCACTGCTGCTTTGCAATAAACTCTTCTACCGTCCGTCGAAACCGCTCCGCATCCTCCTCCGCCTCCGCAGCAACTCTATCTTCAGCCGCAGGCGGCGACAGCGGCGGAGGCGAGAACTTTTCAGCGTCACAACTTACCTCCGTTTTCGATTCCAGGATCTTTGGCTCCTCCTTTGCCCTCTCAAACTCCTCCGACTGGCTCTGCGTGCATACACGAATCTCGACGCACACTTCCTTGTCCTCGTACACGACCTCCTCATGCTCCCTCAAATGAGGCGGCGTAGAGTAAGTCAGATTAGAGGATATTTCATCAGATCCATCCACGTCGGAGAGAGCGGACGGTGCTTCAGCTGTGGAGGTGATTTGGCCAGATTTGGCGAAGAGGACAAGAACAATGGCGTTTCCGAAGAGGAATACAAAGGTAGGGCTAATAAGAACAACAACGGCGCGGCGGAGGAATGCGCCGGAGTTCCTAGCGATCGGCGGAATGTAGGAATATGAGTAGGAGAGTACGAAAAGAGCTCCTGCGAACTCGAGGAAGCGGAGAAGCCGTCCGATATGCAGGAGCCTGCGAAATCTCCACATCGCCGTTTCCTTCTCCGTCTCCATCGAACGATCGCAAGTTGGGAATCTATCTCGTTCAGAGAGACTGCGTTATGTTCTATGGCGCGAAAATGATATCTCTGGCGAGTAGAGAAACTCGGCGGCGAACTGAAATATCGGAGGAAGGCATGCTGAGGAGCCATTTTATACCCGAGGAGAGCCGGATAATTTGCGGAAAGTGAATTAGGCTAGTGATACGGTCACCTTCCGCCACAGCGGTAAGATGATGGAATCCTGTGGGCTGTTCGGGCCTATGGGGCTGAGAGGAGCTCGGATTTGAGTCACATCAGTAAAATTAAGAAAAAAATTTTTCTTTTCTAAAAAAATGAATTAAATTATATATATATATATATATATATATTTTTATAATTAGCTTAAGTTTTTTAATAAAAAATAAAATTAATGAAAAAAATTAAATTGGGTCAAATTTGACTGTTTGACTTGTCATATTCATTTAGTGAGAACATTAATAGGTCAAAATTTGATCCAGTTTGACCAACAAATTTTTCAAAATATTTATTTATTTATATCTAACTTTAAATATGATAGTAAACTTAACTAAATAAACTGATGATACCGTCTAATTATTAATTTGGCCTTCGTATTTAAGAGATTACATCAATATCCGATATTTTTTATGCATTTCTATTTATAACAGCTAAATGCATTAAATACTTTTGTGTGTACTTACAATGAATGATTGCCTTAAAGGTGGTGTTTTAATTTAAATAATTAAATTCTAAAAACAATTTTTTGATGATATTAAAAATTTGGGTATTTAATAAATAAAATTTAAAATTAAAATTTTTTATTTATGTTTAAACATGGGAACACTTAAATACCCTTAGATTTCAGTTGTATTTATATATGAGTTATTGAGCTTATTAGTGAGCAACTCGTTCAATAAAGTAAGTTGGTATTTATCAAATATTACTCAAGCTTTACTAGAGCTTTGTAGAGTAGTTTGTTATTAAAAATAAATTAGTCGTATCAAGTAAGGTTTATTAAGCCTTGAAAAAGGTATTTAAATGTTATTATTCAATCAATGTGATTTGGTCGTAATCAAGCTTATTGTGTTTTAAAATTTTAAACAATACTGTATATAAATAAATATAAATCAATCAAATAAAAAAAATTTTAAATTGATTTATTTATTAATGAAGTATTTTTGAAAAAGTTTGAATTTATTTGACATAAATAATAGTTATTTGAGGTTAGAAAAATCATATCATTCGCTATTGAAATCCAAACTTTATGAAATTTATTCAGAGGCATTTAATGACCAACAGAGCATTCCATAGTTCAAAAATGGCGCCAGAACTATGGCTTAAAACGAAGCTATTCACAATGCAAACCAAATTACCAAAGAGCGTTTAAGAGGTGGAATGGATTTAATCCAAAAGCAGAAAACATTTTTTGTCCCTAAGCATAGGCCACTCAGATAAGCTTTATTTAGTTGAAAATTTTAATTAGCATAGAAACTAATTTAGTACAAGGGATCATAACATTTATATTTATCAATAAATAAGTTATCAAATATTGAATTTAATTGCGTATATTTACATATTAAAGTCCCGCTTTCTTATTGATTTCCTTAAACCTACCGGCGAGTGAAGCTTATTTGACTTACGTCTCTTTGGTTTCGCGCCATAAGGACCACGGAACCGACGGCGGAAGATCGCGCAGAACCACCGAAACACGGTGTCGCGAGATTTGATGTGGGAGTGCAGAATTGTACGGCCGTGATCACGTGAAGCGTGAAAAGAAAATGGCACAATCGCTCCATGTTGTTAAAGGGGCTAGTTTCTTATTATATAAATTGTTTGGGGGTAATTTCAAAAAATCATCCATCTTACGCAAATTTATTGGGGCAAGGTGGAAAGTTGTTGTCTTTCAGCCGTTGCTTTGTCTGCTAGATGTGGATAATGGGCAATAAATATTATTATCACGTGGATTTATAATAACAGTATTTTATAAGCTAATTATAATATTCAACGAATAATGCTTATCCGACACGCCTATATATCTGGACAAAAATTATTTTCCAGTTTTGAATTAATTCCATCTATCTTAACAAACGGCATTAGTTGATTTGGTTTGCATTGGAGAAGGGATTGGGGAAGGGCTTCATTTTGAGCGAAAGTTGTGCAATTTTTAAACTATGGCTATATAGGTCACTAATAGTTTGAATTTCAATTGCTTAATATATAGTTTTTGCAACCTCTACATTTAATTATATAATTCAATTAATGGATGATTTATATTTTTCTTAAATATATATCAGGATGTGGAAAAATGGAAAATTCTAAATGCAGTCTTATGAACTCTAAAGAGTTAGCATAGTAAAAAAAATTTAATCTGAGATCAACTCATCACCAAATTTATTCAAAGCCTTTATTTTTTTTTTCAATTAAATCTTGAAATTAGGATTTAATATCAAATATTCTCAAAATTTCGGACCCTATACTTAGGTCATCCCTAAATTATATTTGATTTTTTTTTTTTTCATCTTAGAAGCTTTAGTTAGCCTAATTTAATATTAGATAGCCTTTAGCTTTTCTTTGGTCAAATTAAGATCAAGTCCAATTTGACCTAGACCATTTAGACAATTTTATTCCTTGGCTTACTTGAAGGGACCTAAACTACCATGGGCCCAAACCTTAAGCCCACTAGGTTGGTCTAATCAAGCAGTGATTCTTCTTTACCTTAAGCTTGAACGGCCCTTTATTTGGCTAAATCAACCAAAAAAAAATTTCTATCATATGCATAAGGTTTTAAATCCATTTGCTTGGTATAATCATGAAATTAGACAAATCTGCTTAGTCAACCACACAAACTTACTCTCTTGTACAAATCAAGCAATGATCTTGAGCAATCATAATCACAAATTTAGTCTTGTTCGCCTAATATATTTAAGAGAATACTCTTAAGTTGTGGGCCTATTTTATTAGCATAATCAAGAAGATGTCACTAAATTCAAATCGTAAATCTTAAGCCCGTCTACTTAGCCTAACTAAATAGATGATTTCAACTTTAAGTAGGAGACCTCTAGTTAAGCATATACACATTAAAATCATAAAAAAGTATCATTATAATTCTCTATCATCTCCTCTATCTGAATTATTTCATCATTACTAAATTTGAATATTTTCTCTCACTAAAGGGAATTTTTTGTCATTATAGCAAACAATTTTTTTGAGAGACTCATCATGTTCAACTTTCTTTCTTTTACTCTTTGCACTTTTAGAAGATTGATACACAAAAAAAAAATTTAATTTTACATATATAAATTTAAGACTTATATTTGGTGATATTATAATTTAAAGAAATATATTTTCATATTTTATTGCAGGTATACAAAGTCTGGGCATTTGGAACTTAAAGAATATAAAAAATGAGAAAATATGGAGTCAAAATGTGGCATTTTAAAAAAATTAAATTGGCGCTTAGGTGCCAAAACTGGCGCCTAGGCACCAGAATACAGAGAAGATGCCGCCTAGGCTGCAGAGACGGTTATTTTCACAAATGCAATGAATTTGGATAGATTTTAAAGATGTGCCCATGGATACCCTTGGAAATCTCATCCCTTTATTATAAAAAGAGTGTTTTTATGTCAGGAAAAGTAGTGTGTGTGAGGGGGGAGTGAGTATCAAAGTGTGGGAGAGTGTGGTAAGTGTCTCTAAGAGTTGGAAGAGGAGAGAGAATGTGAGAGATTTCTTCTTCCATACAGTTCTAAGGGAGATTTGAGTGTTATTGTGAAGAGAGAAGGAGATTCAAAGGAACATCTAAGGATTTACTTGGGGAAGAGATCGAGTTAAGTTGTTTTACTTTTCTTTCTTGTTTTGTAAACTTTTTATATATATATAATCCAAATTTTGTTGTATCTTCCTCATGAATTCTGAGTAGATTTTTTTGTCCTTCTCCCTTCAAAGAGAAATGGTCATGTCAAGAATCAATATTGTTGTGCAATATTTTAATTTTGTAATTGTGATGATTCAAACTTCTAACTTCATTTACTTTTTGATCTAGCCAACTGAATTGTTAAAGTTTATTGTGAAACATACGATCCGAGGGGACTATGATTTCTACAACAAAGTGAAAATCATATTTGAATTCATGGATGAAAATGTAGTCCATGGGGTTGAGTGCAAATAAATATGGAAATAATCATTGATGGGGGTAGACTTAGAAATTTTAGGGTGACAGACTAAAATCCTCATTGTGGTTCAGGATTTTAGAAACTAAAGTGAGATGTTAGCCATCATGCGAGGTAAATGCGGGAATTCCGAGGTGAGAGCCAGTATCTTCCCAGCATAACCGCAAATTTAGGGAATAAACACTAGATTAACCAATATTCCTTATCTCTTGTAAAAAGGATAAAGAATATAATTCCTCCTATTTGGCACAATACAATTTTCTTCAATTTGATAATTCAACGATTATAATCTCACTGTAAGGTGAATGATGCTTTCTTAATTTTGAATTATTCATCACAAAACCTAATTTGGTTTTTTTTTGTGAATTTAGCTTCGAAGTTTAGAGGTTACTGTAGTAAACAAAGTTTCTTTAGTGGCATTTGTCGATCGCCAAATTGGGAAAGTAATATATATATATATATATATATATATATATATATATATATATATATATATATATATATATATATATATATATATATATATATATATAT
>NEWO01000616.1:0-75375 GCA_003013225.1 Phalaenopsis aphrodite | reverse complement strand
TATATATATATATATATATATATATATATATATATATATATATATATATATATATATATATATATATATATATATATATATATATATTATAATTTGGAAAGTAGAAGTTTAATTTAGAAAATACGAGATCAAACTGATCTCATATAGACAATATTTTAAATAAACGAGCACAAAACAGTAAGTAATGTATCTACACTGAAGAATAGATAAATTACTTACTAGTGAAGCTTGGTGAAATAAACTAAAAAAAAATATGATATTTGTTTAAGGCTGTAAAACCATTTATGTTGATCGATAAATTCCTCCTATGTAATATAAAAGATTAGATGGGGTTTATATTAACCTGGGTTTTAAAGTTTCCTATAAGGGCAAACCCATTAAGTTAATTACATCTTAAAGGACTGAAATCATCTAAGAAAACTCTAGATTTAGATCAAAAAATATTGCCTTCAAGAATTTCAAAGGGTAGGACTTTTCAAGTTTGGATAAATAAGTATCGAATTGGAAAAGATCAAGTTTGGAGCTTTTACTATGAAATCCGAAGAAAGAAAACTACGGGATTCCATGGACTTTGAAGAAAACCTCGGTGACTTCCCAAGCTAATCTATGGTTTGACTTCAATTTTGAAGAGATAATATTAAAAAAGTTTCATCTTGTCAATTACCATTTAGGGTTTACACTTTCATGACACAATCAAACAAATAACCTGAAAGATAAGAGGATTTATGTCATAATGAACAACAAACTCAGAGCCTAAGGTGAGTTAAGACTTAAATTATACAATATGATCGTGCAAATGCTCAAAGATAATGTGAGGATTTACGTTGCACTAGACAAACAATCTCAAAATCTTATGACTTGTTAAAAAAATACACAATACTTCAAATGACATACCTATCTTGAAGAATAGATATATCACTCACTAGTGAGACTCGATTAAACAAACTAAAGATTTTATGATATCTGTTTGGTCAGCCAATCATTTTTATATAAGCTGATAAGTTCCTCTATAAAGTATGGAAGATTATGTAGGGTTTATATTAAGCTGGATTCTTAAAGTTTCCTATAAGGGCAAGCCCTTAAAGTTTATTATACATAGAATGACCGAAGTTACTTAAGAAAACTCTCGATTTAGATAAAAAAATCATGCCTTCAAGAATTTGAAAAGGTTAGAACATTTCAAAAATGAGACCAAGAAGTGTCAAATGGGAGAGGATTAAATTTAAAACATTTTTATTTTTGAATCCAATGGAAGAAAAACGAAGGGATGCCATTGATCCTGAGGAGAACCTCTTTACTTCCCAAGTTATCCTATAGTTTGGCTTCAATTTTGGTGAAATATTATTAAATATTTCATCCTAATAATTATTTTTATTTATGGCTTACATTTGTGTGAGACGGTACACAAATAGCCTGTAAAATAGGAGGGTTTATGTCACAACATATGACAACCTCAAAATCCTAAAATGAGTTCAAGATTAGATTGCACGACATGATCATGCAAAGACCTAAAGATAAAGTGAGAATTTATGTTGCATTAGGTGAATGATCGTGAATTTATATGACAGTATGATGTATGCAGTTATAATCTTAATTTTTCATTACTTATAATTCTTACAATGCAACGACACCAAAAAGTTGATTCAGCCGCAACAACTAAGCAAAAATTTGACTTAGAAGTAAATAAAAATATAATTATTATATTTAATTATGAGATACTATGCAAGTATACGTATTTTTATCAAGTAGTATAAGACTTTTTGATTAAGTCTCAAATATCGAACCCACAGGGACAAAATACAATATGCATCTAAAATCAAAAGATAATAGATAACAAATTTTACTTAGCAAAATATTCTTATTCAAACTATAGATGTTATAATATGAATTAATATTTGATTTTTTTGTAATTTTGGATCATTGTAAGTAAAGTGAACAACTAACAAAACTTAACAAGATATTTTTAAGATGAATGTAATAAAAATAAAATATCATTTTCCTTATCATGAATCACTAATAAATATATGAATTATGTTGTGGAAGTATTCAAATTTTGTTGTACTAAATAGGAACAATAACATTATTTACCTTTATTAGAGATGCTATAAAGAACGTTGCAAATTTAAAGTTTGAGTAATCATGAAGACGGGTTAGGCAGGGAAGATACTAGCCCTCAATCTAAAGTTCTCTGTTCTCCCTCCACCTGAAGCTAACATCTTGTATCAAAACTTGAAATCATAAACCAAATTGGGGGCTTTAGCCTGTCACTCTAAAGTTCTCTAATTTTACACCCTTCAAAGTTTATTTCCCTATTTATTTGTCCTCAATCATATGAATTATATTCTCATCCATACAATCTCATGTGATTCTTACCATTAGTTGACTGAGACAATACAATCTCGGATCTTACATGTTGTCACAAAAAATAATAACATTTTAATTGGCCAAATCAGAAAGTAAAAGAAGTAAAATGATTAAAATCATCACAACTTATTCCAACATTAAAGATTAATACTTCACACAATTTCCATCCAATTCTTAATCACTTATCATTTTAAAGAAAAAAAAAAGATATAGAAACTACTCAGAATTCATAGAGAAAACACGGCCACACTTAAGTTTGAAAGTAGAAATCATGCAAACAAACAAGTAGTCTAAATTAAAACTAAATATTATCACAAAGATAAAAACTTCTCTCAAATCCTAATAAATCTCAAAGTTATTTGGAATCTCTTCTCTTGCTGTCTCTTATAATACTATCTACTCACTTATTACAACTCCTCTCTTCTTCTCTTAATAAAATATCCTAATATATCTAAGAGAGAGGTGTTGGTGGCATGGTTACACGTGTCGACAACTTGTGTGGGAGGAAGGATGGCGAGAGAGAGAGAGAGTGGATGTGTAGGCAAGGGGGAAGGGATCTTCAATCCAATCAAAGTCCTTATTTTATAATTTTTCTGAAGGTGTCTTGGTGTCTCTTGGAAATGTGTCCACATTCAATGAATCTTCCAAAAGTTACCTCCTTTAAAGCCAACTGAATGTAATTTCAGGTCCACTAAATTTTTCCCACATTTTCATCAAGGGTTGCTTCAAACACCTCTTCAAAAATTTGTTCAAATTTGTTGAATCATCAAGTAACTACTTATGGCTCTTAAGCGTAAGGTGCTAGGTGCTTAGGTGCGGCCTTCTTGGTATTACTGGCACGTAAGCACCAATTCTGGGTGCTTAGGCACCATAGTTCCCTTGCACACCTTCTTTATTTTTGCTCCCAATTTGATCCTTTTTCACTCCTTTCACAATTTTTCATCCATTTGACTGTATGTGAAAGAAAAACACCCAAATACCTTTCATTAAAGCACAATATCTAAAAAATAAGTATAAAAATGTGTACATAAAGACTATATATTTTAGGTGTATCAAAATCCCCAAAACTTAAAATGTTACTTGTCCTCAAGTGACACTCCAATCGTTGAAAACCCAAAGTAATTAGATTATGTAAACGAGTTTCTGTAAGATATTATAAAATTTTTATCTAGAAGTATAGTAGTCTAATTTAGAAAAAACATTACTATATGTGACCAACTTAGAGTTTAGAAGTTTTTAATGCAAAAAGTCTAAAAATGTTTTCTTAAAGAAAAAGCACTAAATGGCTTCATTTATTACACAAGAAAAAAATAGTAAAAGAAACACAACCTAAACCTTATACAACTCACTCAAGTGCACGCATGAAATTTAGAAAAAAGATTTAAACACTTTGGGTTGTACGCAAGTGCACGTATCGCTTTACGTAATATAGGGTTTTTTTTTAAACCCAGCATCGATCTCACAGAGAAGCGAGATAGCAAATCCCTTAGGATAATTCTAATTTACTATTATCAGGCCATAGTTTGAAATGTTGATTAAAGTGATTTTTCTAACAAGTACTTCTAAATGAAAAACTTAGGTTTAAAATAACCAGTAACTATTCTTAAATAAAAATATTGATTCTAAAGTGTCGGCGTTATTTTGTGTTGGAGGAGTTACCCGTAAGAAGTTTTCGGTTATCGGAATCAAAATCCCGTTTCCCGCTTCGGAAGGAAATTTTAATTTACATATATATTTAGTTTTAGAAAAATATGAAATTAAACTGACACCATATTTTTCATAGTTTAAATGAAAGAGAGTTATACCTCAAATCCTATATCTATCCCGAAGGATAAACACAAGGTTTGAGGATGAGGCTTAATCAAATAAACAAAGAAACATATGACATTTGTTTGGTCTGTGAAACCTTTATATTTGCTGACAAGTTACCCTATTCAATATAAGAATTAAATAGGGTTTATATTAAGCTGGGTTCGGACATGCTTCCTATAAGGGCAAGCCCCTGTAGTTAAATACATCTTAAATGACCAAAGTCATCTAAGAAAACTCTCGATAAAAATCAGGCAATATTATCTTCAAGGAATTTCAAAGGGTAGGAATTTTCAATGAGATCGGACGTAGAGGTGTGAAAGGGGATTTTTTCAAATTTGGAAACATTTTGATGTAGAGTCCAAAGGAGGAAGGGCTAGAGGATGTCATGGATCCAGAGGAGACCCTCAGTGACTTCCCAAGCTATCATAATGTTTGGCTTTAGTTTTGAGGAGAAATATTTAAGTGTTTCATCCTATCAATTTTATTACTTAGGGCTTACATTTGTGTGAAACTATCACACAAATAATGTAGAAGATGTGAGGATTTAGGTCGTGATAAACAAGAACCTCGGAATCCTAAGATGAGTTTGTGCTTATATTGTATAGCAGAACTATGCAAAGGCTTAAGGATAAGGTGAGGATTTACGTTGCATAAGCAAGCAAACTCGAAGTCCTATGGATTTGTTGTTTAAGTCTTAGGAAGGAAGATTGGTTTAGCTAGGGAAGACAGGTTTTGCTATTGAAGATGGTCGTGGTGCCCACCATGCTAGTTCCAAGCTCCTTGCGAAGGTGAATTCTAATTTTCTAGTGTGTCAAGTTATGATGTCAAATCAGATGACCCTATGGTTGAAGTTCTTTAAATTTTATGGGGGCATGTTAAAGTTGATTAGAGCGACACTGGTTAGGATCCTACGGTTCCCTCATTTCGGCACTACTATTTTCTATTGGATTCACTTAGTCCAAATGAATTTACTAAACTCAACACAATGAGTTTCATAATTTCATTTAAACCATGGGAAGCCTCATTAGCAACTGTAGGTTACCTCCCCAGAGGAATTCTCGATCATCTAATAGAGATGTCTTAATTTAGTTAAAATTGTAGTTTTGTGTGATGTTTGTGATTAAATTTTGAGTTATTTTATATTTTAAATGTTGTGGAGGTGAATTTTATCTTGGTTGATTTTAATTTTAGTTTTGGTTTTATGGCTATCCTGATAGTTTTAGTTTTCATGCAGGGTGGCATCATTGTTTAGCATGCAAATTTGCAGGTACAAAAGTGTAGTATGAAAGAAAAGAAAGACAATGCTGAAAACTGTAAAAGTGTACCTGACGAGTCTTCTCGTTCCACCACCTGAAACTCAAAAGGCATGTTAAGGCAGTTTATATGAAAAGGGGATATAAAATTTTGACGACCTATCTGACCCTAGGTCATATCTTGGTGGGTCCTTAGAAATTTAGTTAAGAATGATCTTGTTAAGCAAAATATATTAATTTTAGTAGATCTACGAGGTATCCAATAGATCTAGAGAAAAAAGCAGGTTTGTGCTACTCTCTCGCTGTTTGGTGGAAAATCATGAGTTCTTTTAAACTTATTATGTTGCTTAATAATTCATCGTATAAACACCCTAATGCTCAATGAAGATTGATGTATCACTTATCCCTTAGAGTAAGGTATTTATCATGTGTAATTTAATTTTGAAGATTATGTGGGTGAAGACCCGTAAAGAGACAAGTTAGTGTAACTGGAACGCTTAACCAAATTTTGGTCTTAATTGGGCTTATATTGTTTGAATGATGTTTTAATTTTAAATAATGTTTACTTTTATAATCCTTATTTAAATGAAACTTGATTTAGCCTAAGTCACTACTAAGCCCTTAAGACTTAGGTGAGTGTCTTAATTAGCTTTAAAAAGATTAAGCTTTAGGTGGTCATAATTGCTGATTTGAATTTTATTTGAAAATCAAAATAGGGGTATTAAATTGTTTAATTATTGACTTCAAATGTCATACCCCTAAGTCCTGGGTTCATTTTATTTTAATAAACTTCCAAATTTTAATAATTTTTAGAAATTTATTAACTTATCTTTTTCAATTAAAAAAGTGAGATTGGTTTCTACCAATTAACCCCTTGTGTTTCAAACATCCAAATTAAGATCAGAGGTTACCCATTTCCCTCCTTGAATTAATCCTAAATGTTAACTAAGGCTAAATTTCCAAAATTACACTTTTGCCCTTAAGATTCTAACACTTCATAATTTGTTAAATTCAATTCAAATGACTTTGAAAATTTTATCCTACCTCATTCAAGTGTCAATTAAGACATCAGAGGAGAAAATATGATTTTTAAAATTTTAATTTAATTTATATAACTGTTTTCATACAAAAATAGGATTTTTCAAAGAAAATTCCTAAGTTAACCAAGACAAATCCTAATCCCTTGCAGTTTTTACTAGAGGTAGAACTTGACTAGAGAAGCCTTTGGACCAAATTTCATGATTTTTAAATTTTATTTGAATTTTAAGAATTATTTTAAGTTATGAGGTATTTATTAAATATAAAATATTTTAAATAAAGAAAATTAATTTTTATATTTTTAAAAAATCTTCCTAAGGTTAGAGAATTCAGAGGAGAAAATTTTATATTTTTTTTTGAATTTTATTTGATTTATTGGAATTATTCTTAGTGAAATCCCATTTTAGCTTTTAAAAATTATTTTTAAACTTTAAAATTGAATTTCTTTATTTAGAAAACTAGGAAAAATATTTTAATTATTATTAAGTGCTTAGGAAGCAATTTAGAATATTTCCATGAATTTTATTATTTTTGTGATTTTTATGGATTTTTAATTATTTAAATATTTAAAATATGTTAAAAATCAAATTTTAATTTTAAACTCCATTTCATTTTTAAAAAATCCTCATGATCACAGAGAACTCAATAAACAAGTTTTTATAAATGTTTGAGTTATATTTTCAATTTTAAAAATCATTTAAATGCCAAAATTGTTATTTATCTTTAAAAATCAACTTAAGTTACCAAATGAACTCAAAATGCTTTGGAATTTTTATGGTGAGTTCTTTGGATCCTAAATAACAGTGGAGTTTAAAAATCAAGTCATTTTGTTGTTTGTATTTTTCAAAATTAATTATCTTAGTGATTTAGGAATTGTGAAAATTAGGTTTATTTTGAATGACTTGTCTCAGCAGAAATTTTCCTAAAGGCTCTCTGCTCATTATAAACGTTCCAAATTTTTCTTTGATTTTTATAAGCAACATGATAATTTTACTGATTACTTTAAGCAAATAATGCACATAAACTTCAAAAATATAATTCTCTGTCTAGGGCACTCATCCGACTTTGAAAAAAATAGAGAAAGTTCCCTAAGATAGAGGCAACAACATGCTAACATTTCAAGCCATGGTGATATCACTACATGCATGGAGAATCAAAAAATCTAAATCAGTGTTTAATTAGTTAAAAATAAAATATGCATCATATGAACTTAAAATTATTTTCACATTGTTCTCCTCTGTTCACTAAGCAAGAGGGTAATTTTATTTTATTTTTGTGATTTTTCTACACCAAGATATGAATTTTTAAAGCTAGGGATAATTTCTAATTTTCTAAATCACTATTTATCTATTTAAAAGTGCGGTGCCACATCAACCTACTGCAGCTCCGAAGCTCCAAGTGGTGCGCTCCTACTCAATGCTGCCATACTCCTTAGTGCTGACTCGAGCTGTGGTTTATGTTCCGAAGTGTTGTCCGGCTTCATCTCGACCGTCCATCCGATACATACGTGATCGTACGGCTCCCTATCATCGTCCCCGATAGCATAGCCTGAGAACCGTCCATCTTCTAACCTTAAGATCTCTCTCATTTCTTATCCAAATTGGACGAATTTTTTTATTAAAATGCTCGCCTAGACTAGAAGATCTCATCGATAAGGTTATGATGTCATGAAATCGACTCAAAACAAATGGAGAGTTCAAATAGGCTCATGAGGAAGAGAAGTTTTATACATTTGCTCTGAGAAATGAAACTTTGATCAGAGAGTCTTAGCACGTTTGTCGTGATCTAAAGAGGCTAGGGATTGAATATCTGGTATTGGTGTAAGGCCTAGGTATAATTTTGACCACGAACGGATTTGGGAGTTGGTCTAGAGTTATGGTAGAGACTCTGTGAGAGGAGGATTTGATGGGGGCTAAAGCTTATTTCACTGCTGTGAAGGTGTGGGTGAAGTTAATTTGAGTTTGGTGGACTGTGAAGGTGTATTGGGCTCTGTCTTGATTTCCGACAAGATTTTGAGCTCAAAATTGAACTCCGACAGTGGAAATTGGTGAGGGAAAACTGTTGAAATGCACTGAGAGGATCTTAAGGAAGCTCTGTGGTCAGTTTGGAGAGGTCTCTTTAAGAAATTTTTAGAACCTCTTCCCATGGTTGTGGGAGGTGCTTTTTAGAATAATGGTTAAGGAGTGGCTTTCATGGCCAATTAGGGGTGCATTGTGCTGCTTAGGTGGAGGGCAGAGGAGCTCTACAATTTGATTTGGCTGAGCTGACCTCTAGGTTTGGTTTGGGTAAAGTTCCATTGGGATGGCTCTCAATTTTGAGCTTCTCCAGCGACTAGGCCGACCGGCCATGACAGGGGGAGGTGGCTATGTGCTCTAGACATCGAGGTGAATCTGTGATAGAAATTTAATGAAATAGGGTTTAATTTTGGTAAGGGTATCATAAGCATGTGTGTTTTTTTGGAAATAAGATCCCTTAATTTGGGGGACTTTTGGTCCATGGCTCATCCAGCTTGGGTTAGATGGGTTTTGGCTCAGTCTTAAGGTTTAACCAAAGACTAAGGTGGAGTTAATTTGATGACTTTGGGGTAGTTAGGCTATCTTTAATGCATATGTTCAATGTGGGTTCAAGTAATCAAAGTTTGGGTTTGGGCTAGGTTAGCCATGTCAATGGACCCAAATTATTGATCAATATTGTGTAGATGATTGTTATGAAGATTTTTGGTGAAGGGTTGAAGTGATTTTGAGTTCAATTGGTAGGTCAACTTGAGGGATTTTTTAAAATTTGGCCAATTTTGGCATGTTGGGTTAGACATGGGTCTAGGTTGGGCTATCCTTGGGTTAAGTACAAATTAAATGATTCAAATGATCAAGAAAGATGTTGTGAAGATTTTTCATGAAGGGATAGAGTAGAAATTTTGGGGTTAAGGCCCTCAATTTGGTGGGATTTTGAGACATGGCCAATTTGGGGCTTTTTGGACTTAGGTTGAAATCAAACGAAATTGAGGCCTCGCCAAGGCCAATTGAAGGTCAAGTTTGATGTATGTGGATATTATGAAGGTTTTTAAACACAAATTGTGGCCAATTGAGTGGACTGTCGGTTCAATTTGGTGGAACCAAGTCATAGGGCCAAAATAGAGTTCTTGGTTTGGCTCAAAATTGGGTTCAAATCATGGACCAATTGACTTGGATTTGGTCTAAATTGGACATATCAAGGTTGAATTTGAGTTTAGAATTGAAATTGGGGTAAATTGAGACCAATTAGATAGACATTTGGGGTAATTTGGGAAAAATACGGGCCTTTAAAGGGCAATTTAGGGGTTTTGGTCAAAGATGGTCAAATTGACCAAATTGGGGCATATGATAGTTGAGAAAAATGAAATTGGGAATATTTGGGAGGATTTTGGGATTTTTCATAATTTTTGGAATTTCGGGGTGAAGAAGGGTATTTTGGTAATTTGGGGGAATTTAGGGGCAAAAGGCTGGGTTGGGTGTCTTGGTAGAGTTGGAGTGTTAACCACCATTAATAAGCCATGGACTAATGGAAACCCCATTTTGGGTTCTCTATGTAGTGGTCTTAGCCAGACCCTAGCCTAGAGCTAGTGGGTTTAGGGACCACCTACACGAGTCTCCCAAAAATATCAAGGGACCAGAGCCTAGAAATTTTGGGTTTAGGGCAGTGAGTGATTGTGAGTGCAAGTGATTGCAAGTGAGTTCCTTTGCCCTAGACCAACACCAGGATCAACCCTAAGGTCAAGCAGTCCTAAGGGTAACTCATCTTGAGTTCCCCCATAGTGACCCCAGCTACTAAGTGCTAGAGGTTAGGACCAATATGTGGAGCGTTAAGTTGTGTAGAGAAGAGTTTGAATTTCTAATGGTGAGGATTCCTTGTCTATTAAGTCCTATGGCTAGAACTTAGGCTACTAATGAGGAAAAAGTAATCCTCAACCAAAAGTGAGGTCAACATAAAGATAGCCCTTGTTGGAGGAATTGGTTTGGTGAATTTTGAGATGTTGAAAACTACTATTCTTATGTAGTGAATTGGATAATGCTTATGAAATAAGATACATAAAATTCAATATAACAAATAAAAATAGAAGCAATTCTCTTCTTTAGTCACTTTTTAGCGCATGAAGATCATTGGTTAACTTAAAGTTGATTCCTTAACATCTTAATTTCCCTGTTAGAACTAACTAGCCTGTCACCCTAGCGTCCCACAACCTAGACCACTGTTGACCTCACTTTTGGTTAAGGTTTAGTATTTCCTCTATAGTAGCCTAGAGTCTAGCCATAGGATTTTTCTGTTGACTATTCCAAGAGGACTAGAAAAGGAACCCTCACCAGTAGAAGCTCTAAACCGTTCCTTGCTCAACTTGAAGTTCCACATATTGGTCCTAATTTCTAGCACTTAGTAGGTCGGGTAAAAATGACGAAGCTCAAGGGAAATCCCCATAGGACTGTCTGACTTTAAGGTTGACCCTGGTTATTAGTCTGGAGGTAGTTCACTCGCTTGTACTCACTTTCACTCACAACCCTAAACCCAAAAATTTGTTAACTTTGATCCCTTGATCATTGAGAGACTCATGTAGATGGTCCCCTTGACCCACTAGCCATAGGTTAGCTTTAGCTAAGACCAATAAATAGAGGACCCAAATCGGGTTTCCATTGGTTTATGGCTCATATAGGGTGGTTGCCACCCCAATTTCACCAAAATATCAAACTTAGCCTTTGACCCCCCCACCAAATCTACCCAAATTACCTAAACACGCCCGGACCGTGATTTTGGCTAAAAATCCTAATTTCACCAAAAATACCCAAAATTATTCAAAAGTCATTTCAAAACATTTCAAACAACCCAAATTACTCAAAACCACCAAAAATTTCAAAAATTACCAAAATACACCCAAATTTTACCAAAATTTCAAAAATACCCTTGGTGGCCCAATCTTTCCCAAAACCCTCAAAATCATTTCCAATGTCTCAAAAACCAATTTGGACCCTTCAATTAAGCCCAATTTGATCAATTAAGCCCAATTTTCCCAAATTCACCCTAAACGTCCATCAGTTTGACCATAATCTTCTCCACTTTCAATTATAAACTCAAATTCATCATGCATGTGATAATTTTAAAACAAAGCCAAGCCCAATCAACCGACATTTGAGTCCAATTTCAAACTAAATCAAAAAGCCTCAATTTATCCCAAGATAAAAATCCCACTAAATTGAACCCCAAATCTATCCAATTGCCTCAATTGTGCATTATAAACTCTTTGAAATGTTACCACACATCCAATTGAACCTTAAATTGGCCTTGTTCAAGCTTTAATTTCACTAAATTTTAACCCAAATCCAAAATTCCCAAATTTGCCCCAATTTAGCCACATGCCCAAATTCCACTAAATTGAATGCCCTAACCCTAAAATTGGCACCCAGTTGATGTTGTGAACTCTTCATGATATTCCCATAGACCATTTTTAATCATAAATTTTAACTTAACCCAACTCTATCCCAACCTAAGTCCAAGTCTAACCTAACATCCCTAAATCGATCACATGCCCAAAATTCCTCAAATTGAACCTCCAAATAAATTCAAAATCACTCCAAATATTTTCTAAATTATGTATGACAATCATCCACACCAAATTACTCAATCAAGTGAGTCCAATATCATGGCTATCCTAATCAAAACCCAACTTCAAGGCAATTTGACCCAAATTGAACCCCCTTCAAAAAAATTGACTTAGCCATACCAAAGTGACCAAATTAATGTCACCACAACCACAATTTGGACTATGTTGACCTAGGTGATCTATGGAATAATGGTCCTTTTATTTAAAGGATCTTAACCATATTTAGCTTTATTTTGAAAATACATTGCCATCATCAATTTCTATTGGGTGTAAATCATAATTAACCCTCCCTTGACCTCCCTGAGCTAAGAAGTGCACATACCCTAGCCAGCCACCACCTCAGCCGTCAGAAAAAACCAACCCAAAGGTGCCCCCATAGGCCAAAACCTAAAATTAAACCTCCCTAAGCTGGACAAGTTTGATTTGTCACTAGAGCTCTTCATTCCTCCACCTAAGCATTATCTTGTACCCACTGCCAAGCCCTGAGCTCCACCAGCAGCCATGGTTATAAGTGAGCCCCTTCACGACCAAGAAAGAGTGTGCCAAAATCCTTAGAGAAACTCTACAAAAATGTCGCTAGAGCTTCTCCAAACCATCCTAAATGTAATCCCCCAAATCTTAGCCACTCAAAACTACCAATTAGGGTCAATTTCATCATTGATATTTGCCTTAAAACTAGGTCAAATTTCTCCACTCCACCACAGTGCAACAAACTTCAATTGAACTTGTACACACCATTCTTAGAGTGAGAGAAGTTGTTTCCACACAAAAGCCCCATCATAGAGAGCACCTAGCATAGTTCTTGACTAACCCCTTAAATCCACTTTGATTAAAGTCATACTTAGACAATTCACCAGGGCTTAAGACTTCATCTAGAGGTTCATTGGACCCAATCAAAGCTACAACAACAATCTAATGGAGGCCTCCCCTCTCAGATGAAGGTATTGAATGCCAACCCTAAATCGAGCTCATTTTGATTCTCTAAGTGTAATTGCTTGATTTCTTGCTTGATCAACCATATACATATGTCCTTCTTGATTAGAAGGTGTAGGAACAAACTCCATGTGATTTGGTTGAGTATCAACTAAGATCTTAGTTCTAAAAGTTTAACGACTCACAGGCTCTGGCTATCGAAGATGATGACTATGAGCTGTCTGATCGCTCGTTTATTCAACGGATAGATGAGATCGAGCAGAAGAGTGGATGGAAAGAAAAGGCAAGCTGATGGGGAGGCTACAAGGCTAGCGGTGTTAAATAGAGGAGCACTACGTGGGGACTTCAGAGAGGAAGAGATTAAGGTGGTGTTGTGTTGATAAGTAGATAAATAGGGATAATTTTTATTTATTTTAATGCCTGGTCTTTGGAAAAGCATAACATTGTGTAAGAAAATCATAAAAATACTTGCTTGCTCAGTGAACAGAGGAGACTAACACAGATTAAAAAAAATTATTTTCTTACTCTTTGATTTATAATGAATTAAATATTCTCTGGAGTATTTTAATTCATTATGATCAAGCAATGCTCATCATGAATTGATATTTTTAGGGTTTTTTCTCTATGATAGAGGGGATATTCTATGATTTTTCTACGGTTAGAGAGTAGCTCTATGCTTATTTTTATTCTAAGATGATTATTTTGGCTTATTTAATTATATAAATCAAAACACTCTTTGGAAAATTATGAGGATAATTTTAGTAAGTTTCTTGTGTTCAGAGAAGCTTAGGAAAAATTATATTATTATTTGAATCATTGTTTACATTTCTAATATTAATTAAATGCATGCATCTTATTTTAATTTATCTAAATTAAATATTAATAAAAAATTGACAAAATTAATTCCACACCGTGTATAAAAATGATATTCACCCTGTGTAAAACTCTAAAAATTGTTTGATTAAGTTTGAGCATTGTTGTTGATTTTCTAAGAAACATTATATTTTTGTACAAAAAGTAATTATAATAAATTAAATACACTTGGGAAAAAATATGAAAAATAATTTTCTGAGTTCCTTATGATCAAGGGAACTTAGAAAAATCAAAAGTTATTTTTGAGAAAATACTTGATTTTTTAGCCTTATTTTGAATTCAAAATAATTGAAAATAATTATAGATTCCAAAAATACAAAAACATTTTAAAGTGTGCTTAATGGTCACTTGATAACTTATGACTCATTAAAATATTTTCCCTAACTTTTAAGTTAAAAATAAATTTTAAAACCTAAAAAATACATTTTTCCTTATTTTTCTCATTAAAATAATTATAATAAATAAATTAAAATATATAAAAAAAATTCTCTGAGCCTTCTAAACTCAGAGAAGTTTCATAATAATATAAAAATAATTTTTAAAATTAAAACATTATTTTTCATTTAATTAAATCTTTGGAATTTTTTAATAATTAAATATTAATAAAAAAATTTGATAAAAAAATCATGAAATTTTGTCTAATTGTTTCTCTAACCTATGGGGACCTCTAGTAATTTTCTCATGAGTAAAAAAATTTATTTTGGATAGTTAAATAAAATCAACTTTAAAAATACTATCTTTTAAGTTTAAATGATTATTTAAATTAAATTTTGAAAACCTACATTTTCTCCTCTGTTTTTTTTTATTGACCCATGGATAGGACACTCTAAATTCTCAAAGTTGTTTGAATTTTGATTAATGAGTTATGAGGTGAGGAGCCCAAAAGGCAAAGGGGTAACTTTAGATTTTCATACTTCAATCAAAAGTTAGGATTAACAAAGGGAAAATAGGTAATTTTGATCCTAATGAACATCTTTGGATGATTGAAATACATTTAGATTTAAAGGTAGAAACTCACTTGCCACTGTTTCTATAATATAAAAAAATCTTAACTCCCCTAATCATCATGACTTGGAAGTTAATTAAGATTAAATGATTCTTAAGTGATGGGCTTAAGCTAGGAATATGATTATTTACTTATCTTATGCCTAAAGTTGATGATGATGTGACCTTTCAATAAGAACATATGTCACTTAAACCAAAATCTTAACCTCCATTAATTTCCCCATTATGATTATTAAGGGCCTGGTAGTGACATAGGCTCGATGTCTAAACTCAATTGATTGGATTTAGAAGATAATATAATTCGTGATTAACATCTTTAAACACTGCAAGCCTTACTTTAATTATGTGTACCATAATCTTTTATGACCAAAACTTGCTTTCATGGCACCCACCCACATAACTCTTAAATGAAATATTAATTGATTATGTATCCTATCCTTGGGATAATTAATCTGTCCAACTTCTTTGCGTAACGTGGTAGTCACACTCTAACCTTGGATGATTAATGGAACAATGTGATGAAGTTTTAAATGAACTCAAAATAATTCAAGAGATCCTCGAAGTAGCTCAGGGTCATTCCCCGAACACTTTGAAATCTTTTGAATATTTTGAAGGGCAATTTGAACTTGCCATATTTTGTTCTAAAATCACCCACTAACATCTTTAGAGGCCCAATGAAGTCGTAACTTGGGGTCTGGTAGATATACCTTCATCTACTCCAAAAATTTCCATTCTTTGCAAAATTATATATGTACACTGTCAAAGCTAACCTTTCAGGTTGAAAAATGAGAAGAATCGACAGGTACACTTTTAAATTATTGCATTTTCCTTTCCGTACATCTTGTGTTGAACTTGCATGTTAAACAATGATGTCACTCTACTTGTCAAAACAAAAACTGTTAGGATAGTTTCACAACCAAAACCAAAATTTAAATATTAAACAAGAGAAAATTCATCGCCACAACATTTAGAATATAAGACAACGCAAAATTTAATCACAAACATCACAAAAGAAATTGAAACCAAATTAAAACGTCCCTATCAGATAATCGAGAATCACTCGGAGGAGATAACTGATACACCTAAAATATATAGTATTTTTAGACACATTTTTATACCTATTTTCTAGATATTGTGCTTTAATGGAAGATATTTTTGTGTTTTTCTTATAGATACAAGTAAAATTGGAAAAAATGCTTAAGGAGTGAAAAAGGATCAAATTTTGAGCAAAAATGTGAAAAAATGTGCAAAAGAGTTTTGGCGCCTAAGCGCTAGATCCGGTGGTTACGCGCCGATTAAACATAGAAGGCTGCACCTAAGCGCCAAGACCACATGCTTAAGTGCCAGTGGCAGTTACTAGACAAGTAAAATTAGTTTTCACGAATTTCAATGAGGTTTTTGAGGAACCCATTGGCTTAAGAGGTGGTTGTAATGACCATGGACAAAAATTATCATGAAAGGATGCATCTCTTCGGCAAATACACTGAATCATAACACATTTTGAAGAGATCCCAAGGCACCTCTTGGAAAACTATAAAAGAAAGAAGAGAGAAATTAGAAAAGAGTCTAGAAAATGTCCAAAAAAGTGCGAGTCCTGAAAATATTGTCATATTTTGAAAGTTCTTCTCTGGGTAGTTAATTCAGAGAGATTTTCAGGAACCACTTTTCATTTTTTTATTATTTTGTTTTGAGTGATCGTGAAAGATAAGAGATTCAAAGGAAGTTCAAGAGTTTGGAGGAGGACTTGAGATAAGTTTTTATCTTTTTGTTTTAGACTACTTTTAGTTTTAATCGAGACTTATTGTTGATTTGACAATGATTTCTTCTTTTAAACTAAAGTGTGGTTTTGTTTTATCAATGGATTCTAAGTAGTTTTCATTATCTTTCTTCTTAAAATGATAAGAAATTATGTTTTGGATAGAAGTTGTAGAGAGTATTGATCTTTAATATTAGAAGAAGTTGTGATGATTTAAATCCTTGCAATTTATTTACTTCTTGATTTGGCCAATCCAGATGTTAAAATTTGTTGTGAGAACATGTACGAACCGGGCTCAAATTGTCTCAGTCAACAATTGGAAAGAATCACATGAGGTTGTATGAATGAGAATGTAGTTCATATGATTAAGTACAAATAAATAGGAAAATATTCATTAAAGAGTGTAGAGTTAGAGGACTTTAAAGTGACAGGTTAAAGCCCCTAACTTGGTGTATTATTTTATGTTCTCATATGAGAATGCTAGCCGCAGGTGGAGGGAATTGAGGGAACTCTAGAGTGAGAGCTAGTATCTTCCTTGCCTAGCCGGTCTTCAAAACTATTCAAACTTTAAATTAGCTAATATTTTTAATAGCTCCTTTAGTACGGTTAAATAATATTATTGCTCCTATTTGACACAACACAATTTGCGTACTTCCATAACAGAATTCTTATACTTATTACTGATTCATGATATGAAGAAAGATATTTTCATATGAAGTACTTTTCTTCTACAAAAACTTTAGTTATCTTTTTAAGTTGTTACTATTTCGTTAAAATATCAAAAATACCAAAAATATTTAAATTGTAAATTCCTGCAAAAAACATTTCTAGTTTAAGTAATTATCTTTTAAAAAATAGAAACTTTCTAAGAAGTGCATATTGCATAATCTTCCTCATAGGTTGAATATTCAGGTCTTAATAAAAAGATCATATCTTACTTGATAATGATATGTATACTTGCGTAGCATCCCAATATAAATATATATAAATTAAAAAGTCAAAATATTATTCTTCTTCAGGATCAAGTTTTTGGTTTTACTGCAAAATAAGAAAATTCAAGTGAAAAATATATCAGAACTATTGTTATACTGTGCATAAGCATTAAGTCCCAGGATCAAATTTTTGGCGTCGTTGCTGGGAAGAAAACTAAGTAAATTTCTATTTTTAGAAAGTCTTATTTAAAGTTTAAATATTGTATCTTATTTTGTTTGTTTTATTTTATTTTATTTTATTTTATGTTAGTGTATGCATAGTTCAGGTTCTGAAGGACTAGTGCTCTATGATTCTGAATTAGAAAGAACTAATAGAAAAATCAGAAAAACCAAAAAATTAAAAATCTTGAAAATTACAAAAAAATTACAAAAATGACAAACCAAAATAATCAAAATGCTGAAATTGATCAAGTGTTTAGACCTTTAAGAGATTATGTCAACCCTACTGTAGATCAACTTCATTGTAGTATTTAAAAACCTACCATAGTGGCTACTTCTTTTGAGCTTAAACATGCTATTATCTAAATGGTATCAAATAATCAGTTTGGGGGATCACCAACAGAAGATCTAGATTAACATCCTACTAGTTTTCTAGAATTGTTTGCTCAATTTAAATATGATGGTGTTTCAGATGATGCCATAAAACTTAGGTTATTTCCTTTCTCACTGAGGGATAAAGTTAAGATGTGGTTGAGCTTGTTGGCACCTAGATCTATCAGAACTTGGGGTGATTTAGCACAAAAAATTCTTGCTAAATATTTTCCACCATAAAAAACTACGAGGCTTAGAAATGATATTACATCTTTTAGTCAGTTTGAAGGGGAATCTATTTATGAAGCATGAGAACAACTTAAAGAACTTTTAAGAAAGTGTCCACACCATGCTATACCAGATTGGTTAATAATTCAAACCTTTTATAAAAAATTAATTGGTTCTCTTAGATCTATTATCGATGCTGCTGCTGGTGGTTCATTGAGGTCAAAATCATTTCATGACGCTTATGCTATTATTGAAGAGATGACTGCCAATAATTTTCAATGGCTTTCTGAGAGGGTAAATCCAAATAAACTAGCCAACATTCATGAAACTAATGTATTTACTATGTTAGCAAATCAAGTTGCTACAACTTCAAGGAAGTTAGACCAATTTAGAATGAATTTTTCTCAACCAATTTTCATGATTGAAGAGAATTCATTAGACCAAATGGTAGATTCTCAAACATCATTAGAAACTTTGAATGCCATAATTAATAGGCAAAGTAACCCATATTCTAATTATTATAACTCAGGTTGGAAGAACCATCCAACTTTAACTGGAATAAAAATTCAAGTGGTAATAATCAGCAATGGGGGGACAACCAAGTAAACTCATTGGGAAACTGTTACAAACAAGGGAATCATAATTGTAGATTTAATTATCCTCCAGGTTTCAACAGTAATACACATTTTAAGGAGAAGAAGTTGTCAATAGAAGAAGTGGTGTTACAAATGAGTAATCATTTATAAGGTTAAGGAGCTATAATTAGTAATATTGAGAATCAACTTGGGCAAATCACAAGTTCATTAAAGAATAGATCCCAAGGAACACTTCCTAGCAATACTAAATCAAATCCAAAAGACCAGAATAAAGAGCAAGTTAAAGCCGCACAACTTAGAAGCGAAAGAGAGTTGGAAGGTAGGGTTTAAAAAGAGATTGAAGTAGAGAGAAAAGAAATTGAAGAATCAAAAGATGACGCTTCGAAAGATTCTGAAAGATTTATTCTTTCGCCGAAAATTGATTTAGAAAAACCACCACCTCCATTTCCTTAGAGACTTTTACAATAGAAGTTGGATAAGCAATTTTCAAAATTTTTAGAAATTATTAAGAAGTTTACAATCAATATTATATTTGCTGAAGCCTTAGAACAAATGCCACGCTGTGTAAAGTTTATGAAGGATATTCTCAGCAGAAAAAAGAATGAAGAAAATAAGACTATTGCACTTAGTGAGGAGTGCAGTGCTATAATTTAAAAGAAACATCCTGAAAAGCTTACTGATCCTGGTAGCTTTACAATTCCATGTGCAATAGGAGACAAATTTTATGGGAAAGCTTTATGTGATTTAGGTGTAAGCATTAACATTATGCCATTATCAATATTTAAAAGATTAAGATTAGGAGAATTAACCTCTACTACTGTAACTCCACAGTTAGCAGATTATTCAATAACATATCCTAAAAGAGTTATAGAAGATGTCCAAGTGAAAGTGGATCATATTCTCTTTCCTGTTGATTTCATTGTGCTAGATATGGAGGAAGATAAAGAGATACCTATCATTTTTGGGAGACCTTTCTTAGTTACAGGAAGAGCAATGATAGATGTGCATAAAGCAGAATTAACATTGTGCATCAATGATCAAGTTATTACTTTTAACATTTCAAAATCAATGAAATACCCTGCAAAAGGTAAAGATGATGAATGCTATAGAATGCATATTATAAGATATCTGAGTGAATTTCATTTCAAGACTATTGAAAAATCTAAAGAAAAAGATTTGGAACATGAGCAAGAAGAGGAATTAGATCAATGTGTAAACCTTTTTAAGGAAGATTCAAGTTATGTTCAAGAAAGTTTTGAATATTTAGACAGGATAGACACAGATAAATTATTTTGTCCATCTATTGAAAAACCTCAAGAACTTGAGTTGAAATTACTTCCTGAACATTTAAAATATGTGTTTTTTAGAGATTCCTCTACTTTATCGATTATGATTTCCTCAAAGTTAACGAAGGAAGAAGAAGAAACGCTGATGAAAATTCTGAAAATTTTTAAGAAAGCCTTCAGATAGACAATTGCTGATATTAAAGGAATCAGTCCTTGAATTTGTATGAATAGAATTAATCTGGAAGAAAACTGCAAACTCAGGGCTGATCCACAAAGGAGATTAAATCCTGTTATGAAAGAGATTGTTAAGAAAGAAATTTTGAAGTGGTTAAATGTTGGAATTATCTACCCTATTTTAGATAGTGCATGGGCTAGTCCAATTCACTGTATTCTTAAGAAAGGAGGAGTAACTAAAACTGTGAATGACCATAATGAGTTAATACGTACTAGATAAGTTACAAGGTAGCGAATATGTATTGGTTATAGAAAATTAAATCTTTCCACTAAAAAAGATCATTTTCCACAAACCTTTTTAGATCAAATGTTGGGTAAACTAGCTGGGCATAAATACTTTTTTTTTCTTGATGGATATACTGGTTATCACCAAATTCAAATATCTCCTAAGGATCAAGAGAAAATAACATTTAGCAGAACTTATGGTACTTTTGCTTTTAGAAGAATACCCTTTGGTTTATGTTAATACCCCTGCTATATTTTAAAGATGTATGATGACAATTTTTTGTGATTTAATTGAAAAAGGGGTTGAATTCTTTATGGATGACTTTTCAGTGTTTGGAACTTCATTTGACTCATGTTTAGAACATTTATCTAAAGTTCTTAAGCGTTGTAAAGAAACAAATTTAGTCCTTAACTGGGAAAAATGCCACTTTATGGTAGCAGGAGGAATTGTATTAGGTCATCAAATATCAGAATAAGTTATGGAAGTAGATCCTACTAAAATTAAAGTGATTGCTAATTTACCTTATCCATCAAATGTAAGAGAAATTAAGAGTTTTTTTAGGACATGTTGGATTCTACAGGAAATGTATTAAGGAATTTTCTAAGATTGCTAAGCCTTTATGCCATTACTGGAGAAAAATGTAATTTTCAATTTTGATGAGGAATGCCTAAAAGCTTTTAAATTATTAAAAGAAAAATTAATCACTGCACCAATTATAGTTTCACCAAATTGGGAATAACCTTTTGAACTTATGTGTGATGCAAGTGATTATGTTATTAGAGCTGTTTTAGGACATAGATATTATAAATTTTTTAAATTTATTTACTATGCTAGTAAAACTCTTAATGAAACTCAAATTAATTATACAACAATTAAAAAAAAATATTAGCAATAATATATGCCTTTGATAAATTTAGATCATATTTGATTGGAACTCATTGTATAGTGCATACAAATCATTCTGTTATTAAGTACTTAATGAAAAAGAAGGATACTAAACTGAGACTTATAAGATGGATTCTTCTTTTACAACAATTTGATTTTAAAATAGTAGATCAGAAGGGAACTTAGAATCAAATTACTGATCATTTGTCCAGGTTTGAATTTGAAAAACCACTCTATTTTGAAAAAAAAATTAATTAACATTTTCCAGATGAAAAATTGTTCACTGTAAATGAGTGGTGTGTTCCGTGGTATGCCGAAATTATGAACTATATTGTTAGTGATCTTAAACCCTATGAAATGACATACCAACAAATGATGAAATTTTTTTCATAAGCTAAGACTTATTTTTTGGATTACACATATTTATATAAATAAGGAAAAGATCTAATCATTCGAACATGTGTATCATTAGAAGAAACTTATGAAATTATCCAAAATGTCTTAATTCTGATTTTTTGGGACATTTTGGTGTTGATAAAAAACATACAAAATTCTATAATCTGGATTTAATTGATGTACAATTTTTAGAGATGTTAATGCTTATATCAAAACTTGTGATAGATGTCAAAGAGTATGCAATATTTTTAGAAGAAATGAGATGCCTCTCGAATATATGCCAGAAGTTGAAATATTTGATGATTGGGGATTAGATTTCATGGGACCATTTATACCATCTTTCAAAAATTTGTATATTCTGTTAGCAGTGGACTATGTATCCAAATGGATAGAAGCTGTTGCTTTACCTCGATGTGATGCTCAAAGTGTTGAAATTTTTTTGAAGAAGAACATATTTTGTAGATTTGGGATGCTGAGAGTTATCATTACTGATGGGGGAAGTCATTTCAGAAATGCCATTATGGAAACATTATTAAAGAAATATTGTATATATCATACTAATGCTATTGCTTATCATCTTCAGATAAGTGGTTTAGCTGAATTATCCAATCAGGAAATTAAAAGAATTATGGAAAAATCTATGAATCCAACAAAAATAGATTGGTCAGTCAAACTTGACTGTGCTTAGTGGGCTTATAGGACTGCATGTAGAACTCCTATAAGAATGTGCCCATATAGGTTAAAATTTGGGAAAGCTTGTCATTTACCTGTTGAACTTGAGCATAAACATTATTGGGCTATTGAAGAGTTCAATTAAAATTTAGAAGATGCTGGTAAAAAAAGATTGTTACAATTAAACGAGCTTGAAGAGATAACGAATGAATCTTATGAGAGTGCTAAATTTATAAAGAAAAGAAGAAAACGTGGCATGATCGAAAGATTCTTACTAAAAATTTTTAGCCAGGGCAACAATTTTTTCTATATAGTGTAAGGTTAAGATTATTTTCAAGCAAACTTAAGTCCAGGTGGATGGGTCCATTTGTTCTGATAAAAGTTTATCCTTATGGAGTTATGGATATTAAAGATCCTAATTCTGAGAAAATTTTTAAAGTGAGTGGACATAGACTGATATCTTATTATATAGGGGATCAACATAAATATAATTATGAAATGATGTTGGGTCAACCAGAATGAGCACTGGTTACGTCAGGCTCACGACGTAAAACCAAGCGCTTTGTGTGAGGCAACCCATAGTTATAAGTGTGTTTTTGCTTTGATTGTTGTTTTGAGTCTGATTAAGAAATTTTGGGTAGTATTTTTGAGTTTACTATGTGCTAGTAATGATTTTTAGACTTTATTTAGTGACCTAGACATGTTAGAATGAGAATTTGGATGTTAAGTTGACTGGTGCAAAAATGTGCACTAGCGCTTAAGCGCCAGATCAGGCACTTAAGCATGTAATTTAATCACATGTGCAAATTTTTATTTCTAGAAGGTTTAACTACAATTTAGTTTGAATAAACATGTCTTGGCAGTTTCTAGTCGTGCATAGAAGTTATGAGGGGGAATTAGGCCTATAAATAGAAGGGGTTTTTTGAAGGAAATTCACCGCGGATTTTTTTAGCTCTAGAAGTCTTAGAAAGAGAGAGATTTAGAGAAAATATCTTCATGGGAGATGGATTTGAAGAAGGAAGAAGCCATGAGAAAGAATTTCATTAGTCAAAGTGCACATGTGATGTATAATAGTTTCTTAGCCATTAGTATTGAAGGGATATCAGAGAAGATCAACCAAAGGAAGAATACTACATCTGTATTAGAGACTAAGGTTCTTGAATTAAATGCTCATCTAAAACATATTGGGTGGCAACTTAAGATGCAATTCAACCATAGCAGTTTTGTAGAGGAAGCAGATAAGGCGATGTTCGTTAAGCAAAAGTGGATCAAAGATGATAGTATTAGAGCTCGTTACCACCGCCTGTTTTATCAACTCTATATTCCTGGAGAGACTAATGAGAGACAAGAATGCGTTCCTTCTAATAAAGAGTGGCATTAAGTTAAGTGTTAGGAATTTTCTGTTTGGAGTCATGCTTTTAAATGTGTTAGTGTTTACGTCTTGTGTTTCTTGCTTGTGTCACTTATGTGTTTAATTGTAAATGTGTGTTAAATGTTTTGTACTTTGGAAAATTTTCTCATCCAAGACTATTTGGAGAGAGAACTAAGTGTTAAATGTGTTTGTACTTGTTTGTGAATTAATATAAGTTTATTTTTATATGAAAATTTTTATTATTTTTAGCCTTGAATTGAATTAATTACTATGGAAGTTTTTGAGAGGGAAGGGAGTTATAGGAAGTAAAAATAGTCATTTAAGTGCTATGAGACCATTTAGGGGTTGTTTACTCAGGTTAATATGGCATTTAACTTAAAATTAAAATTTTCAAAAATTGTGCGCTGGCATCTAAGCGCCACTTACTCCCACTTAAGCGCCGGTTCACGAAAGACGGTTTGAAAACGATTAAAAGAGAATTTTGGTCCAGAAAAGCCATTTTTAATGCCTCCTATCATCTTCCCCAACTCGAGTTCGCGATTTTGAGGCTAGGGAAAGTGAAATTTGAAGATTTCTTGGTGAAATCTAGTGAGATTTGCTAGATCCAATTTCTTTGAGGTAAGCCCTTTACTTTTATGCAAACATTTTGGATTTTCACCATATATTTTAAACACATCTGGAAGATTTCAAAAATTTACTATTCATGGTGAAATGTGAAGAAAAATCTATGGAAATTGCTTGGGAAGTTTAGTTAGTGCTTTTGGAAGTTTAGTTTAGTGATTTGAATTTGATTTTTAATGTTATTTTTGGAATTTATCAAATTTGTAGAATGACAGCAAGAATGAAAAGGAGCAAAGGAAAGAGCCCATTTGATTCGAGCAAATTTGTCAGTTTGAAAGCTCAGGACCCATATAGTGACGCTCTACAGTCACAAAAATTGATCTATGAGGGATGTTTTAAGAGTCCAAGTGGAGAAGTGAAAGACCTGATAGTCCGCCGACAGTGATAACTGTTCTATTATTTCTCTGTTGTCGCTGTAATTTTTGTTTTAAGGGAGTTTTGTGGAAATCTCCCAGAGGAAGATCGAGTTATGGTTCGAGGGAAGTTGGTACCTTTTACTCCAGAGGTAATCAACTTATTTTACCATTTACCACCAGAGACTTTGGCTTTATGCGAATTATAGTCCTACAGAAGCGGAGTTAGATGAGATTATTTCATACTTGACTATTGAGAGAGGACTTTAGAAGATTACCAACGAGAGGAGAGTAAATTTTCCAACTTCAAAGTTATGTGCACGTTCAGAGGCTTGACACAATTTCATTTCTCCTAGTCTGCTTCCAACCAATCATCTCAGTGAAGTGACCAGAGAGAGAGCGACATTAAATTATTATTTTCAGGAGGGAAAGCCCATCAAAATAGGGGCTTTGATCCATCAGACTATCATCAATTCTGCTACAGTTTCTACTGCTGCAGGTATGGGATTTGCTTCCTTGATATTTTCTTTATGCGAGCAGGCTGAAGTAAAGTATGATAGTTGGGAGGAAGTTTTGTTACCTCTAAAGCCCATCACGAAGGTGAATGTGAAGAATTATTTTTAGTATTCGATTTTTGGCTGGAGAGGAGGATTTTCCAGGAGCTATGGATTAGAGATGTCTGCTGCATCTACCTCTGTTGCAACTTCATCTAGACCATCTACTTCACGTGCTTCTACATCTAGAGGTGATTCTACGGTGACTCAGGATAAGTTATTGTAGAAGATGATGGATAGCATAAATTTTACCGCTGATAAGGTACAATATTTAGAGTGTTTTGTAGATCATACTAATAGTTATAATTGAAGGAAGAGTGATTATGAAGGGAAATTCTATGCATCTTTTGAGAGCCTGATTAAAGTTGACCTAGGAGTGCAAATTCCACCATATCCTCGATATCATGATTATGAGCCTGCAGAAAAATGGTACAACAAGGATTCTGAGGATGAAGAGTAGAGCTGAGAGATTCATTTTATGATTGTAATATGATATGAACTATGTGGTATGAGCTTGCTACATTTGCATCTGTGTACTATTTTGGATTATGTTGTGTTTTGGACTTTTATGCTTTGTTATTATTATGGCGTTTGTGGTAGTTAATATTTTATATTTAAATTTTAGGGTAGTAACAATTGTTTTGTGTTTAGTACTGTGATTTAGTTAGTTTAGAAATTAACTTAATTTTATATCTGTTATAAAGTAGAAAATCTTGCTAGCTTAGATCTTAAACTTAAAATTCAGAAACTGCTACCATGTATTTTTCTTTTATCATGTTAGTGTGTTGTTTGCTTTTATACCCACTCTTTAGAAGTCTATTTGAATCTCTACATGTTAAACTAAAATAAAATGTTATAAAATTTGATTAAAATTAATTTTAGTTTTGTCTTTAGTTTTACACTTGTACAATTAGGATGTGAAAATTTTTGTTAGCATGTTATTTAAATTTTCATTTCCTGCCTATATAATTATCTGATGCTAAAATGTTTAATCTATTAAAAAAATTAAGTTTGGGGGAGGGATGAAAGACATTTTTAAAACTTGAATTTTATTTGTTCTCAAATGAACTAAAAAATGAATTTGAATTTTAAAAGAAAAATTGATTATGTATAAGAAGTTATATTAGGGAAGTAAAATTTGATTTTAGAAATGAGTAAGACAAATTAGTTAAAATTTTAAGTAAAGAAGAGAAACTTTAAGTTAGAAATTTTAGTATAGAAAATTATTATTATAAGTGACTATCTTTAGTATGTAAAATTGTATTTTTGAAAAATTTAGATAATTTAGAATTTTATTTTTAATACTTAAATTTCTTTTATTAAAATGATTTTCAAAACTATTATTATATTTATAAGTAACAGTTTTATATCAAGGCTTTACTTTAGGAAAGGAGGAGTGGAATTCAAAATCATTAAAGGCCTATCCAGATATAATAATCCTTGCCTGAAAAAGAAAAAGAAGAAGAAAAAGAAAAAGAAAATAGAAAGAAAAGATAAGAAAAAGAAAAGAAAATAAAAAGAAAAGAAAAAGAAAAGAAATGTAAGGGAGGAGAAGCATGAGGATTAGTGCCTAATTAAAAATTGGTTCTACATTTGATTTTTTTAAAGTATAAGACTTGATAAAATCTTAAGCATATAAATATAATATAGTAAGGAAAATTATTTTTAATAAAAATTTTTAAGTAGAGAAAATAAAAGAACTAAAATCTAAACTTAGAGAACTTACAATATTTCTGAATTAGATAGGAACTCATATTTTCATAGTTCCAAACATTAAAAATTTTCAAACTTTAAGTTGGTCTCATTTACTAGTTATTTTTTCTAAATTGGACTACTATATTTCTTGATCTAAATTTTAGTAACTCCTAAAGAAACTCATATACATATCATATATATTTGGTTTTTAATGATTGAAGTGTCACTTGAGGACAAGTACCATTTTAAGTTTTGGGGATTTTGATACACCTAATATATATATTGTTTTAGACACATTTTTGTACTTATTTTTAAGATATTGTGCTTTAATGGAAGGTAATTTTGTTTTTTTTCTTGCAGATACAACTAAAAAATGGAAAAATGCTTAAAGGAGTGAAAAAAGGATCAAATTTGGAGCAAATAGGTGAAAAATTGTGCAAACGAGTTTTGGCGCCTAAGCACCAGATCCAGCGCTTAAGTGCCTATTAAAAAGAGAAGGTCGTGCCTAAGCGCCGAGACCCCATGCTTAAGCATCAGTGGCAGTTACTAGACCAGTAAAATCATTTTTTATGAATTTTGAAGAGGTTTTTGAGGCACCCATTGGTTTAATAGGTGGTTGTAACCACCATGGATGAAAATTATCATGAAACGATGAGTCTCTTGGACAAATACATCGAATCAAGACACATTTTGAAGAGATCCCAAGGCACCATTTGAAAAAATATAAACGAAAACAGGAGGACTTAGAAAAGAGTCCTGAAAAGGTCAAAAAAATTGTGAGTCCTGAAAATATTGGCAAGTTTTGAAAGTTCTTCTCTGGTAAGTTAGTTCGGAGATATTTTCAGGAACCACTTTTTATTTACTTTATCCTTTTTGTTATTTTATTTTGAGTGATTGTAAAAGAGAAGAGATTCAAAGGAACTTCAAGAGTTTGGTGGAGGACTTGAAATAAGTTTTTATCTTTTTGTTTTAGACAACTTTCGGTTTTAATCGAGACTTGTTGTTGGTTTGACAATGATTTCTTCTTTTAAACTAAAGTGTGGTTTTATTTTCTCCATGGATTCTGAGTAGTTTTTTTTATCTTTCGTCTTAAAATGAGAAGTAATTAAGTTTTGGATGGAAGTTGTGGAGAGTATTGATCTTTAATGTTGGAAGAAGTTGTGATGATTTAAATTCATGCACTTTATTTACTTCTTGATTTTGCCAATCCAGATGTTAAAATTTGTTGTGAGAACATGTAAGAATCTGGCCGGTATTATCTCAATCAACAATTGGAATGAATTACATGAGGTTGTATGAATGAGAATGTAGTTCATATGATTGAGTGCAAATAAATAGAGAAATATTCATTGATGGGTGTAGAGTTAGAGGACTTTAAAGTGACAGTTTAAAGCCCCAAACTTGGTTTAATGTTTAGTTTCTGATATGAGAATGTAAGCCCTCAGGTGGAGGGAATCGAGAGAACTCTAGAGTGAGAGATAATATCTTCCTTGCCTAGCCGGTCTTCAGAACTATTCAAACTTTAAATTAACCAATGCTCTTTATAGCATCTCTAGTAATGGTAAAGAATATTATTGCTCCTATTTAACACAACAAAATTTGCATACTTCCACAACAAAATTCCTATACTTATTGCTGATTCATGATATGAAGAAAGATATTTTCATATTAAGTGCTTTTCTTCTACAAATAGTTTAGTTATCTTCTTAAGTTCTTACTGTATCATTAAAATATCACAAATACCAAAAATATTGAAATTTTAAATTCTTGCAAAAATCATTTTTAGTTTAAGTAATTATCTTCTTAAAAATAGAAAAACTTTCTAAAAAGTGCATATTGCATAATCTTCTCTATGGGTTCGATATTTAGGTCTTAATAAAAAAGTGCTATATTACTTGATAACGATACATACTTGCATAGTATCCCAATATAAAGATATATAAATAGAAAAAAATTAAATTCTTATTTTTCCTTAGGATCAAATTTTTGGTTTTGTTGCAAAATAAGGAAATATAAGTGAAAATATCATCAGAACTATTGTTATACTATGCATAAGCATTAAGTCTGGGGATCAATAACCTACGACTGCGAATGAGATTTCTCATGACCTAAATAAAAGTATGGAACTCATTATGTTAAGTTTAGTAAATTCATTTGGACTAAGTGAATCTCAAAGAAAATAGTGGTGTCGGAATGAGGGAATTGTAGGATCCTAACAGGCGTCGCTCTAATCAATTTAAAAATTCCTCATAACATTTAAATAACCATAACTTTAGGAAATATTTTATTTGACATCATGCCTCAACACATTAGAACACTTATACTTGCCATGATGAGGAGCTTGAAGCTAGCATTGTGGGCAGCACAACCATCTTCAACAATAAAATATCTACATCAGCTGAACCATTTTTTTTAGAATTAAAAAACTAAACAATAGGACATTTCGGTTGTCTGCCTAGTGTGACATAAATCTAAAACATATCTTTAGGCTTTTGTATAGTCCTGCTACATAATATAAGCCCTTACTCATTTTAGAATTCTGTGATTGTTGTTTGTCATGACCTAAATCCTCACATCTTCCAGTCTATTTACGTGATTGTTTCACACAAATGTAAACCCTAATTAAAAAAAATTGGCAAGATGACTGATACACCTAAAATATATAGTGTTAGACACATTTTTATACCTCTTTTTGAGATATTGCGCTTTAGTGGAAGGTACTTTTGTGTTTTTCTTTCAGATACATGTAAAAATGATGAAAAATCCTTAAAGGTGTGAAAATGATCAAATTTTGTGCAAAACTGTGAAAAATGTGCAAAAGAGTTTTGGCACCTAAGCGCCAGATACGGTGCTAAGCATCGGTTAAACAGAGAAGGCCGTGCCTAAGTGCCAGAGGCCCCACACTTAAGCTCTAGTGGCAGTTATTTAGTTTTTGACAATTTTGAAGAGGGTTTTGAGGCACCCATTAGTTTAATAGGTGGTTATAACCACCATGGACAAAAATTATCATGAAAGGATGCATCTCTTAGGGAAATACATCGAATCTAAACATATTTTGAAGGGAAACCAAGGTACCTTTTGGAAAATTATTAAAAAAAGAAGAGAGGACTTTGAAAAGAGTCCTGAAAAGGTCCAAAAAAGTGGGAGTCCTGAATGCATTGGAAAGTTTTGAAAGTTTTCAAATGGGAAGTTAGTCTGGAGAGATTTTCAGGCACCACTTTTACTTTTATTTTATCCTTTTTATTATTTTACTTTAAGTGATTGTAAAGAGAAGAGTATCAAAGAAACTTCAGGAGTTTGGTGGAGGACCTAAGATAAGTTTTTATTTTTCTATTTTGAGACTAATTTTGGTTTTAATTGAGACTTGTTGTTGGTTTGACAATGATTTCTTCTTTTAAACTAAAGTGTGGTTTTGTTTTCTCCATGGATTCTGAGTAGTTTTCTTTATCTTTTTTCTTAAAATGATAAGAAATTAAGTTTTGGAAGGAAGTTGTGAAAAGAATTGATCTTCAATGATGGAAGAAGTTGTGATGATTTAAATCCATGCACTTAATTTACTTCTTAATTTGGCCAATCCAAATGTTAAAATTTGTTGTGAGAACATGTAAGAACCATGCTGGTATTGTCTCAGTCAATAATTGGAAAGAATCACATGAGGTTGTATGAATGAGAATGTATTTCATTTGATTGAGTGCAAATAAATAGAGAAATATTTATTGAAGGGTGTAGAGTTAGAGGACTTTAAAGTGATAGGTTAAAGCCCCCAACTTGGTTTATTGTTTTAGGTTCTGATACGAGAATGCTAGCACCCAGGTGGAGGGAATCTAGGGAAATCTATATAGAGAGCTAGTATCTTCCCTGTCTTGTCGGTTTTCAGAACTATTCAAACTTTAAATTAACTAATGTTCTTTATAGCATCTCTAGTAAGGGTAAAGAGTATTATTGCTCCTCTTTGACACAACACAATTTACCTACTTCCACAGCAGAATTCCTATACTTTTTACTGATTCATAACAAGAAGAAAGATATTTTCATATTCAGTGCTTTTGTTCTACAAAAACTCTAGTTATTCTTTTAAATTGTTATTGTTCTATCAAAATATTAAAAATACAAAAAATATTTAAATTTTTATTACTGCAAAAATTATCTTTAGTATAGATAATTATCTTTTTATTAAAAATAGAAAGTTAGTTGTTCAATAGTGCATATTGCGTATTCTCCCTGTTGGTTCGATATTTAGGACTTAATCAAAAAAGTTCTATATTACTTAACAACGATATGTATACTTGCGTAGTGTCCCAATATATATAAATTAAAAGTTAAAATTTTATTTTTCTACAAGATCAAGTTTTTGGTTTTGTTGCAAAGTAAGTAAATATAAGTGAAATATAATCTGAATTATTATTGTACTTTGCATGTTAGCAGTATCCAATGATCAAGTTTTTGGAATCATTGCCAGGGAGAAATTGATTTTATAACCAAATTTATATTTTTAGAAATTCTTATTTAAACTTTAAGTTGTCTTATCTCATTTTATTTTATTTTATTATATGTTAGTGTATGCGTAATTCAGGTTCTGAAGGATTAGGGCCCAACGATTCTGAATTAGAAAGAACTATTAGAAAAATAATAAATACCAAAAAAAATATAAGCTTTTAAAAATCTAAAAAAATTACTTAAATGACAGACCAAACTAATCAAAATGCTAAAATTGAACAAGAATTTCGACCTTAGGAAGATTAGGCCAACCCTACCGTAGACGAACTTCATTCTACTATTCAAAACCCTACAATAATGGCTAATTCATTTGAGCTTAAACATATTATTATCCAAAGGGCATCAAATAATTAGTTCGGGGGATCACCAATTGAAGATCCAAATTTAGATCTTGCCAATTTTCTAGAATTGTATGGTACATTTAAATATGTTGGTGTATCTAATGATGCCATAAGACTTAGGTTATTTCCTTTGGCACTGAGGGATAAAGCTAAGTGTGGTTGAATTCCTTAGCACTTGGATCTATCAGAACTTGGGGTGATTTAGCACAAAAATTCCAAGATAAATATTATTCACCATAAAAAACTGCAAAGCTTAGAAATGATATTACATCTTTTAATCAGTTTTAAGGGGAATCTATTTATGAAGCATGAGAGAGATTTAAAGAACTACTAAGAAAGTGTCCACACCATGCTATACTAGATTGGTTAATAATTCAAACTTTTTATAAGGGACTAGTTGGATCTCTTAGATCAATTATCGATGTCACTGCTGGTGGTTCATTGATGTCAAAACCATGTCATAACGCTTATTCTTTAATTGAAGAAATGACTACCAATAATTTTTAATGGCCTTCTGAGAGGGTAAATCATAAGAAAGTAGCCAATATTCATGAAACTGATGCATTTACCATGTTAGTAAATCAAGTTGCTGCAATTTTAAGAAAGTTAGACCAATTTAGAATGAATTTTTCTCAACAAATTTCCATGATTGAAGAGAAAACATTAGGCCCAATGGTAGATTCTCAAGCATCATTAGAAACTTTGAATGCCATAAATAGTAAGCAAAATAACCCATATTCAAATTATTATAATCGAGGTTGGAAGAACAATCCCAACTTTAACTGGAATAACAATTCGGGTGCTAATAATCAGAATTGGGAGAACAACCAAGGAAATCCATTGGGAAAGTGGAACAACCAAGGGAATAATAATTATTGATCTACTTATCCTCGAGGTTTTAATAGCAATACACTGTTTAAGGAGAAGAAGCTGTCTATAGAAGTAGTGGTGTTACAAATGGGAAATCAATTACAAAGTTAAGGAGTTACAATTAGAAATATTGAGAACCAACTTAAGCAAATAACAAATGCATTAAGTAATAGATCCCAAGGAACACTTCCTAGTAATACTAAATCAAATCCAAAAGACCACAATAAAGAACAAGTAAAATCTGTTCAGCTTAGAAGTGGAAGAGAGTTGGAAGGTTGGGTTCAAAAAGAAATTGAAGTAGAGAGGGAAGAAATTGAAGAATCAAAGGAGGACACTCCGAAAGTTTCTAAGAGACCTATTTCTCCACTAAATATTGAGTTGGAAAAACCGCCACCTTTATTTCCTTAGAGACTTCATCAACAGAAGTTGGATAAATAATTTTTAAAATTTTGGAAATATTTAAGAAGCTTACAATTAATATTCCATTTGTTGAAGCTTTAGAACAAATGCCAAGCTATGTAAAGTTTATGAATGATATTCTCAACAATAAAAGAAAGTTTGAAGATAATGAGAATGTTTCACTCAGTGAGGAGTGTAGTGTGATAATTCAAAAGAAGCTTCTTGAGAAGCTTAAAGATCCTGGTAGCTTTACAATTCCATGTGCAATAGGAGACAGATTTTATGAGAAATCTTTATGTGATTTAGGTGCAAGCATTAACCTTACGCCATTATCAATATTTAAAAGATTAAGATTAGGAGAAATAACTTCTACTACTGTAACTCTGCAGTTAGCAGATCGTTTGATAACATACCCTAAAAGAGTTATAGAAGATGTCCTAGTGAAAGTGGATCAATTTATATTTCCTGTTGATTTCATTGTACTAGATATGGAGGAAGACAAAGAGATACCTATCATTTTGGGGAGACCTCTCCTAGCCATAGGAAGAGCAATGATAGATGTGCAGAAAGGGGAATTAACAATGCACATCAATGATCAAACTATTACTTTTAACAATTCAAAATCAATCAATTTCCCTGCAAAATGTAAAGATAATGAATGCCATAAGATGGTTGTTCTAAGATATCTAAGTGAATGCCATTTTAAAACTACTTTTGAAGAAATATCTGAAGTACAAGATTTGAAACACAAGCAAAAAAAGGAATTAAATCAATGTGACAATCTTTTTAAAGAAAATTCAAACTATGTTCGAGAAAGTTTTGAAGTTTTGGATATGATAGACAAAGATAAATCATTTTATCCATCTATTGAAAAACCTCCAGAACTAGAGTTAAAGTTACTTCCCGATCATTTAAAATATCTCTTTTAGGAGATTCCTCTACTTTACCATTTATAATTTTCTCAAAATTAATAGTGGAAGAAGAAGAATGGTTGATAAAAATTTTGAAAAAAATTAAGAAAGCCTTTGAATGGACAATTGCTAATATTAAAGGAATCAGTCCTTCAATTTGTATGCATAGAATTCATATGGAAGAGAACTGCAAATCCAGGGATGATCCACAAAGGAGATTAAATGTTGTTATGAAATAAGTTGCAAAGAAAGAAATTTTAAAGTGGTTAGATGCTTGAATTATCAAACCAATTTCAGATAGTGCATGAGTTAGTCCAATTCATTGCAACCTAAGTAAGGAGGAGAAACTATAACTGTAAATGAACATAATGAGTTTATACATACTAGACAAGTTACATGGTGGAGAATATGCAATGATTATAGAAAATGAAATCTTGCCACTAGGAAAGATTATTTTCCATTACCCTTTCTAAATCAAATGCAGGATAGACTAGCTGAGCATAAATACTTTTATTTTCTGGAATGGTTATACTGGTTATCACCAAAATCAAATATCTCCTAAGGATCAAGACAAAACAACATTTACCAGTCCTTATGGTACTTTTGCTTTTAGAAAAATGACCTTCGGTTTATGTAATGCCCCTTCTAAATTTCAAAGATGTATGATGACATTTTCTAGTGATTTAATTGAAAAAGGGATTGAAGTATTCATGGATGACTTTTCAGTGTTTGGAACTTCATTTGACTCATATTTAGAACATTTATCAAAAGTTCTTAAGCACTGAGAAGAAATAAATTTAGTCCTTAACTGGGAAAATTGCTATTTCATGATAGCAGGAGGAATTGTATTAGGACATCAAATATCAGAAAATGATATGGAAGTAGATCCTGCTAAAATTAAAGTGATTGCTAGTTTACCTTATCCAACAAATGTAAGGGAAATTAGGAGTTTTTTAGGACATGTTAGATTCTACAGGCGATATATTAAAGAATTTTCAAAGATTGCTAAGCCTTTATGCCATTTACCGGAGAAAGATGCAATTTTTAATTTTGATGAGGAATGCCTAAAAGCTATTAAGTTATTAAAAGAAAACTAATCACTGCACTAATTATGGTTTCACCAAATTGAGAAAATCTTTTGAATTAATGTGTGATGCTAGTGATTATGATATTGTAGCTGTCTTGATTAATTTTAACATTCATTCTTCTAAGATGTCAAGTTCAAAGAAAGAAACACCAAATGTTTATTTCTAGGGTAATAAACTTCTAAGAATCCAATTCCACCGTAAAGGTTTTTTTTTTCATTTTGTGTTTTATGTGACATTACGTTATTTTGTATTTTTAATGTCATTTTTGTTTATTTTTATTCATGGCCATGCTCCAAGTTTTGGTTTTGTGGTTATCTTAAAAGTTTTGGTTTTGTGGCTTTCCTAAAAGTTTTGGTTTTGTGGCTACACTAAAAGTTTTTGTTTTGTACATGTCATGCATTTTGTTTATATCATTTTGTTTTATTTTCTTTTCTCATTTTATAATTTTTATTTTTATTTTGTTGTCATGAAATTTCATTTCCAAATATTGTCCTGCAGAAAAAAATAGAGTTAGCACACCCTATAACATGAAAAAGAAATCTAGAGCAAAATTTTGTTTTCATGTTTCTAGTAAACCTGCAAAACAGAACACAATTAGTATAAAATCATGTTTTCAAATTTATCAGTTTTAGTTGGTCATTGATATGGTTGATAATTTTTAAGTGACCCGGTCAAGATGTTTATTCTCATTTTGTTTTAGGACAAAGATATGATAAATTTTCAAAGTTATTTACTATGCTAGTAAAACTCTTAATGAAACTCAAATTAATTATACAAAAACTAAAAAAGATTTATTAGCAATAGCATATGCTTTTGATAAATTTAGATCATATTTAATTGGAACTCATTATGTAGTGCTTTTAGATCATTCTTCTATTAAGTATTTAATGAAAAAGAAGGATGTTAAACCTAGACTTATAAGATGGATTCTTCTTTTGCAAGAAATTGATTTGTAATAGTAGATCGGATAGGGATTGAAAATCATATTGCTGATCATTTGTCCAGGCTTGAATTAGGAAAACCACTATGTTTTGAAAATCAAAATGCCAACATTGTGAACTTTATTGTTAGTGATATTATACCTTATGAAATGACATACCAACAGAAGAGCAAATTTATTTATGAATCTAAGACATATTCTTAGGATGACCCATTTTTATATAAACAAGGAAAGAATCTGATTATTCAAAGATGTATACAATTAGAAGAAACTTATGAGATTATCTAAAAATTTCATAATTCTGATTTTAGGGGACATTTTGGTGTTGATAAAACAACATACAGAATTTTATGATCTAGATTTTATTGGCCTACAATTTTTAGAGATGTTAATGCTTATATCAAAACTTGTGATAGATGTCAAAGAGTAGGCAATATTTCTAGAATAAATGAGATACCCCACAATTATATGCTAGAAGTTGAAATATTTGATGTTTGGGGATTAGATTTCATGGGACCATTTATACCATCTTTAAAAAATTTATATATTCTGCTAGCAGTGGACTATGTATCCAAATGGATAGAAGCTATTGCTTTACCTTGATGTGATGCTCAAAGTGTTGCAAATTTTCTTAAAACGAATATATGTTTTAGATTTGGGATGCCAAGAGTTATCATTTTTGATGAGGGAAGTCATTTCAGAAATACCATAATGAAGAAAATATTAATGAAATATCATATAAATCATAAGATTACTACTGCTTATCATCCTCAGATAAGTGGTTTGGTTGAATTATTCAATCAAGAAATTAAAAGAATTATGGAAAAATTTGTGAATCCAACAAAAATGGATTGGTCAGTCAAACTTGACTATGCTTTGTGGGCTTATAGGACTGCATACACAACTCCTATGGTGATTAAGCTCTTTGTGGGAGGCAACCCATAGTTTATCAATGTATTTTTATTTTGATTATTGTTTTATGTGTGATTAAGAAAATTTAGGGTAGTATTTTTGAGACTATTATGTGTTAGTATTGATTTTAAGACTTTATTTAGTGATCTAGACATGTTAAAATGAGAATTTGGACGTTAAGTTGACTAGTGCAAAAATGTGCATCGGCGCTTAAGTGCTACAGTTTAAAAACATGTGTAAAATAAATATTCTAGAAAGGAAAACAGACTATAAGTTTACAAAAAAGTGCCAAGGCATTTTTTAACCATGTCTAGGAGTTATTGGAAAGACTTATGCCTATAATTAGAAGGGTTTAGTGAAGGAATTTCACCCCAGATCATTTCTAGCCCTAAAATCTGAGAGAGAGATAGATTTTAAGATGATGTCTTCATGTGAGATGGATTTAAAGATAAACGAGGAGACCATGAGGAAGAAATTCATTAGTCAAAGTGCACAAGAGATGTATAACAGTTTCTCAGCCATTAGTATTGAAGGGATATCAGAGAAGATCAACAAAAATTGAAAATACCATGTATGTAATGGAGACTAAGGTATTGGAGATTCATGCACATCTTGAGCATATTAGATGGCAATTTCAAATGCAATTTAGCCACACTAGTTATATAGAGGAAGCATATAAGGAGATTTTTCTTAAGCAAAAGTGAATTGAAGAAGATTGCATAAGAGCACGTCACCACCGTCTGTTTTATTAACTTTATATTCCAGTTGCCCCAGGAGAAACTTATGAAAGACCTAAATTTGTTCCTTCTAATGAAGAATGGAATTAAGTTCTCTGTTTAAGTTTATGTTTTTGTGTGTTTAAATACATTGTATGTAAGTGTTTTAATGTTTAAGACTTGCTTCTAGTGTTTTTGTTACATAGTTGTTTAATTGTGAAAAATTGTTAAGTGTTTGTATTTAGGAAAATTTTCTCATCCAAGACTATTTGGCATGAGAACTAAATGTTTAAATGTATTTATACTCGGTTGTGAATTAATATAAGTTTGTTTGTCTGAAATTTTGTATTGTTTTAACCTCAAATTGAAATGGTTATTAAAGAGAATTTTGAGATAAATGAGAGTTACAGAATGTTGAGAATAATCATCTAAGTGCTATGAGACCATTTAGGGGTGGTTTACTTAGTTAAATAGTGAATTTTATTGTAATTTGAAATTTTTGAAAATCATGCACTGGCAGCTAAGCGCCACATCTCGCGCTTAAGCTTGAGCAAACCCGAGAGGCTGGCCCCTAAGCGCTACCCGGGCTTAAGCGCCGATTCACGAATAGTTAAATGTGAAAATTTTAGCCAAAAAATCCCCATTTTTATCCTCTTGTCACCTTCAACCTCTCAAAAATGCAATTTTAGAGAGCTAGGGCACACCATTATGTGAAGATTTCTTGGTGAAATAAAGAAAAACTTGCTAGATTTAGATTTCTTGAGGTAAGAGCTTTAATTCTTTGCAAAAAACTTGGATTTTTACCATGTATTTTGAGTACATTTGGAAGAATTCAAAAATTCACTATTCATGGTGAAAAATGAGGAAAAATCTATGGAAATTGCCTAGGAAGTGTAGTTTAAGCTTTTGGAAGTCCAGTTTAGTGGTTTAGACTTGATTTTTGAAGTTAATATTGGAATTTATCAAATTTGTAGAATGACACCAAGAATGAAAAGGAGCAATGGCAATGCCCCTTTTGATTGGAGTAAATTTGTTAGTTCAAAAGCTCAAGATCAGTATTGTGATGTGTTGTAATTACGCAAACTGATTCAAGAGCGATGATTTAGAAATTTGGGTGTAGACATGGAAGATTTAATTGTTCACCAAAAGTGGGAACAGTTCTATTCTTTTTCTACTCTGGTGGTTATTTCTATTGTGAGGGAGTTTTATGCAAATCTCCGTGCGGTTGAAGGTAATCGAGTTATGGTTCGAGCAAAGTTGGTACCTTTTTCACCAAAGGTAATCAACTTATTTTACCCTTTACCACTACATAGATTATATTTTTATGCAAGTTATAGCCCTACTGAAGCGGAGTTAGATGAGATTATCTCTTACTTGACTATTGGGAGAGGACTTTGGAAGATCACTAATAACAGGAGAGTAAATTTCCCAACTTGAAAGTTATGTGCACCTTCAAAGGTCTGTCACTATTTCATTTCTGCTCATCTGCTTCCGATTTATCATCTCAGTGAAGTGACCAGAGAAAGAGCAACGTTGAACTATTGTATTCAAGAGAAAAAGCTCATCAACATTGGAGCTTTGATCTGTCAAACTATCATCAATTCTGCTATAGCTGTTACAACTGCAGGTCTGGGATTTATCTCCTTGATCTTTTCTTAGTGTGAGTAGGCTGGAGTTAAATATGATAACATGGAGGAAGTGTTATTACCTCTAAATCCCATCACTAAGATGAATGTGAAGACTTATTCTGAGCATTCAATTTTTAGATGGAGACGAGGATTTTTCTCAAAGCTATGGAATGGCGACGTCTGCTGCTTCTAACTCTGCTGCTTCTACATCTAGACCATCTACCTCACGTGTTGGAAGTTTAATTTAGTGGTCTAGAATTAATTTTTGAAGTTATTGTTGGAATTTATCAAATTTGTAGAATGACACCAAGAATGAAGAGGAGCAAAGGTAAAGCCCCTTTTGATTCGAGTAAATTTCTTAGTTCAAAAGCTCAAGATCAGTATAGTGAAGCGTTGCAATCACGCAAACTGATTCAGGAGTAATGTTTTAAAAATATGGGAGAAGATGTTGAAGATTTATTTGTTCACCAACAATGGGAACAATTCTGTTATTTTTCTGCTGTGGTAGTTATTTCTATTGTGAGGGAGTTCTATGCAAATCTCTCTGAGGCTAAAGACAATCGAGTTATGGTTCAAGAAAAGTTGGTACCTTTTTCACCTTTAGTCATTACAATTGTAGGTCTGGGATTTGCTTCCTTGATTATTTCTTTGTGTGAGCAGGCTGGAGTTAAATATGATGGCTTGGAGGAAGTGTTATTACCTCTAAAGCCCGTCACTAAGGTGAATGTGAGGACTTATTCTGAGCATTCAATTTTTACTTGGAGAGGAGGATTTTCTCATTGTTATGGAATGGAGATGTCTGCTGCTTCTACCTCTACGGCTTCTACATCTAGACCATCTACTTCACGTGCTTCTTCATCTTAAGGTGAGTCTACGGAGACTCGAGATCAATTATTGCAAAGGATGATGGATAATATTAATTTTACCGCTGTAGGGTACAAAATTTAGAGTGTTTTGCAGAGCATACTGATATGTATAATATGATAGAAAGTGATTACGAAGAGAAATTTCACTCATCTATGGAGAGCCTCATTAGGGGTAACCAAGTGCAATTTCCCTCCATATCCTAGCTACCCTGATTGTGAGCCTGCAAAAGTTTAGGATAGTGGTGACTCAGAGGATGAAGAGTAGAGCTGATAGATTAGTTTTATGATTGTAACTATGTGGTCCAGGCTTGCTACGTTTGCATCTATGTGTTGGTTTGAACTATGTGATGTGGTTTGTACTTTTATGTTTAAATGAGAATTGTGATGTGATGTGTTTTCATGTTTTGGACTTGAGACATGTATGCATGTTTACTTGTTTAGATATTGTGATATGTGAGACTTTTTATCTTTAATTGTATTGTAATGTTTGTGTTAGTTAGTAGTTTATTTTAAAATTCAATTGTAGAAACTGTTGTGAGTTTTGTGATTTAGTTAGTTTAGAACTTAACTTAATTCTATATCTTTAGAAAATTTTAAAAATCTAGCTAACTTAGATCTTAAATTTAAATTTTTGAATCTGCTACCCTTTATTTTTCTTTTATCATGTTAGTGTGTTTATTTTTATGCTGAGATTGTGATATTAAGTTAGTGTGTTGGTTTGCTTTTATGTTTATACCCACTGCATATAAGTTTGTTGAATCTCTACATGTTAAATTGAAATGAAAATATAGTAAATTTGATCAAAAATTAATTTTACTCCTGTTTTTAGTTTTATACTTGTATCATTAGGGTTTAAAAATTCTTGTTATTATGTTATTTTAAATTTCCATTCTTGATTTTATATATCTGATGCTAAACTGTTTAATCTGTTAAAAATTTAAGTTTTGGGCGGGATGAAATTTTTTTTTAAAACTGGAATTTTATTTATTCTCAAATGTACTACAAGTGAATTTGATTTGAAAAGAAAAAAAATGATTATGTATATGAAGTTGGATTAGGGAAGTAAAATTTGATTTCTGAAATTAGTAAGAAAATTTAGTTAAAATTTTTAGTAATGAAGAAAACCGTTAAGTTAAAAAGTTTTTAGATAAGAAAATGATTAATATAAGTAACTATCTTTAGTAAGTAAAATTGTATTTTTTAAAAATTTAGATAATTTAAATTTTTATTTTTAATATTTAAGTTTCTTATATTAAAATAATTTTCAAAACTATTATTATATTTATATCTAAAAAACTTATATCAAGACCTTGCTTTAGGAAAGGAGAAGTGGAATTCAAAATTATTAAAAACATATCTAGATATAGTAATCCTTACCTAGAAAGAAAAAGAAAAGAAAAAAACCAAGAAAAGAAAAAGAAAAGAAAAAAAGAAAGAAAAGAAAAAGAAAAGGAAAAAAGAAAGAAAAGAAAAGGAAAAGAAAAAGAAAAAGAGAAAAAAAATTAGGAAGGAGAAGCTTGAGGATTAGTGCCTAATCAAAAATTGGTTCTACATTTGAGCTTTTTAAAGTATAAGACTTGAGAAACTCTTAAGCTTATAGATATAATATAGAAAGTAGTGGAGATAATTAAAGTACTAGATTCTAAATTTGGAAAATCTACAATATATTTCTGAATTAGAAAGAAATTCATTTTTTCATCTTTCTTAACTTAAGTTGGTTGCATTTACTGAAATTTTTTATTAAATTAAACCGTTATATTTCTAAATGAAAATTTTAGTAACTCCTAAAGAAAATCATATACATATCATACATATTTAGTTTTTGAAGGTTGAAGTGTCACTTGAGGACAAGTTACATTTTAAGTTTGGGGGATGTAATAAACCTAAAATATATAGTGTTTTTAGACACATTGTTATACCCATTTTTGAGGTATTGCACTTTCATGAAAGTTATTTTTGTGTTTTTCTTGCAGATACAAGCAAAAAGGGTGAAAAATGCTTAAAGGAGTGAAAAAGGATCAAATTTGGAGCAAATTAGGGAAAAATGTGCAAAAGCGATTTGGCACCTAAGCACCAAATCTGGCGCTTACACGCCGGTTAAACAGAGAAGGCCGCACCTAAGTGCCAGAGGCCCGTGCTTAAGCGCTAGTGGCTGTTATTGGGTGAGTAAATTTGATTTTTATGAATTTTGAAGAGGTTTTTGAGGCACCCATTGGCTTAATAGATGATTATAACCACCACAGATGAAAATTATCATGAAATGATGCATCTCTTGGGGAAATCATCGAATATAGACATATTTTGAAGAGAAACCAAGGCACCTTCTGGAAAAGTAAAAAAATAACGAAGTGAGGACTTTGAAAATAGTCCTGAAAAGGTTTGAAAAAGTGAGTCCTGAAAGTATTGGAAAATTTTGAAAGTTCTCATTTGGGGAGTCAGTTCGGAGAGATTTTCAGGCACCACTTTTACTTTTATTTTATCCTTTTTGTTACTTTATTTTGAGTGATTGTAAAGTGAAGAGAATTAAAGGAACTTCAAGAGTTCGATGGAGGACTTGAGATAAGTTTTTATCTTTCTGTTTTGAGACTACTTTTCGCTTTAATTGAGACTTGTTGTTGGCTTGACAAAGATTTCTTTTTTCAAACTAAAGGGTGGTTTTTTTTTTTCCATGGATTATGAGTATTTTTCTTTATCTTTCTTCTTAAAATGACAAGTAATTAAGTTATGGACAGAAGTTGTGGAAAGTACTGATCTTCAATGATGGAAGCAGTTTTTATGATTTGAATCCATGAACTTCATCTACTTCTTGATTTGACCAATCCAGATGTTAAAATTTATTGTGAGAACATGTAAGAACAGTGATGGTATTTTCTCAGTCAACAATTGGAAAGAATCACATGAGGTTGTATGAATGAAAATATAGTTCATATGATTGAGTGCAAATAAATAGGAAAATATTCATTGAAGGGTGTAGAGTTAGAGGACTTCAAAGTGACATCTTAAAGCCCCCAACATGCTTTATCGTTTTAGTTTCTGATACGAGAATATTAGCCCTCAAGTGGAGGGAATCGAGGGAACTAGTATCCCTTACCTAGCCGGTCTTCAAAACTATTCAAACTTTAAATTAGCAAATGTTCTTTATAGAATCTTTAGTAAGGGTAAAGAATATTATTTCTCTTATTTGGCACAACATAATTTGCATACTTCCACAACAAAATTCCTATACTTATTACTGATTCATAATAAGAAGAAAGATCTTTTCATATTTAGTGCTTTTCTTCTACAGAAACTCTAGTTACCCTTTTAAATTGTTATTGTTTTATCAAAATATTGAAAATACCAAAAATGTTTAAATTTTCATTACTGCAAAAATGATCTTTAGTATAGATAATTTTCTTTTTATTAAAAATAGAAAGTTTGTTGTTCAATAGTTGACCAGAGGAAAATATGTTGAGATTTTCATACCTATTTTATACTGTTTTTGATGATTTTGTACTTTAAGGAAAGGTATTTTTGATGTTTTGTTACAGGAATGATGAATTAGAGTCATGGGAGCAAAAAGATGCAAAAAGGAGTGAATTTGGAGTGAAAAGGTCCAAAATGTGTAGAATTGAACTAGGGCGCCGACGGCGCCATCGACCCTACCGACGACGAGATTTTCCCGAGTCTCCAGAATTATTGCATTATGAAGGTATGCCGATGGGGCCCTCAAGGCCGTCGACGGCGAGGTCAGCGGTTATGCCAAATCAGGCTTTGGATAAGGCCAAATTTTGAAGGGATGCTTAGACTACACTTGGGAAAGCTCATCCACAACTTTAAAAGAAGATTTTGACCAAAAATTAGAGAGGTCTTGGATGTTAGAAAGGTTAAAGAGGTTGGAGATGTTCCATTAGTGTATCGAGAATTTACTAGAGTTTCAAAATTGTGAGAAATTCTTCGAGAGATTGTAAGAGTGGAGGAAAAGTGAGAGATTTCTTCCTCATTGCTACTTTGAAGTGGAATTTTGTTTGTCGTAAAGAAAGGAAGTGATTTAGAGGAACTTCGAGAAGTGTTCTTGGGGAGAATTTAGAGATAAGTTATTTACTTGTTGTAGTTTGTATGACTTTGATTTTATATATGAATTTGAAGTTTTGTTGTGATTTCTCCATGAGATCTGAGTAGTTTTCACTGTCTTTTTCCTTGTCTCGAAATTTGTGAAATAGTGATTTGAATTGGTGAAGCCATGAAAATGTTTAAGAAATTGTGATGATCTTTTCACTTCAATATTAATTTACTTTCAATCTTGCCAATTAATTTGTTAAAATATGTTGAGTTTTACAACTAAAGTGAAGATTACATCCAAGATTCAGGGAGGTCAAAGCCCTTGGAAGTTGGGTGCAAATAAATAGAGAAATAATATTATCAGGTGTAGAATTGGAGATTTTAGAGTGACAGACTAAAATCCCCAATTTGGTCCTATCATTTGGGTGCTGAAGTATAGATGTTAGCCCTCAGGCGAGGGGAACGTGGGAGCTCTGAAGTGAGAGCAAGTATTCTCCTAGCCTCGCCGCAGATTCAGTAAACAAGCATAGGATTAGTCAATGTTCTTTATGCCTGGACCACATAGTCAAGAATAGTTATGCTCCTATTTGACACAATAAAATTTGAACTAATTCACTTTATCCATTCCCTATAATTTCTTGACAAGGAGAAGAATGCTTTCTTATATATTGAATATCACATTTAAACCTTCATTAGTATCATTATTTATTTAATAGTTATTAAAATTACATATTTATTTCAATTGTCTATTAGTGAGAGATAAGCATATTGAACTTCGTTGTTGCGATTAAAGTATTTTGTTTCTAAAATATTAGTTAGTAGTTCTAAAGCACTCCCTGTGGGATTGATATCTAAGACTCCATTATAACCCTATATTACTTGAGCGATACATATACTTGTGATGATAAGTATAACTTTACAACTATTGAATATTTATTACGTCCATATTTATCTTATATTTTTAAGCATATACGAAGTCGCAGTCAAGTTTTTGGCGCCGTTACCGGGGAGTGAGTGAGTGAAATCACAATTAGAGTAACAGACAAATTAGAATTATTAGAAAATTTTTACTTGAATTGCAACTTATTTTTATATTTAGTTAATTATATTACTTTGTGCTGATTTCAAATTGTATGCATAAATTTGGACCTGAAAATCTTATACCCTACGATTTGGAATTAAAACACACTGTTAGAAGGATTAAAAGACTAAGAAGAGAACCTAGAAATTCTGATACAATGAAAAACAAGATGAACAATCAAGGAATAGAGAATGAAAACCAACCTAGACCCCTATGAGATTATGCAAATCCTACAACAGATGAAATTCACTTATCGATCCAAAATTCTGATGTAGCTGCTAATTCATTTGAGCTCAAACCTGCTATTATCCAAATGGTACAAAACAATCAATTTGGAGGTACACCAAATGAAGATCCGAACTTACACCTCGCTAGTTTTTTAGAACTGTGTGCTACTTTTAAATATGACAGAGTCTCAAACGATGATGTTAAACTTATACTTTTTCCTTTTTCACTAAGGAATAAGCCTAAGATGTGGTTAAATTTGTTAGCATCAGGATCTCTTAGAACTTGGGGAGAACTTTCACAGAAATTTCTATCCAAATATTTCCCTTCATCCAAAACTGCTAAACTTAGAAATGACATAACATCTTTATGTCAATTGATGGAGAGTCAATATATGAAGCTTGAGAGAGATTTAAAGATCTTCTTAGGAAATTCCCTCATCATTCATTACCAGATTGGTTGATAATTCAAACTTTTTATAATGGATTAGTGGAATCTCTTAGATCGATTATAGATGCTGCGGTTGGTGGTTCATTAATATCAAAATCATTTGATGAGGCTTATTCATCAATAGAAAGATGGATACCAACAATTTTCAATAGCCCTCTGAACAGGTAAATCCTAAAAGGATAGCTATTATCCATGATTTCGATGCAATATCTATGTTAGCTTCACAGATTGCAACAATATCAAAGAAATTAGATCATTACGAGATAAATTGTTCTCCAACACCTCCTATGATGGAAGAGAATTCATCTGGGCAATTTGTGGATGTTCAACCTTCATATGAGACTTTAAATGCTATTAATAGACCCAACAACCTTTATTCGAACAATTATAACCCAGGTTGGAAGATTCATCCAATTTATAATTGGAATAAAAATTCTTCTACAAATCAACATTGGGCAAACAACCCAGTAAACCCATTAGGAAATTCGTCCAACCAATCCTCCAGAATTTAACAATAACACTCAAATTAAGGAAAAGAAGTTGTCTATGGAACAACTGATATTAAACATGGGTCCACATCTGCAGAATCAAGGAAATAAATTACAAATTTAAGGAAATCAATTATAAAATCAAGAATCTGCTATTAAGAACATTGAAGATCAATTGAGAAATATCGCTACTACGCTTAGTAACTGAACATTAGGAACTTTTCCTAGTACTGTGGAACCAAATCTTGAATATAGAGGAATAGAACAAATAGAAGCGATACATTTACGAAGTGGAAAAGAATTGGAAATAAGAGTGCAAAAAGAAACAGAAATTGAAAAAGAGAAAGTGGATGCCGAAAAAGAAAAGGATCATGAATACCAATGAAAATTATTGTGGAAAAACCTATACCACTGTTTCCTCAAGGATTGAAGCAACACAAATAGAATAAATAATTTTCAAAATTTTAGAAATTCTTAAGAAGTTAATGGTGAATATTCCCTTCGTAGAAGCTTTAGAGCAGATGCCCAATTATGTGAAATTTATGAAAGATATTCTGAACAAGAAAAGGAAGTTCATGGATAATGAAACTATTGCACTTAGCAAAGAGTGTAGTGCAATTATTCAGAAAAAGCTTCCTAAAAAATTAAAAGATTATGGCCGTTTCACTATACCATCTGCTATTGGTGAAAAATTTTGTGGAAGAGCCTTATGTGATTTGGGAGCCAGCATTAATATTATGCCTCTATCAATTTTCAAAAGTTTAGGATTAGGAGAAGTCTCAACCACTTCTGTAACTCTATAGTTAGCGGATCGTACAGTTACATAACCTAAGGGAGTTATAGAAGATGTGTTAGTAAAAGTTGATAAATTTATCTCTCTTGTGGATTTCATTGTTTTAGATATGGAGGAAGATAAAGAAATACCTATTATTTTAGGGAGACCATTTTTAGCTACTGGAAAAGCTATGATAGATGTTCAAAAAGGAGAATTAACTATGAGAGTTAATGATCAAGAAGTGACTTTTAACATTGCAAAATTTATGAATTACCCTGTTGTTGAAAGAGGTAATGAATGTTTCCGCATGGAAATTAGGGAACATCTATTGAAAGAACATTTTAAAGAACATTTTGAAGAGAAAGGACAATTTAAAGAGAGTGATGAAATTTTTCTAGATGAATTAGAAAATGAGGAACTAGATTATGTTCAGGAAAGATTTAAGATGTTGAATATTACGGAAAATGCTGATAAAAATCTATTTCCGTCAATTATAAAACCACCTTAACTTGAGTTGAAAGTGTTGCCTAGCCACTTGTAGTATGTACTTTTAGGAGACTCATCTACATTACCTGTTATTATATCTTCATAATTAAATGATTTGCATGAGCAAAGACTGTTAGATACATTGAAAAGATATAAGAAAGCTTTTGGTTGGACCTTAGCTGATATTAAAGGAATCAGTCCTTCAATTTGTATGCACAGAATTATTTTAGATGAACAATACAAACCAAGAGTTGATCCTAAAAGGAGATTAAATTTGATGATGAAAGAAGTAGTTAAAAAGGAAATTTTGAAATGGTTAGACACTGGAATTATATATCCTATTTCAGATAGTGCTTGGGTAAGTCCTATTCATTGTGTTCCTAAGAAAGGATGAGTGACTGTTAAAAAAAAAGAAAATAGTGAATTAGTACCTATCAGAAAAATTACTGGGTGGCATATTTGCATTGTTTATAGAAAATTAAACACTGTGACTAGAAAAGATCGCTTCTGTTTCCCCTTTTTTAGATCAAATAGTAGATAGACTTGCTGAGCATAAATATTTTTATTTTTTAGATGGATATACCGGTTACCATCAAATTCCTTTTGCTCATGAGGACCAAGAAAAGACAACATTTACTAGCCCTTTTAATAATTTTGCTTTTCGATGAATGTCTTTCGAATTATGTAATGCATCTGCAACATTCCAGAGATGTATTATGTCCATATTTAGTAAGTTAATTGATGATTGATTTGAAGTATTTATGGATAATTTCTCTATATTTGGAACATCATTTGACGCATGCTTAAATTATCTTGAAAAATTTTTGGAGTTATGCGAAAGAACTTATTTTATTTTAAATTGGGAGAAATGTCAATTTATGCTTGTAGGAGGAATTGTGTTAGGGCATAAAATTTTGGAAGATGGTATGGAAGCATACCTACAAAAATTCAAGTTATATCTAAACTAACATCTCCTACTAATGTAAGAGAGGTTAGGAGTTTTCTTGGACATGTTGGATTTTACAAGCGTTTTATTAAAAATTTTTCAAAAATTACCAAACCTCTATGCCAACTTTTTTAAAAGGACAAGAAAATTGAATTTACTTAAAGCTGTTTAAATGCTTTTAAGTTATTAAAGGAGAAGTTAATCACAGCCCCTATTATAGTTTCACCTAACTGTGAGAAACCATTTGAACTGATGTGTGATACTGGTGATTATGCTATTGGAGCTGTCCTTAGACAAAGGTATGAAAAGATTTTTAAAGTTATATACTACGCTAGTAAAACTCGTAATAATGCACAAATTAACTATACTATTACTAAAAAAGAGTTACCAGCCATTATGACTCCGTACAGTCTGATTTTTGGAAAGACTTGTCACTTGTAGAATTGGAGCATAAAGCATATTCGGCGATTAAAGAATTCAATTATAAGTTGAAAGATGCTGGTAAGAAGAGATTGTTACAATTAAATGAATTGGAAGAATTAAGAAATGTGTCTTATGATAACAACAGAATTATAAGAAAAATTAAAGTTATGACATGATCGGAAGATTAACCAAAAGAACTTTGAACCAGGACATGAAGTTTTACTTTACAACACTAGGCTGAAGTTATTTCCTGGGAAATTGAAGCCTCGTTAGTTAGGACCCTTTACTGTAACTCAAGTTCATACTTACGGAGCTGTTGAAATTGAAGATCAGAGGATGAGAAATAGATTTAAAGTAAATGGACACATATTAAAACCATATTATGAGGGTAAAAGACCAAAATTTAAAGAGGTTTTAATGATTAGTCAACCTGAATGACACCTAAATAGGTTGGGCTGACGATGTGAAACCAAGCGCTTTATGAGAGGAAACCCATATTTATCTTTACTTTTATCGCGATTATAGTAATTTTTATTTGAAATTATCATTAGTATGTGGTAGTATTAAGCTCTACTACTCTTATTTACCCTTGAAATATCTTAAAAATTGGATCCATAGAGAGAAATTGGAACGCATTCAGACCAGAGCGAAAACTGTGAAAATTTTGCCTTGGGCACCGACGTCGCCCTCGACGCCGCCCACGACAGTTTTTTTCTCGAGTGTCCGGACAAAATTAATACAAAGGCTCACCGACGGTGCCCTCGACAACACCGATGGCGAGACCGGCGAATTGGCGGTTACTTGGGTTCAAATTGCTATTTTTGGTGGTTATTGGGCAGGAATTGTGCTTTTAAACATAAAAATTTGATTCCTAGTTCAGATTTTCCCTCCAAAAACAAAGTAAAACTCCACTAATTTCATTCCTATGGCGTCTAGTTCCCCTGTTAATCCTAGAATGCAAGTTTTCAATCGGTGAAAGTTTATTATTGCGGACGCGCAACGAATTTTCAATAAGTTAGTGATGAAGAAAAGATTGATCAAGGAATGAGGATTCGTAAATCGTGGTTTGAATAATCCCACGATTGATATTGAAGAAACAATAGTGCGGTGAAGATGAGAAGTGCTGTGCTACACTACCGCTGCCGTGGTGGTTCCTGTGGTAAAAGAATTTTATGCAAATTTACATGGAATGAACTAAGGAATTGTTTATGTGCGAGAAAGATAAATCACTTTCACTCTTGCACAGATCAATGAAATATACATGAAAGAGAATGTTCATGTCTGCCACTATTCCAATTTTGTCTCAACGAGAAACCAGATGAATGAAATTTAACAATATTTAATGGACGAAACTGACGACTGAGAAATAAGAGGAAACGGGTATGTTAGTTTTTCTGCAACACTCCTAATTCGCATTTTGAAACATTGTCACTTTTTCATTTCTACGAAACTGTTACCCACAAGGAAGATCGGTAAAGTTTCTAAACAAAGTGTCATTTTGAATTACTGCATTCAGAGGCGACTGCCAATCGACATTGGATCCATAATTGTGAAGTCAGTTTTGGGCCAGATCATTCATGGATCAACTTATGGGCTTGGACACCCTTCCATAATTTTCTCACTTTGCAGTCAGTTCTAAGTGTCCTATGAAAATTGGGAAAAGGTACTGCTACCTTGGAAGCTTTTGGACCCAACAGAGAGATTCTCAGTTTTTGAAGATGAAAATGACATGGCTACCATAGTAGATCAATCATATCAGAATTCACTGCAAGTTCAACCCTTAGTCCCTGATAAGTCTTTGGTGATCCTGCGCAGAATTAAGAAATTAGAAAAGGATGTACAAAATGTCATGAATGCGATTAATAATATCTTTGATTTCTTCGATCATCTAGACTGGAAAATGAAGCAGCATTTTGAGCACTCTAGACATTTAGAAGATATTTTAATACGACTGATGAGGAGGATGAAGTTAATAGAAAAGGATTCCACTGAAGAATTTCCATTCTGACCCTTCTACAACCTCTTCGTTCATGCGCAATCAATGGGTGATTTCAGAGGAGAATCAAGTACCGAGTCAGAAGATTAGTAGATTTATATTATTACCTATATGTGTATCTATGTATTTTGATTTGAACTTTGTATTTGGTTTTCTTTAGAATTATGCTTTTAGATCTATGTATAGTTGAGACTAAGGATAGGATGTTTTATTTTCAGCATTTTGAGTGTTGTGGCTTGGATTACGACGTCGAACTAATGTGTTGAGGTTGAGAAAACACCAAACTTAGGTGTGTTATGTAACGTACATTGTACCCCTTAGAATTTATATATAAATGTGATGTTTTGTGTTGTAAAAATTTATATGTGCTAAGGACATCATTTAGTCACTTAAAATAATGTCTCTAATGATTAAAAAGATGTCGTTAAGGCTTGAAATTGATCGAAATTGTGAAAATCTAGAATTTGGACAAAATCAATAGCGCCCACCGACGGTGCCCTCGACGCCACCGACGATGAGAATTTCCCGAGACTTAGGATTTTAATTCCAATAGAGTGCGTCGACGGCACCATCGACCGCCGACGGTCTCACAAAAAAACACCTTTAACTACAATTTTGACCAGTCAAACACCACTATTGATCATCCCCTTCCTCCTAAAAAGGTCATTTTCAAACTAGGGCTTGAAAGATCTTGGATTGGGAGGCAATTTCAAGGCTTTTTGACACCAGATTTGATCATCTCTAGGTAAGACCTTCACTCTAAGCAAAAAAATATTTGATTTTCATCATGAATTTCTTCCACATTGAGGAGATCTGAAAAATTTGAGAATGTGAAGAAAATTTGAGAAGAAATCATGGATCTTAATGTTAAACTCTTAGAATTACTATTGGAAGCCATGATTTGTATATTTGAAGTAATTTTTTGAATATTTCTATAATTTAATTAGATTGAAATGGCTCCACGTCAAAAGAGAAGAGTTGAGTTTGATGAGTCTGGCTTTGTCAATGCGATGGCTCAAACAAAATTTACTTCCATATTTAAAGAATAGAAGTGCATATAAGATCGAGTTTTTGAAAGTCCGGAAGGAAAAATCAAACGAGTTATTGTCGAGCAGAGGTGGGAAAACTTTTGTTACACCACTAATAAAGCTGATGCAAATGGTTTTAAGGAGTTCGACGCCAATGTAATTTATTCTGATGATGAAATCGTTTAAGTACGTGGATTTCTTATTGAGTTTACTGTCGCCCACATCAATACTTTTTATGAAGTCCCAGACTCTTATTGCTACCAATATGAACCTTTTAGTACGATGGAAGGCCCCCTAAAAGATGTGATCAACTTTCTTACTGATGGGAAAGGAACATGAAAGATAAAGCTGAGAGAAAGGGTAAATTTTTTTGCTTCAATGCTGAATGTCACCTTTAAGGCGTGGCACTATTTCATTTCCTCTACTCTGTTACCGACCTATCACCATAGTGAGGTAACTAGAGATAGAGCTTTTCTGAATTTCTGTATTCAAAATAATAGAACTATAAATGCAGGGAGAATCATTCTTAAGAATATATTGACTACGGAGAGGAGTGAGACTAGTGAAGGTCTAGGACATCCTGGACTTATTTATATAATTTGCAAACTTTTTAGAGTAGTGATTGGAGATGAAGAATGGGTTTACCCTATGAAACCCATTAGTAAAGCTAATTTGAAGACTTATGAATCCCATGAGAATTGGAGAAATGGGAGTATAAGTCAAGAACCTTCTACTAGTAGAGATGTCCCCTCTACAAGTTATGACCTTCTACCTTCTAGTTTACCCACCCTCTCTGATTTGATGAATGAGTTGACCTTGCAGCGGAAGAGCATAAAACTGATAAATGAAAGGATTCGAGGTTTAGAACGTCGACACAATTACGATAGTGAGTACCTTCAGAGGCATTCAAATTTTGAAATAGCCTATTGTGAAGCTCAGACCTGACACTATAGAGGTGAGCCTGATGTTGCTTTTCCCGAGTTCTCCGGATATAGTCAGTATCATCCTGATCTACCTGCTGATCATGACCATGAAGATATAGCTTGGGATTTTGGTATTGAATGAAATTGGTGTACTTATATTTGTACTTTTATTTCTGTAATCTTTTTGTAATAGAAATGGATGTTTATGTATTTGGACCTTCATTTTTATTATTTTGTGTACTTGGATAATTTCAATATTTGTTATAAAGTTAGTTTTATAGTTAAATTTGCATGTGTAGTTTAATAGATGTTGAGTAGTATTGTTGATTGTAATATAATGTGATTTTTATTTTCACATTTTAATTTTAATTGTTTTGTTTAGTATTGTGGTTGTGTTAGGAAATGTTGTGCTTGTTTTAGTTTTATACTTTTTTCAAAATTTCATTACCAAGAAATTCCTCTAACAATTTATGTGTAGAAAGCTCATAATATTACACACCTGGTGAAGTAAAAATTTGAGAAGGCCTGCAAAAATTTCAGAATGATGAAAATGCCTACAATACTGAAGTATGATTTATATTTATAATTTTTTTCCACATGTATTATTTCATATTTAAAAATTTAAGTTTGGGGGAGGAAAGTGAAACATTAACTATTAGATGTCCTCTATTTCAATATTTTCAAAAATTATTTATATGATTCTATGTAGTGAATTTAATTTAGTAAACTATATTTTTGTAACTATTTAAATATTATGGTAGATTTAAAGAAATATTTTTGTAATGAAACTTAATTTTGTAAGTAAAGATTATTTGTATAAGAGAATAAGATTATAGTTAACTATTTAAAATAAAGGAAACTATATTTTGAAGTATTAAGAATGAGAAAATTCATTTGAGAAGAAAAGATTGTGGCTCAATGATGTAAAAACTATGATATATTTATAAGGTAAAGGAATGCTTTGAGTTTCAAATTTAGGGAAAGAAAAGTGAAGATCAAAATCATTAAAGGCTATCCAAATATAGTAATCCTCACTTGAAAAAGGAAAAAGAAAGGATTGAAAACAATCCCTCAAAAGAAAAGAAAAATATATAGGATTGAAAGCAATCCAAATGAAAAAAAAGAAAAAAAAAAACATTATGGAAGTGAGGAGAAGCTTGAGGATATGTCTAATCTAAAATGGGCTTCACTCAACCTACATAGAGGGAAAACTTAAAAATAATCTGGATCTTAGATTTATGGAATAGAACTTTTACTAGTAGAGTTCTCATGAAGTTCCTATTTTTTAGATATTCTAAGTGACTTTTTATTGCAGCATATATTCATTCTTGAAATGAATAGAAGACTAGAACTCTTAAACTTGATAACTAGATAATCTTGTGGCTACAGAGTTAATTCAATTACTTGAATTTTTTTTGAAAATCTCACTATGATATTTATTTAAATCAAACTTATAGTATTTATGAATTAAAACTTTATTATAGTAGATCATAACTTTTATATAGTACTAAATTTACTTGAGGACAAGTAATAGTTAAGTTTGGGGGATTTTGACGTGAGGAAAATATGTGGATATTTTCATACCTATTTTATAATGTTTTTAATGATATTGCACTTTTAAAAAAGGTATTTTTGATGCTTTATTGCAGGAATGATGAATTGAGGTCAATGGAGCAAAAAGATGCAAAAAGGAGAAAATTTTTAGTGAAAAGGACCAAAATGTGGAGATTTGAACTAAGGCGCCGACGACACCCTCGACGCCGCCGACGGCGAGTTTTTTCTGAGGCTACAGAACAAAATTCTCCAAAAGTCCACCGACAGCGCCCTCGAGGCCGCCGACGGCGAGCTCGGCGGTTATGCCTACTCAAGCTTCGCATAAAGCCAAATTTTGAAGAGATGCTTAGGTAACTCTTGGGAAAGCTCATCCACAATTTTAAAAGAAAATTTTGGCCAAAAATTGAGAGGAGTATAGAGATTCTAGAGGTCCTAAATGTTAGAAAGGTTCCAATAGTGTGTAAAAATTATGAGGAATTCTTCGAGAGCTTGTAAGAGTGGAGGGAAAGTGAGAGATTTCTTCCTCCTTGCTACTTAGAAGATGAATTATGTATGTTGTAAAGAAAGGAAGAGATTTAGAGGAACTTTGAGGAGTGTTCCTGCGGAGAAATTAGAGATAAGTTATTTATTTGTTATAGTTTGTATCACTTTGATTTTGTATATGAATTTCAAGTTTTGTTGTGTTTTCCCCATGAGATCTGAGTAGTTTTCTCTATCTTTCTCCTTATCTCGTGATTTGTGAAATGGTGATTTGAATTGGTGAAGCCATGAAAATGTTTAAGAAATTGTGATGATCTTTTCACTTAGATCTTAATCTACTTTCAATCTAGCCTATTGATTTGTTAAAATATGTTTAGTTTTACAACTAAAGTGATGATTACAACCAAGATTCAGGGAGGTCAAAGCCCTTAGAATTTAGGTGCAAATGAATAGGGAAATAATATTATCGGGCGTAGAATTGGAGATTTTAGAGTGACAGACTAAAATCCCCAATTTGGTCCTATCGTTTGGGTGCTGAAGTGTAGATGTTAGCCCTCATGTGAGGGGAACGTGGGAGCTCTGATGTGAGAGTCGGTATCCTCCCAGCCTAACCGTAGATTCAGTAAACAAGCGTAGGATTAGTCAATGTTCTTTGTGCTGGACCAAAGGGTAAATAATAGGTATGCTTCTATTTGGCACAATATAATTTAAACTATTTCACTTTATCCATTCATTAAAATTTCTTGACAATGAGAAGGATGCTTTCTTATATATTGAATATCACATTTAAACCCTCATTAGTATCATTAGTTATTTAATAGTTATTAAAATTACATATTTATTTCAATTGTCTATTAGTGATAGATAAGTAAATTGAACTTTGTTGTTGCGATTAAAGTATTAATTTTCTAAAATCTTAGTTTACAGTTCTAAATCACTCCCTGTGAGATTGATATCTAGGACTCTATTAGAGCCCTATATTACTTGAGTGATACATATACTTGCACTGATAAGTCTGACTTTACAATTATTAAATATTTATTAAGCACATATTTAACTTATATTTTTAAGCATATATAAAGTCGTCGGTCAAGTTTTTGGCACCGTTGTTGGGGATTTAAATCTTCTAGTAGCACTGTCAAATTCATGTATTTGTCGGTTTATAAAAAAGTCGATCAATTATATCTTGAGGTGAAGAAACCTTAGCATGAAATGTGAACCTCAGTTATAAGAACATCATACGATTGAGATTTCAGTTATAAGAACATCTTACTTAAAATCATTTATGGGTTGGTAGATTTCACACTTAAAGGGACTCACCATTAAATCTTTCGAGAAGCTACTCAACAAAACCAGCAATTGATACACAAAAAAATATATGCATCTTTAGACCCATATTTTATACTTATTTTTTATGATATTGCACTTTAATGGAAGATATTTTGATGTCTTTTTGTAGGTTATTGATTTTTAGGGCTTAAGAGAAAAATAAAAAAAAAGGATAAAATTTTAAAGAATTTCTTAGCGCCGGCAGCGCCGAGGGCCGTGCTGATGGCGCAAAACAAATTAACACGAAGATTTTTTAATCAGCGTCCACAACCCCAAACCGGCGCCAAAGGCACTGTAAACTCTGTTTCTAGAAGGTTCAATGTATTTAGACGATTTTTTGAAGAGTTTTTGGAGGCACCTCTTGGAGAACTGACCTTAGCTCTACTTGGGGTAGAATTTCATCAGAAAAAGCGCTCCTCTACATTTTTCACTCCTCTATTTTCATTTTTTGCACCACATCATTTTATCCTACTTCAATATTAGAGTCAATTAGTGATTTTAATTTCATAGTTTAATGTTTTTGTAATGAGATTTAGTGTGAAATGTTCTGTAAGAGTGCTGGAGAAGGATAAAAGTGAGAGATATCTCCTTCCTGCATTTCTAAAGAAAGGCTACAAATGATTTGCTTTGAGAAAGAGTTTTCAGATAAGTATTAATTGTTTATCAGTGTTGTATGAACTTTCTTCTATATATTAAATTTGTGTTTTGTTATTTCATTCTCATAAAGTCTGAGTAGTTCCCTCTATCTTTCTCCCAACTCTGAGATATGTTGAAATGAAGAGATATTAAATTGTAAAATAAATTATGATGATTTTTCAACTCTGAACTTAATTTACTTTTCTATCGGGCCAATTGAATTGTTAAAATGTGTTGTGAAACATATGATCCAGGAAATGGAGTATGAGTTCTACAATAGAGTGAAGATCACATTTGATTCCATGAAGGAGAACATCGTTTCTGGAATTATGTGCAAATAAATAGGGAAATATTCTTTGTTGGGTATAATTGGAGAACCTTTAGGGTGAGAGACTAAAATCTTCAATTCAGTCTTAGTGCTTAAAAATTGTAGAGAAAGCTAGCCTTCACGTGAAGGAAAGTGGGAGCTCTTGAGTGAGAGCAAGTATCCTCCTAGCCTAGCCATGGATTTATGGACTAAACACCGAGATTAGCCAATGATTTTCTATGCATTGTATTAGGGTAGAGAATTAAAATTTCTCCTGTTTAGAACAATACATATTATGGACATTTATCTCATCTCATTTTACCAAAGCCTCATTGTTGACCTCAATTTTGGTTGAGGTTTAGTTTTCCTTTTTAGTAGCCTAGGGTCTAGCCATAGGACTTTTCCTTTTGACTATTCTTAGAAAACTATATCTTGAACCCTCACCATTAGAAATTCCAAACTCTTCTCTACTCAACTTGAAGTTCCACATGTTGGTCTCAACCTCTAAGTACTTAGTAGGTGGGGTCACTGTGGGGCAAACTCAAGATGAGTCACCCTTAGGACTTTTGGACCTTAGGGTTAACCCTAGGTGTTGGTCTAGAGCTAAGGCACTCACTACACTTATCTGCACCCACAATCACTCACAACCCTGAACTCAAATATCTAGCCTAGATCCCTTAATCTTTTTGGGATACTTATGTAGATGGTCCCCTAAACCTACTAGCCCTAGGGCTATGGTTTAGCTAGAACCACTACATAGAGGACCCAAAATGGGGTTTCCATTGGTTCATGGCTTATTGGTGATGATTGGTACCTCAACTCTACCAAAATACCCATCTTGGCCTTTTACCCATAAAACACCCCCATATTACCAAAATACCCGTCCATAGCTCAAAATCCCAAAAATTTCAAAAATTCTCAGAAAATACCAATAAATCCTAAATATTCTAAGTTCATTTCTCTTAGCTATCACATGACCCAATTTGGCTAATTTGACCATCTTTAACCAAAACCCCCAAATTTTCCTTTAAGGGCCCAAATTCCCCAAATCCAATGCAAACGTCCATCAATTTGAGTTCAATTGACTTCAATTTCAATCCTAAACTCAAATTGACTTTTGATATGATCAAATTAAACCTAATCCAAGCTCAATTGGTCCATAATTTGAACCCAATTTTGATTTGGATCAAAGCCCCAATTTTGAGCATATGACCTACACTCACCAAATTGAACCCAAAGCCTAGTCAATTGGCCTCAATTAATGTTGTAAAATCTTTATGACATTCCTATACATCAAAATCAATCATAAATTGACCTTGGTGAAGTCTCAAATTCTTTTGATTTTGACCTAAATCCATAATTCCCAAATGTAGCCCAAAATTGTCTAAGTCCCCAGATTTCACCCAATTGATTGTCTTAACCACCAAATTGGCTTCCAATTCATATTTAAAAATCTTCATGAGGTCCCTATTGACCATTTATAATAATCAATTTGGACTTAGCCCAAGGCTAACCCAAGCTAGACCCAAGCCTAACCCAACATGACCAAATTGATTAAAGTTCAAAATTCCCTCAAATTGACCCTTCAATTGGACTCAAAACCACTTCCATCCTTTACTTATGATAAAATGAGGTCCCAAAGTTTTTCCTTATGATCATCTACACCAAATTAAACATTTATTTGGGCCAATTTACATGGCTAACCTAGCCCAAACCCAAGTTTTGGTCATTTGCACCCACTTGGACCCATGCACTAAATGTGACATAACCACCCTAAAGCCACCAAATTAACTCCACGATAGCCATTAGTTGGACTTAGTGACCAGTCCAAACACCATGAAACTGTCTAAATCAAGACATGGACCAAAGGTCCACCAAATTAAGGGATCTTATTTCCAAAAATGCACATGCTTAAGATATCTTTGTCAACTCAAAGCACCTTTGCATTAAATTGTTGTGATGGATTCCTATGGGTTCCTTGAGCTCCTAGCCACCTCCCCTTGGCCGGCCGGCAAGCTAGCCTAGTGGCCAGAAAATCCCAAAACTGAGAGCCACCCCCATGAAACCTCACCCAAATCAAACCTAGAGGCCAGCTCATCCAAATCAAACTATGGAGCTCCTTTGGCCTCCATCTAAGCACCACATTACACCTCCTAATTAGCCATGACAGCCACCATAACCTCATTTTTATAAAAGGCCACCTCCATGGCTGTTAAACTAAGTGCTAAAATTTCCTTAGAGAGGCCTCTCCAAACTTCACACAGAGCTTCCCTAAGATCCCCTCAGTGCATTCCAACCATTTTCCCTCACCCATTCGAGCTTGAAACCTTGTCGGAAACCAAGATAGAACCCAATACACCTCCACAGTCCATCAAACACAAATTAATTTCACCTACACCTTCACAACAGTGAAAGAAGTTAAAGCCCCATCAAATCCCCCTCCCACAGAGCCTCTACCATAGTTCTAGACCAACACCTGAAATCGAGCTTGGTCGAATTCATATCTAGGCCTTACACCAAGACCAAGAACTCAATCCCTAGCCTCCTTGGACCCCAACGAATGTGTCGAGCACCTCTGATTGAGGTCTCCCTTCCCAGAGCAAAGGTATAAAATTCTCCTCCTCCTGAGCTCATTTTGTTTCTCAATTTACTTAGGCTTGATTTCATGGTACATTAACCGTATGGATGTGTTCGTCTCACTTAGATGAGTCCAGAAGATCAACCGCGAAGTGATTTGGTTGAGTCTATGCTGAGATTTTAGGGTTTTAGTGTGGACGGACACCTGATCATTCTATCGGGGACGATGATGGGGAGCTTAAAAATATTAATCACTTAAGGACAATTAGAATATTTTTCCTAATTTTCTAAATAGAGATATTTACTGTAAAAGCTTAAAAATATTTTTTAAAGGTTAAAAATGAGTTTTTTCACTAAAATAATTCCAATAAATCAATGAAAAATCAAAAAAATATAAAATTTACTCCTCTGGGTTATCTAACCTAAGAGAGATTTTTGAAAAATATAAAACTTAATTTTCACCACTTAAAATATTTTGTTTTTATTAAATAACCCATAAGTTAAAATAATTCTAATAAATCATAAAGAATTCAAAAAGTCATACAATTTTGTCCAAAGGCTTATCTGGTCTAGGCCTACTTCCAGTAAAAATTGCAAGGGATTAAAATTTACCGTGGTCATGTTAGGAATTTTCTTTGAAAAATTCTATTTTTGCATGATAATAATTACATAAACTAAATTAAATTTTTAAAAATCATATTTTCTCCTCTCATGTCTTAATTAACCCATAAATGAGTAGAATAAAAATTTCAAAGTCATTTGAATTGAATTTGACAAATTATGAGGTGTTAGAGCCTTAGGCGCAAATGTGTAATTTTTGGAAATTTTGCCCTAATTAACATTTAGGCTTAATTCAAGGAGGGAAAATGGGTAACCTCTAATATTAATCAATTTATTTGATGTTTGAAACACAAAGGGGTTAATTGGTAGAAACCAATCTCACTTTCTTAATTAAGATTAATAAATTTCTAAATTATTAAAATTTGGAAGTTTATTAAAATTAAATGATCCTGGACTTAGGGTATGACTTTTGAAGCCAATAATTGATCAATTTAGTACCCCTTATTTTGATTTTCAAATAAAACCCAAATCATGAATCATGACCACCCAATTAGGATTAAAAATTTGGCTAAGTGTTCAAATTACACTAACTTGCCCCTTTAAGGGTCTTCACCTACATAATTCTTAAATTGAATCACAAGTTATAATTACCCTATTCTTAGGGATAATTGAGATATTAGTGTTCACTGAGTAATAAGGGTATTTACAGGATGAATTATTAAGAAACATAATAGGATTAAATGGACTCGAGGCTTTTTCACCAGTTGGTGAGAGGGAGGCATGGACCTGCTTCCTCCTCCTGACTTGTTGGATACCTCAGAGGTCTATTAAACTTAATGTATCTTGCACAATAAAATCATCCTTAATTAAACTTTTAAGGACTCACCAAGATATGACATATGGTTAGGAAAATTACCATAATTTTACCTTTCCTGCTCTTCATAAACTGCCTTAACATGCATTTTAAGTTTCAGGTGGTGGAACGAGAAGACTCGTTAGGTACTTTTTTACAATTTTCAGCATTGTCTTTCTTGTACTTTCATACTGTACTTTTATACCTACAAATTTGCATGCTAAACAACGATGTCACCCTGCATGAAAACTAAATCCATCAGGATAGCCACACAGCCATAACCAAAACCAAAACTAAAACCAACCAAGATAAAATTCACTGCCACAACATTCAAAATATAAAACAACTCAAAATTTAATCACAAACATCACACAAAACCACAACTTCAACTAAATTATGATGTCTCTATCGGATGATCTGGAATCCCTTTGAGGAGGTAACCTACGGCTTCTAACGAGGCTTCCCACAGTTTAAATGAAATTATGGAACTCATTAAGTTGGGTTTAGTAAGTTCATTTAGACTAAGTGAATCCAATAGAAAATAGTGGTGTCGGAACGAGGGAACCGTAGGATCCTAGCCGGTGTCACTCTAATCAACTTTAATATGCCCTCATAAAATTTAAAGAACTTCAACCATAGAGCCAACTGATTTGACATTATAACTTGACACACTAGATAACTCAACCTTGTCGGGGCAAGGAGCTTGGAGCTAGCATGGTGGGCAGCACGACCACCTTCAACACCAAAACCTATCTTCCCCAGCTAAACCAATCTTTCTTAGACTTAAACGACAAAGCCATATAACTTTGAGGTTGCTTGCATATGCAACGTAAATCCTCACCTTATGTTTAGGCCTTTCTATAGCCCTGCTATATAATATAAGCCCTAACTCGTCTTAGGATTCCGAGGTTATCGTTTGTCACGATCTAAATCCTCACATCTTCCAGGCTATTTGTGTGATCATTTCACACGAATGTAAGCTCTAACTAATAAAACTGGCAGGATGAAACACCTAAATATTTCTCCTCAAAATTGAAGCCAAACATTATGATAGTTTGGGAAGTCACCGATGTTCTCCTCTGGATCTATGACATCCCCTAGTTCTTCTCTCTTTGGATTCTATAATAAAATGTTCCAAATTTGAACCAATCCCCTTTCACACCTCTACGTTCAATTTCGTTGAAGAGCCCTACCCTTTGAAATTCCTTGAAGATAATATTTCTTGATTTTTATCGAGAGTCTTCTTAGGTTGCTTTGGTGATTTAAGATGTAATTAACTATAGGGGCTTGTCCTTATAGGAAGCATGTCCAAACCCAGCTTAATATAAACCCTATTTAATCCTTTATATTAAATAATGGAACTTCTCGGCAAATACAAAGGTTTCGTAGACCAAACGGACGTCACAGTTTCCTTAGTTTATTTGATCGAGCCTCATCCTCAAGTCTTGTGTTTATCCTTCAGGATGGATACAGGATCTGAGGTACAGTTCTCTTTCATTTTAACCTATGAAAAATATGGGGTCAGTTTGATTTCATACTTCAACATCCTTCCAAAGCGGGCAACGGGATTTCGATTCCGGTGACCGACAACTTCTTACGGGAAACTCCCCTCCAACATGAAATAGTGCCGACAGCTTCTAGCGAATCCACTGGGGACAAGCTTTTCTCTCCATACAAATCAAGAAATATTATCTTCACACATCAGTAATGTGTCCATGTCCCTCTTGGACCAAATTACCTTTCTTCCGTTGACATACTTTACCCATTTCTATCTTGGAAAACTACAGCTAACTCCTTGGACTTCAGGACTAGCTGTTCAACCATCCTTGAATAGAGGGGTTCAGAAGGCCATTAAGGACTCTTTAAATTTTCATGTGGGGTCGGACCCCCAACAGGTGTGTCGGTGGACTAAGTCCACCTGGGCATTTTCTGTCACTAATTGGGTCCCGCACTGGGTCTCTAAAATTTTTCACATCTCATTTCCAAATTTGGTTTGCTACTTCGCAAATTAAACCAAATCAAGTTGTGTTGCGTGCACTTTGATGTATTAATTAAATTTTACACCTTTTTGAACAAAGATGCTAAAATTACCTGTAAATTAAGACCCGCCCTGTCTACAGATTAACCTCTATTTTCAGTGCTTGCACTAAATATTACGAGGTTTTTGGCCATATAGCTAACCCTAAAACTTTCTGTTTTAAAGCTCCCTGCGATGGCCTACCTAACGCTGACCTTTTCTTGCAATCTGCCAACAGATCGCAGTGCCCGTAACATCCCTCCCACCATCAAGTTTGGAGCTGGATTTGAATACCTCGAGGTTATCCTCGAGAAAGCCACATTCGTGGTAATGATGATCGCTGCTCCGGAAGTACAAGAGCCGTCTGCAGAATTCAGTTTGAACTGCCTTCAGGACTTCCCTGCCTGCAAGAGGCTAAAACTGCTGTCATCAAGCCTGATATCTTTGCTACTGCTAAGGGAAAAGAAGTGATGGTCATTGAATATTCGACTGAAGAATTAATTGTTCCGTCACCCGTGTTTGAGATCGGGTCAAGCTCAAGGCTCAAGGACTATACCATTGACCCGAACTCAAAGGAGGAACCGCAATAGAAGAGTTCGGAGGACCATCAAAGCCTAGACTCCTGAAAACACACCCATTGAGGGGGAGCCTCATCAAGTTGAAGAGACACTACCAGAAATTTATCCCCTCCTACGAGGGAGTAGATTCCATCCTCTAACAGATGCTGATGGATAAGAGAGTATCCGGAAGATTGCTGCCGCATTACCATCACTTCATGAACATGGTGAGGAGGGAAATAAATTCATCCCCATCACCTGAGTTAGTGCAGTCCTCAGAAGGCTTGCTACTAAAGAAGGATGTTCTCTTAGTGAATTACTTAAACAAGTGGGACATGCAATTTTCCCTCATATGAAAAATGAAATTTTGAAGGATGTTAAGACCACTACAAAATCTCATAAGTTGACTATAAAGTCACCTACCCGTGTTCTCGTCTGGCTTTGTTTGGGAAACCGAGTTGATGCTTCTATAGTCACCACCGTTCATATCACCACCAGGACCGCAGGTCACCAACCGATTAAGTCAAGACTGGGTCCAAGAGGTTTACCAGTCATTCCTGCAATCACTGAAAGAAAGACAAGACGATTACCTAAAATTGTAGCTGATCTACACCACGAGGAGCATACCTTCCCTCGACATACCGAGGTCTCTACTAAGATGTTCCATCCTGAGACATCATCGTAAAAGAAGAAGAGGGTATGGGTACCCAAGGTCGCTGCACCGATACAATTCAGTGAACCTGCAAGATAGGAAGTAAAAATAGTGCCTGAAATATCTAACATTGTTGAGACAATAGTCAGTGAGATGGAAGAACAAGTAGAGGATTTCCATCAAGGTCCTCCAGATCTTAATGCAATCAAGGAATCAATAATTGAGGAAAAAGTTGAGAAACTCAGGATTGAGATTATCTGAGTTCGCTCGAGAGCATGGAGTTTCTATCAATAGTGACAATGAAGATTTTGATTACAGTGATTACTTGGAGGAGGATTTCATGGATGTCCATGTGATCAAAACCAGAGCTACCACATCTGCGCGTGAGGCTCAACCTCACATTGAAGAGAACGCCATAGATGAGCTGCGTAGGGTTATCCTCTTAAGGGATGAGCAAATTGTTCTACTAGAGAAAAGAATAGAAGAGATGATGGCAGCTATGACCGACATGGCCACCATTCAAGGGAAATCACTAGCTCCAAGATTGGCTTCTCCAGAGATTAATCAGCCAGAAATCATACACATCACAGATGAAAGAAGAGAGGCTACTTCAGCAGAAAAAGATGAACAACCAAAGGAAGATTCTCCGTCAGGTGGTGTGCCAGAAAAAGAATTCAACCAAATAGTTGAACAAGTGCAGGATGACTTAGCCCAATCCAAGGGCGGTACATCAATTTTGAAGGGTATACCTTACCCAGAGGAGTTTGATGTTGTGCCTTTCCCCAATGGTTTTGTGACCCCAAACTTCAAGATATTCGATGGGACTAGAAATCCCAGACAACACATAGCACATTTTCGAGCCAGTTGTGGCAACACGTGGAATAACGAAGCTCTACTCTGCCAGCAGTTCGTCAGCAGCTTATCAGGGATTGCTTTTGAGTGGTACGTTGACTTGCCCAACGGGTCAGTTAAAACATTTTCTGAGTTGGAAAAATTGTTTGTGAAAATATTTGCTGGGGCCCAGTATCATGTGTCTACTGGAGAGCTCATGATGAAGAAGCAGAAGCCTAGTGAAACCTCGGTAGACTATATTTTGAGGTGGAGAAAGCTTAGCATGAAATGTGAACCTCAGCTACAGGAACATCAAGCAATTGAGATTCTACTCAAAAGCATTCATGGGCCAGTAGCTTTCATGCTTAAGGGACTCACCATCAAATCTTTTGAGAAGCTACTCAGTAAAGCCAGCAGTCTTCAAGAAGAAATGAAGCACATGGAGCCACATGAAAAGGCTAAGGTGACCAGAGTGTTCGAAAAGAAGTCAGGGGTAATCGCAACTGTCAACAAAGGAAAGCAGCCGATAAAGATATATGCAGAAGATCATCGTCAGTCCTCATCACAGTACTCTTAGAAACAGAGGAGTCAATCCAACCAACGGCCCTCTCAGGAAGGATCACCTCGATCAGCGGGTAAAAGAATATCACTTTTAGAGCGACAGAAAGTTGTTTATTCCTTCAGAGATGAAGCTGTACCTAAAATATTCAAAAGCTTGATGAAGAAACCAGAATTCAAACTACTTGATCCAAAGAAACCCGAAGAGGTGGATAAGAAGAATGAAGCAAATTATTGCCCAAACCACCGGTTGCTTGGACACACTATAGACAAGTGCTTCGTCTTTAAAGACTGGCTCAAGAAGAACCTCAAGGAAGAGAATATAACAATCCCGAAGGAGTATTTGAGAGAACCTAAAAAAGGTTCCATAAACATAATTTCAGCTGAGTCAATCTCCCCAATTGATCCATATGTCAGAACAAATGGATGAAGTACAACTTGGGATGAACTCAAGAGGGTCCTTAATCGAATACAGGATTCATCAAAACAAGCTTTTTCAAACACCAAAGAAGGATGGAATGTGGTATGCAGTAGATCATCCAAAAAGATACTGAACAAGATACAACCTGCATCAAAATAAGCCTCCATTCAGAGTCTACAGCATACCGAGCCCGAGATGAAGATTTCATCAGAAAATCCATCATCATCAAGAACAAAGAGCAAGAATAAGAAAAGCGTCACTTCCAAGATTGATAGCACGGGGGGTAGGATAGGAGCTGCCTCTACTAGACTAGTTGTCTCAAATTTGGGGAAGAAATTTCTCAAACCCTTGACTTTGTATGATTATCTTTTTGTCTCTCCGGGGTCTTATAAATATAATGGTTTTGATTTCAGCTCCATTTTGACTATTTCTATTAATAACGTGACTGATTATAACTAAGCTAGTTGCGATCTCGATCCCCAAAATGATCCTTAAATCGAACTTGAGTCTGATGAACTCGTTGTTAAGGCCTAAGAAGAACTCAATGATATCGCTTACGACAACACCGATAATAAAGAGCCAACTCTCGAGCGTCATGGTGTACCGTCCGCCATCAACTTAGACCTCTCCAAAGAAGAGGAAAAGACACTGGAAGATTCAACAATGATATCTCAAGAAGAAGAAGTCACAGAAGTCAACTTAAAGAGCGGAAAAGTGTTACCACCAAGAATAGCTCCAACAGACAAAGGAAAACAAATAATGACTCGAGAAGAGATACCCCCACCTCCGCCAGTGGAAGAACCACATAATCAAGATAAAATTAGAGGATCGTACAAAGTAGATTACATCGTGCTAGCTCATCTTAGGAAGTTGCCTGCCCGACTAAGCATCTACGACGCCTGATCCAGTCAAAGGAGATGAGAGAATCTCTGGTTACAGCTTTGCTGGATCCCGAAATTTGCTTAGCTCAGTTGGCTAGCACATCCTCAGATGAAGTTTTCTCGTTGATAGAACAGTTAGGGGTAACCATCACAGATGAAGACTTGCCGCTCGGTACCGCCGACCACAACCGTCTGCTCTACATCTCTGTCAACATTAGCAGATTTGTGTTATCCAAAGTTTTAGTGAATCCTAGAGCATCTCTTAACTTGATGAGTCTTACAAACGTTAGCATATTTAGACTTCAATGTTCAGGAGCTCATCACCGATAAGATGATGTTAAGAGGATTTAACTAAAAGGAAGAAAGAGCCCCTCAATCAATTACATTACTTATGAAGGTCGGAGACGTAACAACCGTTAAATTTCATATCATCGACGTTAAGACCTCTTTTAACGCTCTATTGGGTCGACCATGAATTCATGAGCATAATATGGTTCCATTATCCCTACACCAGTGCATTAATTACCACAAGGATGGTCAAGAAAATTGCATCAAGGGAGATCTACAACCATTTTCAGTACATGAAGTTGGTATCCATGAAGATGGTGCCTACTACGCGTCTCTAAAAAAGACCGTCTTCTCGCACGAAATTTTGACAAACAAAGAAAAAGATTTAGAAGGATCACAAAAAAAAGCCAGACAACTTCGCTTCAACAACCTTCTACCACTCCCTTACAACGAGTTGGTGGAGGTTCTTCTAGTTCACGCACCCGAGGTCGAGGCCGGGGACATGGACGAGGAAAGATCAATTTAAATGTTGAACGGACTAGGCTAAATATCAACATTGGTGATGAAGACAGTACTGAAGATGAGGTAACAATAACAAAGTAGAAGAAACCTCAGTACGAGATATACTTAGAAGATACAGAGAGGAATGAATATGAAATAATGTATGATCGAATAAACCACTATGTGGATACTATGACTCTCAATTCGATTCTCCCTCAAAAGGTCGAGAGTTTAGAGGTCAAGGAAATCCGTAGTGTTGGTTCAAAGCTGATCAAATTTTACTGTGCTTCTACCTCTTCTAAGCTTGAAAAACATGTAAATTGGAATGTTAATTCTAATGAATTAATGGAATTACCTTTTGGTTACTTCTCGCCTTGTGTTCAAAAGTTAATTCAATAGGGACATTTACCAAAACAAATGCCAAAAGATAAATTTCAACTTTTTGAAAAATTATGGAATGCTAAAAGTCGAACTCCCAATTCAAAAGAAGGTCTCGGATTTGGTACAGTTGGACCAATCGATGATTCTAAATTTTGCATGGTTGTTACTAATGAGTCAGAAGATGATTGTCTCGATATAGATGATGACTCTACTGATCGACCAATAGAAGATGCTCCCCCAGAATTTGAGGAAGAAATTAAATCCACTGTCAATGAATGGAAAGAGATTAACCTCATGACTAAAGAATGACCCCGACCAACATTTATAAGTTCTCTACTTGATGACGAGGAATCTGCAGAACTAGTCAAACTATTGACAGAATTCAAAAATTTCTTTGCATGGAGCTACGATGAAATGTCAGGGCTGTCAGCAGAGGTTGCAGTCCATAAACTTGGGGTGGACAAAAATATAACCCCAGTAAAACAAGCTCCTAGGAGAATGCGCCTTGAAATAGAACAACAAGTCATCGTCGAGGTGAAGAAGTTGATAAATGCGAACTTTGTTAAAGAAGAGCGATACCCCAAGTGGTTAGCCAATATTGTACCTATTAAAAAGAAAAATGGACAGATCTGCGTTTGTGTCAACTTCAGATATTTGAACAAGGCATGTCCAAAAAACGAGTTCCCACTACCAAGACCAGAAATGATGGTGGATATCGGTTCGACACATGAAATTTTCTCCTTCATGGACGCATCGTGGGGTATAACCAAATCAAGATGGCTGTCAAGGATGCAATACCTACAGCTTTTAGAACACTGATTGGAATTTTCTGCTACACAGTGATGTCATTTGGCCTTTTAAATGCCGGAGCAACATATCAGCATGCAATGGCGAAGATTTTTTACGACCTCGCTCACAATCAAGTAGAATGATACGTAAATGATTTGGTCATCAAAAGTAAACAAAAAATAGACCATTTGTATGATTTGAGGATCTTGTTTGAACGGTTATGACGATATGACCTTAAAATGAATCCCTTAAAGTGCGCCTTTGGCATCACCTCCAAGAAATTTCTAGGATTCGTTGTCCGTCATCGGGGAAGCGAGATCAACCCAGATATGATTAAAGCTATCTTGGAAATGCCTACCCCTAAAACCTTGAAACAACTACGTTCCTTCCAGGGGAAATTGGCATATCTGAGACGCTTTATTTTTAATCTCTCAGGTAGGTGTCAGCCTTTCTCGACATTAATTAAAAATGACGCCAAATTTATTTGGGAAGAGAAATGGCAGCGGGCCTTTGAGGACGTTAAATAATATTTAATGACACCTCCTATTTTGGCAGCCCCTATCCTAATGAAACCATTGATACTTTATACCGTAGCTTTAGTTGACTCTCTTGGAGCCCTCTTAGCCCAAATCAATGAGGACGACAAAGAAAATGCACTCTACTACTTGAGTCGTCGTCTAATACCGATGGAGATAAGGTATCCACCTATTGATAAGCATTGTCTGACATTAATTTTTGCCGCCCGAAAGCATAGACATTACATGCTTTCTCATAAGATTACTCTGATTTTGAAAGTCAATCCATTGCAATATTTGATGACCCTACCAACACTCTCCGGACATTTAGCAAGATTGTCAATGATCTTATTGTAATTTGATATAACTTTTGTTCCCCTCCGTGCTATCAAAGGACAGATTTTAGTAAACTTTCTCGTTGCACACCCACTGCCAGCTGGGTCCTCTCTCAACGACGAGTTACCAGACGAGCAAATACTACAAATGGAATTTTCTAGTACACAACGTTGGGAAATGTACTTCAATGGTGCTTCGTCAACCAGGAAAGACAAGGGATCAGGCACAGTTATACCAGGCAAGGCAGGAATCAGTTTGATCTTTATTACGCCATATAAGGGTATGTTGAGGTTCTCATACCACCTGACGGAGCTGTGCACCAACAATGAAGCAGAATATGAAGCTTTAATCATCGGATTGGAGTTGGCAATTTCAATGGATATAACAAACGTTGTCATTTATGGTGACTCTCAACTTGTCATCCAGCAAGTCACCGGACAATACAGAATTATGAAATCAAGATTAGTTGAATACCATCAGTACGCGATGAAGCTCCTAGTGCAAATGCCTGAGGTGCCTTTCTACAGGATTTCTCGGGGAGATAATGCCCATACCGACGCTCTAGCAAATCTTGCTGAGGAAATGGCGTGTCCCCTGGAGGATCCCATCGAAGTCGCGGTGCAAGGAAGACGAGTCTTGTCTCAAATTAACTTCGAAACTCTACCCAAGCTTGGAAAAGAAGAAACAATAAATACAGTTGTAGACATCAATGAAGATTGGCGCAAGCCATTAATAGAATATTTGCATACTGGGAAGCTACCAGAGGACAAGTCTGAGGAGCACCACATCACAAGAAGGGCCATGTCTTACGCCCTGGTAGGAAATATTCTCTACAGAAGATCGTTCGACCAGATGTGGCTACGGTGTTTGAGCAGAGCCAAAGCATAGAATATTGTCAAAGAAGTACATGCCGGATTGTGTGGCGCTCACTAGTGGGGACCAAAAATGAAAATGAAGATTAAAAGACTCGAATATTATTGGCCAACAATGATGTCTGATTGCATGGATACAACCAGAAGATGCCACCAATGCTAAGTGCATTGGGTGGTCTTACACCAGCCTCCAAATGTGCTACACCCAACTATTGCCTCGTGGCCATTCGAGTGTTGGGGCACGGACATAATAGGTCCGATAGACCCTCTGTCTTCTAAAGGACATTGGTTTATACTTGCTGCAACAAATTACTTCTTCAAATGGGCAAAGACAGTACCATTACGTGAGGTTACTGCACAGCACGTCCTTCAATTTTTTAAAGGCAAAATTGTCTACAATTTTGGAGTACCATGGAGAATAATCTCTAACAATGGGACCTCTTTCAAAAGCACAAAGATAAATAATTTCATCAGAAAATATGGGATAGATTGGAGATACTCTACAATTTACTATCCCAGAGCAAATGGTCTAGCTGAAGCTTTCAACAAGATACTGGTACAGATTTTGAAGAAAACATTGGATGAAAATAAGAGGGATTGACATAACAAACTGTTAGAAGCCTTGTGGGCCTAATTGATGACTTTCAGGACTTCCACTCAATGTACACCTTACATGCTTGTGTACGGGACCGAGGTCGTGCTACCGCTAGAAATCCAGACACCATTTCTCAGAGTCGTCGTTGCCAACCAACTCACCACGGAAGAAAGCACAAAACTCAGACTTTAAGAACTGGAGAGTCTCTAGGGAAAATGATTGGAAGCACAGTAACATTTGGAGCTCTACCAGAGAAAGATGGTACAAGCCCATGACAAATTGGTCCCCTCAAGGACATTCAAAATGAGCTCGTACTTGTCCTCAAAAGACCTATTCTAGCTCGCCGCAAAAATATGTGGGAAATTCGAACCAACTTTGGAGAGACCATTTATCATGGATAAGGTCTATACAGGTGGACTTCTGGGGTGAAAGACTCATATTACCGATAAATGGACGACACCTGAAAACCTATTACGCAGCCTGATGTCTCATGCCTCCGCTTGCCTCTACTTGCTTTGAAACTTTGAAACTTTGAATGTTTTAGGGGTATCTATGTGGCCAAATGTCTATGACCGGGTCCAAATTTTGTAATTAACCTCAATATAATGAAAATTTTGAGAAAATTTTGAACTTCACATGTTCTCTTTTCTACATTTGAATTTAAATACCCTATTAAATCAAACAAAACTCACACAAAAAATGAGTAATCCTTTTCATAAAAAAAAACTAAAATTTACATTAATGAATACTCTATTTTGCTCTTGTTCATGCCAAACTTTGGCCCAATGACGTTTCTTTTTGTCGTCTACAGAAAAATGTCAGGACAGAGGCTGATCTTTGCCTTCGAGGACGGCTGGAACCTCGCACTGAATGAAGAGATGAGGCCTCAAGGAGGTCTCATAGATTACAACATGGATTTCAACCAGATTGATATAAACTACGAGGGTCCTCTAATGGACGTATTCAAAAATAAAGACAAGGAGGGACTGCCTTCACTGTTGAGGGTGACCACTCAAGACAATGTGTCACGTAAAGGTAAAAACATGATAGCGGAACAAGATCTGACGGAGGGGCCCAGCCGACTTCCCTCCATGATAGCTACTCCAGCAAGGGACCTGATAGCCGCCCATAGCGAACAACTACCGAATACTCCGATCCGCAGGATGAAACGCAGAAATGCCAGTCAAAAGAAACAGAGAGCCTTTCTGCGATAGGAACGCAAGCGTCAGAGAGACGTGAACAGTTTTCTTACCCCCACTCCTGAGGGACATATTTACGATCCAGATGTGAGAGAAACTTCTGCCAGCCTGCCCACTACAGATGAAGGGTTAGGACTTCTGACAGGATTAGAAGTGCCCCCGGTCCCACATATCTTGTGCAGAGGTTGCCCAACATGCAACGTTGAGGTACTAGCCGAGACATCAGTCACGAGCGCATTTGTAAAGTGCCCGGACTGCAACGTTCTACATCTACAACATTTCAACACATTAGAAGAATACACTTCAAGCACCAATGAGTCTCACTCCAAATTTGTGGCAAATGAACCGTATGTCCCACTGGGGATGGGTCAGCGTGCACCATAGATCCCAGGATCATACATCCCACTTGAGGCCGAATCTCATATTTCGGATCGACCAACACCAATTTGGGTTCCCGCCGACGCCCGGAGGAAGGAACTCCTTAGGCAGCTGCCAACTCCCGGTATGGTAGAATACTACAAAATAAGCAAAGTAAACAAAAGAGAACTCAAGTTCTATGAAGAGCTTCAGCAAAATTTTATCAACATATTGGAGGGCCTAGAGCTATATACTAGGGTTTTCTTTGAAACTAATGATAGAAGCATTCTGGACTGCATCTTCAATTTAAGAGATAGAGGTCGAGTGGGCCTTCTCATGGAGAGAACATATTACGAGCTGAAGAAATGGATGCGGGGAAAGAGAAGAATCACCATCCAATGCAGCTGTTGCTACAATTTTACGGACGACAAACAGAGAAATCCGTCTAGGATCCTCAGATACAACCAAGTGGATCTGTTGCCATCAATCATAAAATGGATGATCAAGAGAATGGTTAAGTGGAATATTCTACCCACTACTTGCATTCCCAACAGTTGTATCATCAACATTTATGAAGAAGGTGACTGCATTCCCCACACATTGACCATCATGACTTTGTGAGGCCTTTCTGCACGGTCTCGTTCATGAGTAAGTGCAATATTCTATTTGGAAAAGAAATCGATATAGTCGGCCCTGGCGAATTCAGAGGAGCTGTGGAGATTGTTCTTCCAGTTGGTTCAGTACTTGTTCTCAAGGGCAACGGTTCAGAAGTTGCCAAGCACTGCCTTCCAGGAGTACGACACTGTCGGGTGTCTGTAACCTTCCATGGAATGGATGACAGTAAAACACCATATGGATTCCAGCAGGACCCGGAATTGAAGGACATGTTTCCTTACGAGCTATGAGAAGGTTGTGCCTCTAAGTACATGCGAAGGGAACTCTTATCCTAGAACATGACTTAAAAGGTCTGCTTGATCAGGAGCTCAACATACCAAGTACAGAGGGTTCACTTGCTTTCTTTTAACAAGCATGACACTTATCTAATGTAACCAATCTATGATGTACTCATATCATGAGATGACTCTCAATGTATTTCAGCATGTATTACATGATGTACCTTTTTGAGGCATTAGCCTATGTTTGATCTGTAGCATCTTTATTGAAGCAGATTAATGGAAATTTCTCTCAAGTTGTGCCTTTTTGTCAATTGACTTATCATGCGAGGGATGAAAGCCGCGAACCATGCGATCGTTGACAATTCTAATGAACAGAGAATGAAACAACAAATCTTCAACAATAAATAAAACACAAATGAAAGATAATCATAAATGAATAAATAACAAAACAAATTTCTTTTAAAAATCAACCAATTAAAATTAAAACTTCAAAAATGTATTTTTGAAAAATCAATTGTGATAAAAACAACAAGAAAATAAAACAAACCTGTTGAGTGGATTCGTCCGTTTTTAGAATTTCCTACTCTTTGTGCGCACAGCATAACCATCATTATCTACACTAACTCTCTGCACATCCTCACAGAATTTCACATTCTACACATAACTAAACAAAGCTCTACAAATCTTCTTCAAAATCAACCTTTTCACATAACACACTACTGCAAATTCAACAACTCAAGCTCTTTGTAAATTTCATATCACATCTTCAAATCATCACCTAAATCCTGATTCTCACATTTTTGAATTGATACTTACATTTCAAATCTCAAAAATTTGAATTGATACTTACATTTCAATTCTCTCATATGTTTGAGTTGATACTTTCATTTCGATTCTCAGATCTTTGAATTGATACCTACATTTCAATTCTCACATTTTTGAATTGATATTTACATTTCAATTCTCATATCTTATAATTGATACCTTCATTTCAATTCTCATTTCTGAATCAGTCCTACATTTCTGATTCATTACATTCATGGTCGGTCCTTACATTCCCACACTTTCTTTAGAGAATTATCCATATTTCAATTCTCATTT
>NEWO01000615.1:382036-402294 GCA_003013225.1 Phalaenopsis aphrodite | reverse complement strand
CTCAGGCCACTATCTCCACGACATGCCTACTTTTTTAGGTCATTGCCTCCACATCATTCCCATCCTTGGGGCCACTGCCTTCATGGCATGCCCATCTCTCGGGCCACTGCCTCCTCGACATACCCATTTTTCAGGTCGCTGCCTTCAAGACATGCCTATCCCTATGGTCACTGCCTCATTGGCATACCTCTCTATGGAGCGACTTCCTTCATGACATAACCATCCTTTGGATCACTACCACTTTGGCATACTCATATATCGGGTTGATGCCTTCATGACATGCCCATCCATTTCAAGTCCTACCTTCATGGTATACTCACTCTAACTCTTTACCTGTTGCATATCTTGCATATTTGCATACATTCTTGGTGAGTGTCCCTCAGGTAAGATGTGAATCCTCTTCATAGGTATCCCACCACTCAACACAAACTCACTTGTAACTAGTTTTTGTTTGTCGCATGGCACCTCAGATCCTCGAGAAGGCTTAATTCCTCACATAGGTAGCCTGTTTTTACCACTACATCTCGTTCATGCATGTCATGTTGCATGTAGCATCCTTGCATCAATTTGCATGATGTGTGCCTCACCCATTTGGGCATTATTTTTGGTTTCTTTGTACTTCGGTCGAAAAATCACAATGTGGGCTTCTTGCGTGTTTGTGTGCTTGCCCATATGTGTTAATGGTGGTCTCACTAGTTAGTAAGCGACCAGTTTGTTGGTCATGATACTCAACAAGCGTTACTTGTGAGGATTCCTCCACGAGCAGTGTGATTGTCTAAACACAAGCAATGAACAATATGACTGTGGTAAGGATCCAAGGGTTTTAAGGTGCATCATATGCATAAAGAACCAGCATTCTATGGTCTGCTATTTTAAAAATATAAAATGGATATTCTTACTATTTATTTATTATCCACCTACTTTTATAATTATATAAGTTAGTTCATATGTGAGGCCACTTATTTTAAATATCAGCCCTCTCTTATGACGTGCTTTGGATCCCTTGGATCTTTAAGACGGGGCAGTGCGACGATCACATAGAATTCATATGGTAGCCAGAGACTCTACCCCGTGCACTTAGGTACTAGTTAGGACACTTTTTTTAGATGGAGTGCTGGCTAGGATCTATGATGCTAGATATTATTTTTGATGTTTGGCTCTTGTTGTCTACTGATTTTGGTTGCTTTAGCTAGACAACATTCTTGCTTTATGCTTTTGGTGTGACTATGTGCTTGATATGTATGGTAGTGAGTTAGGATGTTTTTTTATAGGGATTCATGCTTCTATATGTACACAGACAAGTGCTTTAAAAGTGGGATCATGTGAAGATTTTCACTAACCCTCTGCTTGAGGGTATTATTTAGCTGCCTCATTAGACACGACTCATTATGCGTTGCATGGGTTTACGAACTAACCTTGTTTTCCATAAAAGTTGAGCTTTTTTCATTCCCTATGTAATTTTTAAAGTCCTGAGAGGGTCTTGTTGTAGAAATAAGATACAAGCAAGAGTTCTGAGATGCTTTATTATGGGAACCAGGTGGCGGGGACCAAGAGTAGACGCTCGTGCCCTGTATCTTAATTTTGCATTTTGTATTCATATATAGAGTTAATACCAGGAATAAAAATGCAGAGTCTGATAATTATGTTCTTTTCTGGGATATGTTGCCAACTCAGTGGCATTTGGCCTTTCATATGATTTATTTGGCTTATTTTCTGCCTAATTGTATGCCCAAATTCTTGAATTTTTTTCTTATTTATTTATGTGGATTATCTTGGAATCATGATGCAATACAGGCTCATTATGACTCAAAATCCTAATTTTTCTACAAAATCCTAAAAAATTTAAGATAATTAAATTTTAGGATTAAAATATTCAAGACTTTAATATTTCGACTTTTATTTTCTTGCACGGCCTTCGGTTCAAAATTTAAATGGGTTGCATTGCATGGGCATAACGCAAGTCATGTTAATAGAGTCTCTAAAATATTTAAGGACCGTTTTAGATAATTGCAATTATATTACATGTGCTGAGGAGAAGCCCTCGTACTTCTCTAACTTAACTGTCCAAGTAAACATTTTAATATAAATGGTTATCTACTGTGTCTAAGGTGTTAGAAAACTCTCGATCCAGACAGTTTTAAGTTCTTTTGTTCAGTTTGTTTCAAAATTTTTAGCTAAACCTCCTCTTCTCTTCCTTTCTTAAGACATCCTTTCAATTGTGGCAAATATAAGTCCCACCTATTGAAGCTCGAGCTTATAATCATAGGATAGAGTTTCCTCCCTCTAACTTTAGGGCTACCAAAGTCTCCATAGACGATGTAATTCTTGGATTGCTGACAGAAGATCTCTGAACATGTTGGGTTAACTATATTCACGACATGCAGACTTAAGACCCTAGTGGCTTGGGATGACGAGTCAGTAGTACTCCGACCCACCTACCTCTACCTTATAAGGTTCCTCTACCTTTCTGTTTTTTAGCCCCTTTGAGTCTTGTCACTCCTTGACTTCGTTGGTATCATCTTAATGGCCAGATGCCGATGAGCTACCACCTATTTTAGATACAATGGTTTGTCTTCGACCCTTATGACTCGGCCATGCTTTGACGTGCTAGGATTTCCCCCATCAAAATGATTAGGGTTATTCCATGGGCTTCATGTGTTGATTCGCCGCTACTCATTCGAGATGTGAGAGATTCACTTTCTGCCCCATGGCTTAGCGAGAGCTTTGAAGCATCAGAACTTCCCACATAGAATAACCTTCTTTTGATGACCTATTGCCCGAAGTCCATGATAATATAAAGTGAATCCCTTTTTATTGATATTATTCTTGGGTATCCCCCAAGATATAATTAACTAAGTGGGATACTTGCCCTTGAGAGTGCTCAAAACAGACACATACACCTGAATATCTTGTTATGGGCAGATTCAAAGATACTGGTCCAAGGTGCCTTCACCTGATCTTATTTGGGAGGACATGCTTGACCTCTCCATGTGAGGTTTATCACACGTAACCCTTCATGTTCTTTCTATGTTTGTCTTTATTTATTTTATGTCTTTTCGTTTCTAGTTCCTCTCCTCTTCTAATCAATCATATGATAGAAATGAGAGATTGATTTAGAAAAGAGAAGTATACAAGGATCGACAAGCTGACAACTCTTTCAAAAAAATATAAAGAGAAAGGAATAGAAACATGTTTAATGTGGTCAAACCATCAATGAAGTTTCTCTCTAATTTTTTTCTGTCACAGGAGCTACACTAACCCTTTCATGAATATATTCATTTCATATTTTTTCTCTAAGTTTAAATTCAATCATCCACCTAAGCACTCTCATCTGGGAAACACTTAACTTAATTTTAAAGGCCAACATTTAGTGTTATAGAGCATTGTAGGTTTCACCACCAACAACATGCTTTTAATCCACTAATTGGGGTCAGCTACATGATTCCTTTATCTCCATTTCGTCCTTATGAATGTCATATTTTCATTTAATTCAAATAAATTAAGATCATTTCTTATATATAATGCCCAAGTCTTTGTAGGTGGTCTACCTCTGCATTTCTTATCATAATTCAAATCTAAAACATCTACTCTCCTAACCGATTCATCAGATGGTCGACATTTAATTTGACCAAACTGTCTAAGATAATTTTATCTAATTTTATTTATCACTGATCTACACTAATGCTTTCATAGATATATTCATTTCGCATTTTATCTCTAAGTGAAGTGTCACTCATCCACCTAAGAATTCTCATCTCAAGAACACTTAACTTAATTTTATGCTTCGCTTTTAAAAACCAACCTTCTATGCTATAGAGCATTGCATGTCTTACCACCAATAAGAATAATCCTTCAATGCACTAAGTAGGTTGGCTACTTGAATCATTATTATCCATTGTGTCCTATTGAGTGTCATATTTTCATTTAATTTTAATGAATTAAGATCACTTTTTTTATACAATATGCCTTAGCCTTTTTAGGTGGTCTACCTCTATCTTTCTTAACATAAATGAAATCTGAAACATCTACTCTCATAATTGGTACATCAGTTGGTCGACATTTAATGTGTCAAACCATCTAAGATGCTTTTCTTTAATTTTGTCTTCCATAGAAGCTACACATGGACATAGTCATTTCACATTTTATCTCTAAGTGTAAAGCTACTCATCTACCTAAGCATTCTCATTTTGGCAACACTTAACTTAATTTTATGCTTCTCTTTTAAAGCCCACCATTTTGTGTCATAGAGCATTGCAGGTCTCACCACAATTTTATAAAAATTTTCTTCCAGTCTAAGTGATACTTTTCTATCACACAATAGACAATAAGCATTCATCCACTTCAACCAACCAAATTGAATTCTACCAATAACATGGCTTTCTACATCACAATAAACCATTCATTTGAGTGTTGTGATTAATGTCGGAGTGTCAGAGCTGGGGCGAGTCATTGAAGCTGTGATTTCCTGGGCACTAAAGTCTTCGGTAGAGAAGAGGGTAGGGGCAGGTTAAGGCAAGAGGGAGAGAGAGAGGGAGAGACCGAGAGGGATTGGGATTATGGCAAGTTCAAGGGCATAACAAATTTTTGTGGGATAAAGGATTCTTTCTGATAGCTTACGAATGGCTTCAAAACCATAGGTTATTAATATTAATACTGATCACATTATCTGTTAGTTACTAAAATAGCTCGTCGTTTAACGCCATGCAAAAAGATGGGCTTGTAACTAACCAATGACATATGGTTGTTAGTTATTATGTACTTATAAATGAAGGTGGGATGCGTCATTATAATAAAAATCACTGAAAACTAATATATGGTTCATAAGCGGCAATATATTTTGTTGTTATGCCATTGAAAATAACTCAACACATAAGTCATCGTAAAACCGTTGGAAAATGGAAAACTTTTATCGATAGAAATTTAATCTATCAGTTTTATGTCGGTTATAATACTTTTTGCTGTAGTGCAAAATCCTCTCAAGCCTTTCTACATTTTCTCTTATATTGATTTAACATCAAAAATTTCGTCAAAATCATTAATGTATCTGGCCAAAATTCTTTGTTTGGATCTTATTTTAATCAAATTCGTGATAGTTGTTTGCCTAAATCCCATGATTAATTTTCTTATTATGATAATTTTATGTTTTTGAAAAGTGTTTATGCTATGTTTTGCAAGTTACACATGTTGATCACGCTTGAGGAAGTGAAAATGTGAATTTTAACTAAAATGAAAACTGACATACCTAATCCACTCACAAGGCATAATTATGTCGGGTCATCAGTGTTAAGAGGCAGAGAAGTATGCAGACCGACTAAAAGGACAATAATTACATTAGGTCTCAGGATCGTTATTTCATTGTTAGGCATGCCTATGCTAAAACGGGCGTATCTACGTAGGGGTCCATCCAAGCCCAAATTTGGCAAGAAATTGGAGGCAGTTTTGGCCAGAACTATATAAGTTGATTTATAAGAATAATTAGAGTTATTTCTTGGCTGTTAGGGGTTGCTCCTTCTGTGATTGTGAGGAATTCATGTCTTACCCAAGGATTTTCTTCATGTTCTCTTCCAGGGGAGATTTCTATGTAGTTTTTCATTGACTTTTGATAGGATTATGAGAAAGATATTGTGTGCTATTGTATATCAGAGATTAATGGAGATTTAAATTGTATTAAGAGGAATTTGGTGCATATTAGGGAATAGTTGGCTCGGTTGTGAGTTTTATATAATTCTTATATTGTACCTTCAGTGTGTTCAATAAGACTTCATGTATTTTCTCACATCATATATCATAGCTAAATTCTTCTTCATACTCTTGTTATGTAAAACTAGTGATTTTTTTTGTTGTTATTTTCTATGTGAGTGATTTTCTCAATAATTTCTTAGCTAGTAAATTATGCATGTCGATGTGTTAAATTTTCAATCATCATTTAGAGCTAATTTGGTCAATTCAAATGTTAAAACTATGTGTAATATTCTAATACTTATAATTATTAATTAGAATAATAAGTAGACTAAAACACAATAGCATAGAGGAATAGCAAGTTTCAATAAGAAATTGCAAACTAGAAAAGGAACTAGAGGATCTTTGTAAAATTTTTTGTGGTTAAGTCTCCTTAACTGCAATAAGGTTTACAAAACTTCTTATGATCTAGGCATAGGTTAATGAGGACTTATCCTTAATTGACAACAATCACGGTAGAAAATTAGAGGAAAAACATCAAGAAATCAATGGCTGGTGTCAAAGAAGCATAAGCCTCATCATCTCTAAATGACTTTAAGAATTTTGTTTTTTTTCTTCTATATGAGGAATTGTGAGTCTCTTTCCTTCTAAAAATATGAAACCTCAAACAAAACTTTGTGGTGTACTAAATTATAACTTAGCATGTTAGAAAAGTGTTGAACTCACTTTTGGTTGAGGATTAGTTTTTCTTCTTTAGCAGCCTAGGATGTGGCCATATGACTTTCCTGTTGACTATTCCTAAGGAACCAGAAAAGGAACCCTCTCCATTAGAAGTTCTAAGCTCTTCCTTGCTCAACTTGAAGTTCCACATATACTATTCCTAGGGAACTAGAAAAAGATCCCTCTCCATTAGAAGTTCTAAGCTCTTCTTTGCTCAACTTGAAGTTCCACATATTGGTCCTAACCTCTAGCACTTAGTAGGTGGGGTCACTATGAGGGAGCTCAAGGAGAGTCCCCATAGGACTGTTTGACATTAAGGTTGACCCTGAGAGTTGGTCTGGAGCTAGTTCACTCACTTGCACTCACTTGCACCCACTTTCACTCACAACCCTAAAACCCAAAATTATTGACTTTGATCCCTTGATCTTTTGGGAGACTCTTGTAGATGGTCCCCTAGACCCACTGACTCTAGGCTAGGGTTTAGCTAAGACCAGTCAATAGAGGACCCAAATGGGGATTTCATTGGTCTATAGCTCATGAATAGTCGTTGGCCCCCCAATTATACCAAAATATCTAACTTGGCCTTTTTCTCTCCCCCCTCAAATCCACCCAAATTACCTAAATGCCATTGAAACCCTAAATTTGGCAAAAATTCTCAAATTCACCCAAAATTCTCAAATTTGTTCAAATATCATTTCAAATCATTTTAATATACCCAATTTGCCCAAAACTACCCAAAATTACCAAAATTAACAAAATACACTCAAAGTAATCACTTCAAATGTCTCCAAACCAATTTACACCCTTCAATTGAACTCAATTTGGCCAATTTGACCAATTTGACCAAACTCCCCAAATTGCCTTTAAAGGCCTAATTTTCCCAAATTCATCCCGAATATCCATCAATTTGGACCCAATCCTCCCCAATTTCAATTCTAAACTCAAATTAATATTTCATATGATCAATCCAAACCAAATTCAAGCCTATTTGACCCATACTTTGAGCTCAATTTCGATCAAAATCAAAACCCCCAATTTTGGCCCTATGACTTAACCCACCAAATTGAACCCCATAGCCTACGCAATTTGCCCCAATTTGAATTCTAAACTCTTCATAACAATCATACACATCAAATTGGACCTTTAATTGGCTTTTTCAAGCCTCAATTTCACTCAATTTTAACCCACATTTAAAATCTCCAAATTTGTCCCAAATTGGCTGTCTCCAAATTCTACCAACATGAATGCCTTAACCCCAAAATTGGCACCTAATTAATGTTGAGAAATCTGTATGACATTCCTAAAGATTTTTTTAAACAACCAATTTTTGCTTAGCCCAACTTATACCCAAGTCTAACCGAACACCCCCAAATTGACTAAATGCCCAAAATCCTCCAAATTGAACTTCCAAATCAATTCAAAATCACTCCAAACCTTTTCAAAACTTCTTATCACAATCATCTACAAAAAGTTGATCAATCAATTGAGCTCAATGTCATTGCTAGCCTAACCCAAATCCAACTTCTAGCCATTTTGACCCAAATTAAACAGCTTCCCCAAAATTTACTTAGTCATGCCAAAGTCACCAAATTAATGGCATCACAACCAGTAAACACGCCCAATTGACCAGGCTAAACCACCTTAAACCATCTTGGTGAGCTATGGACTAAGGGTTCCCTAATTTAAGGGATCTTATCTCATTTTTGGGCCTTAACCAAAATATATCCTCCATCATCACTTGTCATTGAGGGTTAACCATAATTAACCCTTCCCCATGGCTTACTTGACCACCTAGCCACCACCCCTGGCCCTATCGACCGGCCTTGTGGCTGGAAATGCCAAAATTGAGAGCCACTACACCTAAGTAAAACTCAATTTCAACCCTAGAGGCCAGCTCATTCTAATGGCTCTTTAGAACTCTTTTTCCCTCCACATATGTAGATTATTGCACCCAATAATTGGCCCTGAGCTCCACCCCAAGCCCCTCTATAAAGACTCACCTCCTCCACAGCTAAAGAGGAGAGTTCAAAATTCTTAGGGAAAGTCTGCCAAAATCTCATCAGAGACTCTCCAAGCATCCCTAAGCTTAATCCAACCATCTTCCCTCTCTGATTCTCACTATGAGAGCCCAATTTTGACTTAAACCAGAACATCTCTCCACAGTCCACCAAACTTAAATTAATTATGCACACACTATCCAAAGAGTAAGAGGAATTGATTCTCCATCAAACCTCCCTCTGAAACAGCCTCTATCTTAGCTCTAGACCAACACATGAAATCCACCTTGATCAAAATCATATAGACAATTCACCAAGGCACAAGGCTTCTTTTGGAGGTGTTTTGGACCCAATTAAATCTACCACAACCATCTGATTTAGGCTTCCCCTCTCAGACCAAGGTATTGAGCTCTAACCCTACCCCGAGTTTATTTCGATTCTCCATTTGTAATGGCTTGAGTTCATACTTGATTAACAATATAGATATGTTCATCTCAAGTAGACGAAAATTTAGAAATAAACCCCATGCAATTTGGTTGAGTCTAGATGAAGATCCTAAGGTTTTAGTGTGAACGGCTTACGGGTTATATCACTTGGAGACGATAATGGTGAGTCGTCTGATCGTATGTTTATTTCATCACCGAAGGAGATCAAGCCTACCAAATCTTGGTGAGAAAAGCTGGGCCACGTGGAAGCTGAGGTGGATGGTGGCATCAAATAGCATAGAACTGCGTGTGAGTTTGAGGCTGTCGTAGGTTGAGGGGGCACCGCGTGGATAAGTAGAAAAATTTGGATTTTCTGAATTATTTTAAACGCCTAAACTTAAAAAATCCATATCTTTATCTATAAAAATCATAAAAAAAAAGAAAAATACACACTTGCTCAGTGAACAGAGGAGAATAATGTGGCCAAAAAATAAAAATTATTTTCTTATTCCTTGATTATTAGTGAATTAAATACCCTCTCGAGTATTTTAATTCATTATGATCAAACATTGCTCTAATTTTTCCAAGGTCAGAGGGCATTTCTATGTTTATAGCCCTAATTTTCAAGCTAAGGTGACCATATTGGCTTATTTTAATTATATAAATCAAAGTATCATTTGAAAATTATGGGAATAATTTTAGTGAGTTTCCTCTTGTTAGAGAAGTCTAGGATAAATAACATGATGTCTTGAATTATCTTGTAAATTTCTGTATTTAATTAAATATAAATATATTGTGTCAATTTTTGTAAATTATATACTTATCAAAAATTGACAAAATCAATCCCACATTGTTTATAAAAATCATATTTATCCACTGTAAAAATTTTAAAATTATTTGATTAAGTTTGAGTATTAAAGTTGATTTTCTAAGAAACTTTATATTTTCGTACAAAAATAATTATATTAAATTAAATACACTTGGAAAAATTATGAAAAGTTGTTTTTTGAGTTCCTTGTGATCAGAGGCACTTGGGAAAAATAAAATTTACTTTTTAGAAAATACTTAAATTTTGAGCCTTATTTTGAATTTAAAAACTATTAAAATTAATTCAAAATCTCAAAAATATCGAAATATTTCAAAATATGCCTAATTGCTCTCTGATCACTTGGGACTCATTAAAATATTTTTCCTAATTTTTCTAAGTTAAAAATAAATTGTAAAGGCATACGAGTGGATTTTCTTTACTTTTAAATTAATACATTTACCTTTTTGTACTTCTTGTCTCGAGCTTGCATGTTAAATAATGATATCACCTTGCATGAAACACAAAACTACTAGGATAGCCACAAAATCAAAACTAAAATTAAAAAAAATAAGATGAATTTTACCACCACAACTATCAAAACATAAGACAAATCAAAATTTAATCACAAACATCACAAAACAACAATTGCAACTAAATTAAGACGTCTCTATTTGATGATCGAGAATTCCTTGAAGGAAGTAACCTACAATTGCTAACAAGATTTTCCATGTTCTAAATGAAAGTATATAACTTATTAAGTTAAGTTTAATAATGTCATTTGAACTAAGTGAATCCGAAAGAAAATAGTGTTACCGGAATGAGGGAACCGTAGGATCCTAACCGGTGTCGTTCTAATCAATTTTAGTATGCCCCATCACATTTAATGACCATAAACATGGGAACATTTGATTTGACTTCCTAACCTGACACATTACAAAACTTAAACTTGTCTTGGCGAGGAGCTTGGAGCTAGAATATTAGGCAGCAAGACCATCTTCATTAACAAGAGAATCTACAACACATATATTTTCTTAAAATTAAATAACAAGCCATAGGATTTTTTAGGTTGTTTACTTATGCAACATAAATCCTCAACACATCTTCAGACCTTTTGTATAGCTCTGTTGTATAATATAAGCCCTAACTTTTCTTAGGATTCTGAGGTTGTTGCTAAATCCTCACATCTTTTACGTCATTTGTGTGATCGTTTCACATGAATGTAAGTCCTAAGAAAATAAAATTGACAAGATAAAATATTTAAATATTTCTCTCTAAACTTGAAACCAAACATTAGGATAGCTTGGGAAGTCACTGAAGTTCTCCTTATGATCTGTGACATCCCCCAGTTCTTCCTCCTTTGGACTCTACAATACAATGTTCTAAATTTGAGTCATTCCGCTTTGACACCTCTTTGTCTGATTTCGTTAAAAAGTCCTATCCTTTTGACCTCCTTGAAGATAATATTCCCTGATTTTTATCGAGAGTTCTCTTAAATGACTTCAGTTATCTAAGATGTAATTAACCATAGGGGTTTTCCCTTATAGGAAGCTTTTACGAACCCAACTTAATATAAACTCTATTTAATTTTTTGTATTAAATAAGGGAACTTGTTGGCAAATAAAATGGTTTTTTCAAACCAAACGAATCATATATTTTTTAGTTCATTTGATTGAGCATCACCCTCAAGTCTTGTGTTGATCTTTTGGGATAGATACAGGGTTTGAGGTATAATGCTCTTTCATTTGAACTATGAAAAATATGAGATCAATTTGATTTCATATTTTTCTAAACATATATATATGTAAATTAAATGTCTTTATGAAGCAGGCGACGGGATTCTGATTCCGGCGACCGACAACTTCCAACGGGCAACTCCACAATGTAAAAATAGTGTCGTCAAAAAGTTGAACTAATGAGCTAGTTGCGCATACTCTAATTTTAGATATTATTTGATTGAAACATATACTTACATGGTTGATCAATGCATTCACAATAATTTCAATCGTCAAGATCACAGTGTCACGATTTCCGATGGGCCCTATGTTCCAACTTGTTGTAGTGGAGATATCGAGCTCTCAAATTTCAGATGTTGGTACTAGAATTTAAGCACTCTAAACCTGATGTTGGGGCATTAAATGATGGTGGTTGGGGGCACTGGTTGCTAGTGTAGAGGCACCAACATCAGGTTTTAACAAGTGTAATCAAGTTTAGAAAATCTACCAAAATTAAATAACAAGCCCTGAAGTTGCATTGTCGCCTAACTATTTTACTAACCAACCTAACAATGTGAGTGTAATCAAGTTGCAAAATCGTTGCTCTCCCAAGTCTTAATTTTACTTAAAACAAATTTTAACATAACCTATTATCACTTAAGTTATACCAACAAAGCAAACGAGATATTACTCATCACATGAAAATAAAACTAATTCTATCATGAAACAAATTTTCCTACACATGTTACTATTTCATATTAAAAGAAAAGAGTAAATAAAACTAATTACGAAGCATGAATAAAAAACAACTGAAAAACTTTGTTTAAATCAAAGAAAATCTACTAGAAAGTGTTTACAACAATTAAAAGGAAATGGAGAACACAATACTTAGACTTTTTTCCCTCTAAAAAAAGAAGAAAATTTTCTTTAACAAAGACTCATGCCGATCCATGCGCCGCTCATACTTCCTTACTCATATCTCTTAAAATACCTCACCAATCTTTCTAGAAAATGATGAAATGTACATCTCCATAAGTTCATGTCAAACTCCTCCTAAAACTCTTCTTAATTACTTCTCTAGACTACTCTAATTACCTTCTAATTACTTGTCATGAGAGGCGCCAAGCCCCTCTTTTTAAAGAGATACAAAAACCCCTCATTTCTCTAAGAGACACTTCTCTTCATCCAAGAGACACATCCTTTCATTCCAAAAGGCACTTTTCTTCATCCAAGAGCTTTTATATGTGTCAAGATTTGTTGAATCACTCCATGGGGCATGCAAGTTGTCCAGAAATCGTCCAATTACTATCTCAGGCACTATAATGCCTATGTTTATCTCTATGGTGCCATTATGGGTGCTACAACGCCACCCTACATGCAGCTCCACAATTTCTCCCCGTTTCGGCTCTGTTGCGCTCCAAATTGGTATTCCTACAAGATAGACATGAAAATAACATTTCTTTAAAGTATAATTTCATTCAAAAACATATAATAAATAGGATGGAGGTTAGGCATGGAAAGTCATATTGAAATGTGCCAGATCAAGATTTTCTTCTTTGCTCAATTTGGCTACAAATTGCACATTTTTTGCTTAATTTCACCAAAAGTCCCTTTTTTGTACTTGAAGACAAAACAATGCAAAATACCTTTCTTTAAAGTGTAATATCATTAAAAATGTGTATAAAATGAGCATAAAATGTACACTAAAAATAGAAAATTTTTTGGTGGACATCTATCAGGTGGCTGCCTTCATGAAATTCTTATCCCTCAGGTAACTACCTCCTTAGCATACCCATCAATGGAGTTGCTGCCTTTGCGTCATACCCATCCTTTAGGTCACTGCCTCCTCAGCATACCCATATGTTGGGTTGTTGCCTTCATGGCACAACAATCTTGTCTGAGTCATTACCTCCACAACATACACTCTCTCACTCTTTGTTTGTTGCCTATCTTTTTCTTTTGGATGTGTGATCGGTGAGTACCTCTCAAACAAGGTGTGAATCATCTTCATAGGTAACCCATCACTTAGCACAAACTCATTTGTAACTGGTGTCGACTTTTTAGCGTCACGGATCCCCAGACAAACATACTTCCTCATATAGATATCCTATTCTTGCTGGTGCATCCCATTTTTTCATGTCATGTTGCATGTACCTACCTCTCAAAGTGCGACATAAGGTCAGAAGACATTCTCATCAACATAATGTAAGCATTCAATGTTTTAATTCCTTGATTATTGCATGTTCATGCCTCTACGACCATTGGACCACCATCCAGGGTTACGGTCTACACCCGCTGAACCCTTTTTCAGGTTAGATATAAGTCTTGAGTTCATTACTCCAGGAGGGCGTCATTAGTTTTGGCCTCTCAGCCATCCGACTCTGATGCTTCTCAGACGACATGACGATCTAGTTAGTACTTTCAGGAGAGCATCTTGTTGTTTGATGTCTTAGCTTTATTGCTCGACTCCATAGCCATCTTTCACTAACTCTTAGGTGATGATGTACAACTCAATATTGATCACATTTTTTGTGTACTTGCACATACACCTTCATAATTGTCCCACTCGCGACCCATTTGTTGGTTGTGATACTCAAACAAGTGTTGTCCATGAGGATACCTCCACAAGCATTGTGACTTTCTATATCACGAGCAATAAATAATATGCCTGTGGTAAGGATCTAAGGCATTTAAGGTGCGTCATATGCATCATAGACCCGCATTCTATGGTCTACTATTTTAAAGTATGAAAGGGATATTTTTACTATTTCTATATTATCTGCCTAATTTTAAAATTATATAAGTTAGGCCATATGTGAGGTCACTTCTTTTAATTTTCACCTCTCTTATGACATGTTTTATATCCCTTGGATTTTTAGGATGGGACCAGCGCCGCGACCCCACCAAATTTATACAATAGTGAGAGACTCTACCCCAAGCACATAGGTGCTAGTTAACACACTTTTCATTAGATGGTGTACTAGTCTAGAATCTAAAACACAAGATAGTATTTTTGATGTCTGGCTATTATTGTCTACTGGTTTGGTTGCTCTAGCCAGACAACATTCTTGCTTTATGCTTTTGGGGTGACTGTGAGCTTGATATGTATAGTAGTGTGTTAGGACACTTTTATATAGGGAGTCGTGCCTCTATATGCACACACACAATTACTTTGAAAGAGGAAGCATGTGATTATTTTCACAAACCCTCTGCTTGCAGGTATTGTTTACCTCCCCCATCAGACATAACTCATTATACTTTGCATGGCTTTACCTACTGACCTTGTTTTCCATACAAGTTGTGTCTTTTTCTTTTTCCATATACTTTCTAGAGTCCTACAAGGTCCTATAGCAAAAATAAGATACAAGCATAAGTTCTGAGATGCTTTAGTATGGGAACCAGATGGCGGGGACCAGAAGCAGGCGTTCGTGCCTTGTATCTTTTTTTTTTGCATTTTATATTCATGTATAGAGTTAATATTGGGCATGTAAATGTAGAGTATGGCTACTTCTTTCTTTTCTGGGATATGATGTCGACCCAATGACATTTGGCCTTTTATATATTTTATTTAGCTTTTTTTTGCCTTATTGCATGCCCAAATGCTTGAAATTTTTTCTTATTTATTTATGTGGATTGTCTAGGAATCATGATGTAATATAGGCTCATTAAGACTTAAAATCCTAATTTTTCTATAAAATTTTAAATAAAATATTCAAGATATTTAAATTTTAGGATTACACTATTCAAGACTTTAAAATATGTACTTTTGCTTTTCTGCATGGCCTTCATCTCAAATTTTAAATGGGATGCATTGCATGGGCATAACCCAAGTAATGTTAATAGAGCCTCCATACTATTTAAAGATTGTTTTAGATAACTGCATTTGTATTTCATTTCCTGAGGAGAAGCCTCTGTGCTTCTCCAACCCGACTGACTTATCATACATTTCTATATAAGTGTTTTTTAGTGAGCATAGGATGTTAGAAAGTTTCCGACCCAGATAGGTGTAAGTCCTTTACCTTGGAGTGTTTCCAACTTTGTTGCTTAGTCTCTTTTTCTATTCCTTTCCTGAGGCATCCTTTCACTTTGGCAGGTATAAGTCCCATCTATTGAAGCTTTAGCTTATAATCAAAGGATAGAGTTTCCTCTTTCTGACATTAGGGTTATCGAGGTCTCCATGGATGATGCAATTCACGGATTGCTGACCAGAGATCTCTAAACATGTTCGGTTGACTACCTTCACGACCAGACAGACTTAGAGTCCTAGTGGCTTGGGTTGACGGGTGAGTAGTACCCCGACCCAGCTACCTCTACCTTCTTTGGTTACTCTACCTTCCTTTTGTTGAGGCCCTTTAAGTCCTGTTGCTCTTTGACTTTGTTGGTATCATCTTGATAGCTTGATGCCAATGAGCTGCCAACTATTTGAGACAGAATGATTTTTCCTCAATCCTTATGACTCATAAATGCTTTGCATGTTGGGATATTCCCATCAAAATGATTAAGGTTATTCTATGAGTTCCGTGTACAGATGAGCCAATACCCATTCTGGTTGTGAGGGATTCACTCTCTATCAGCTTAACAAGAGCTTTGAAGCATCGAGACTTTCTCACAGGAAATAATCTCATTTTGATGGCCTATTGCCTTAGGTCCACGATAATAAAAAATGAAACCACTTTTAACGAGAGTATTCTTGGATATCCTGCAAGATGTAATTAACCAAGTGGGATACATCACCTTAAGAGTTCCCTTGACTTCAGAACAGACACATACACCTGAATCTCTGATTGTCGGTATTTTATGTTGGTACTCTTTCACATATACTGGTCCAAGGTGCCTCCGCCCGATACATGTTTTGCCTATCTATGCGAGGTTTATCGCTTGTAGACTCTCAACATTCTTTCTTTTTTTATCTTTCTTTATCGTGCATCCCTTCTTTTCTAGTTCCTCTCCTCTTCTAATCAATCATATGATCTAAAAGAGAGATTTATTAAGAAAAGGAAAGTATACAATGATCAGCAATTTGGAGACACTTTCAAAAAAATAAAAAGAGAAGATAACAAAAGCATGTTTAATGTGGACAAACCATCTATGACATTTCTCTCTAATTTTGTATGCCATAGGATCTACACTAACCCTTTCATGTATATATTCATTTTATATTTTAACTCTGAGTGTAAAGTCACTCATTCACCTAAGCATTCTCATCTCTGCAACGCTTAACTTAATTTTATGCTTCTTTTTTAAAAGCCAACATTCAATGTCATAGAGCATTGTAGGTCTCACCACCACCAATAACAAATCCTTAATCCATTAATTTGTGTCAGCTACATGTGTCCTTTTTCTCCATTTCCTCCTATTGAGTGTCATATTTTCATTTAATTATAATAAATTAAGAACATTTTTTATATAATATGACCAAGTCTTTGTAGGTGGTCTACCTCTGCTTTTCTTAACAATAGTCAAATCTAAAACATCTACTCTCTTAACTGGTTCATCAGATGACCGATGTTTAATGTGACTAAACCATCTAAAATAATTTTCTCTACTTTTGTCAACCATAAGATCTACACTAAACCTTTCATAGATATATTCTTTTAATATTTTATCTCTAAGTGAAAGGTCACTCATCCACCTAAGCATTCTTATCTTGGCAACACTTAACTTAATTTTATGCTTCTCTTTTAAAAACCAACATTCTATGTCATAGAGCATTGCATGTCTCACTACCAATAGCAACAAGTCTTCAACCCACTAAGTTGGGTTGGCTACATGATTCCTTATTCTCCATTGTGTCCAATTGAGTGTCATATATTTCTTTAATTCTAATAAATTAAGATAATTTTTTATACAATATGCACTAGTCTTTGTAGTTCGTCTACCCTTGTCTTTTTTAACATAAGTGAATTCTAAAATATCTAATCACCTAATTGGTTAATCAGATGATCGTAGTTTAATGTGCCAAACCATCTAACATGATTCTCTTTAATTTTTTCTTCCACAGGAGCTACACAAACCATTTCATGGGCATAGTCATCTCACATTTTATCTTTAAGTGTAAAGCCACTCATCCACTTAAGCATTCTCATCTTTGCAACTCTTAACTTAATTTTATGCTTCTCTTTTAAAGGTCAACATTTTGTGCCATAGAGCATTTCAGGTCTCACCACCATTTTATAAAAATTTTCTTTCATTCGAAGTGGTAATTTTATATTAGACAATAGACCCAAAGCATTCCTAAACATCAATCAACCAAATTGAATTCTACTAATAATGTATCCTTCTACAACACAATAAAGCATACATTTTGGGCATCGCAATTAATGCTAAAGTGTAAGAGCTGGGGTGAGTCGTCGGAGCTGCAATTTTCTAGGTATTGGAGTCTCTGGTAGAGAAGAGGGGAGGGGCGGGTGATGCGGGGGGTAGAATTAATGTATAAATTTTGCAAATATTTTTCAATATTACAAAATTACACACGACATATATATAATAAAAATGTAATATAATTCCAACAAAAATACCTTTTATAAAAATATTTTATCTTTTAAAACTCCTCTTAAACTGCCAAATCCCCATTAAAATCATTGCAAATATATGTATCGCTCAAGTAATAAAGGGCTCTAATGGAGTCCTAGATATCGATCCCACAGGGAAGTTAGAAAATCCAAATAAGTTTTTACATTTATTTTATAATTTAAAAATACAAAAATAAAAGTAAAGTACGAAGTTTGAATATTAACTACTAAAGTAAATGTTATGCAAAATGCAGTTAAAAAACAAAGTTAACTAATTAAGAACTAACTTTCAAAAGTAAAATTATGAAAACTAAACAAAGTTTTTGTTTTGACAGAAAGTTCAAATTTAAGAGAGCATCCTTCCCCTTTACAATGAGTATATGGATTGTAAAGAAACTGAAATCATTTAAAAAAATATATAAAAAATTATTTTGTGCCAAATAGGAGCAATCCTATTATTTCTTCTGAGTGTTATAAAAAACACTGACTAATCTAGAGTTTGGTCCCTAGTTTGGTTGTTAGGCTGGGAGGATACCGACTGCCACTCCATAGCTCCCACTACTCCCTCACTTGAGGAGCCGCCATAGGTTGAGGTGACGATGCTCGTTTAAATAGATAAATAGGGATTTAAAAAATCAGAAAATTACCCCTAGCTTTAAAAATTCATATCTTGGTGTAGAAAAATCACAAAAATAAAATAAAAATACCCTCTTGCTCGGTGAATAGAAGAGAACAATGTGGAAATAATTTTAACTCCATGTGATGCATATTTTATTTTTAATTAATTAAATAATGATTTGAATCTTTAGATTCTCCATGCATATATGCATTCCATTATAGCTTGAATTTTAACATGTTGTTGCCTCTATCTTAGAGAACATCCTCTGATTTTTCCAAAGTCAGAGGAGATCCCTAGATAGAGAATCACATTTTTCAAGTTTATGTGCATTATTTGCTTAAAATAATAATGAAAATTATCATGTTGCTTAGAAAAATCCAAGAAAATTTTGGAAGGTTTAATATGACCAGAGAACCCTTAGGAAAATTTCCCATAAGCCAAGTCATTCAAAATACACCTGATCTTCACAAACCCTAAATCACTAAGGTAATTAACCATGAAAAATATAAACACTAAAATGACTTGATTTTTAATCTCCACTATTGTTTAGGATCCAGAGAACTCACCATAAAAATTCCAAAATATTTTGAGTTCATTTGGTAACTTAAGTTGATTTTTAAAGATAAATAACATTTTTGGCACCAAAATGATTTTTAAAAATCAAAATATAACCTGAAAAATTATAAAACTTGTTCTTTTTAGTTCTCTGTGATTAGGGGTGTTTTCTAAAAATAAAACGGAGTTTAAAATAAAGACTATATTTTTAGCCCATTTTTAAAATATTTAAAATAATTAAAAATCCATAAAAATAATAAAATTCATTGAAATCTTCTAAATTGTTTCCAAAGCATTTAGGAACAATTAGAATCCTGGTTTTCTAAATAAAGATATTGAATTTTAAAGCTTAAAAATGATTTTTAAAGGCTAAGATGAATTTTCACTAAAAATAATGCCAATAAATCAAATAAAATTCAAAAAAATATAAAATCTTCTCCTCTGAGTTCTCTAATCTTAGAAGAACTTTTTAAAAATATAAAACTTAATTTTATCTATTTAAAATATTTTGTAATTAATAAATATCCCAGAACATAAAATAATTCTTAAAATTCAAATAAAATTCAACAAATCATGAAAGTTGGTCCAAAGGCTTCTCTAGTCTAGGTCTACCTCCAGTAAATATTTTAAGGGATTATGATTTACCTTGATCAAGTTAGGACTTTTCTTTGGAAAATCCTATTTTTTGCATGAAAATAATTATGTAAATTAAATTAAATCTTGAAAAATCACATCTTCTCATCTGATATCTTAATTGACCCATGAATGAGGAAGAATAAAAATTTCAAAGTCATTTGAATTGAATTTTACAAATTATGAAGTGTTAGAGCCTTAGGGACAAATATGTAATTTTGAAAATTTAGCCTTAATTAACATTTAGGCTTAATTTAAGGAGGGAAATGAGTAACCTCTGATCTCAATTTAGACGTTTGAAACAAAAGGGGTTAATTGGTAGAAACCAACCTCACTTTCCCCATTGAAAAGATAAGTTAATAAATTTCTAAATTATTAAAATTTGAAAGTTTATTAAAATAAAATGAACCTAGGGCTTAGGGGTATGACTTTTGAGGTAAAAAATTAATCGATTTAATACCCCTATTTTGATTTTCAAATAAAATTCAAATCTTGAATTATGACCACCTAAAGCTTAATCTTTTCAAAACTAATTAAGACACTCACCTAGGTCTTAAGGGCTTAGTGGTGACTCAAGCTAAATCAAATTTTATTTAAA
>NEWO01000615.1:328223-346768 GCA_003013225.1 Phalaenopsis aphrodite | reverse complement strand
ATATATATATATATATACATATATATACACGTAGATATATGTATGTATGTATGTATGTCATTATTTTTTTATTGATTTATGTATATATTTAAATTGCTATAGGTTTGCGTTCGCTTTGCGTCGAGGCAAATATGACGCAAAAAATCTTCGAAAAATAATAACATTAATCTATCTCACTGACAAAATAATTGTATGCACAGTCTGACACAAGTTTTCATCATCAGAACTGGACGTAATTTAAATAGTTAAGTTTATGTCCACATGAATGGCATTGCATTTGAATAATATTGACAAGATTGGACGCAAAAGGCAACACAATTTTTTTGTGTTGTGGTGTCTGTTTTTTAGTTAAGTACACATTGCACAACAAGAAGAAATATTGCCAATTATTTTCCTTGTTACTGTTGAAATTGTCCAAAAATAATGTCTTTCATGTAGTGCACGGCCTTTATTAGGCATGCTAAATTTAGCTTTTAGTTCATCAATTATATAAATATTGATAATTTGTAATGTCTCTTGCAATCTTTTTGTAAAGGCACGTTTGTTTTTACAATTAGAGCATTCTATTTTAAAGCTTCTTCTTCTAGTATTTCTTCAATTTCAAAACACTCAAATCCTATTTCTATCTTCTTCAAAATTTTATGGACCAAACAAATCTCTTAGTATGTTAATATAACACTTAGATTCAAATACATTTTTGAAGACAACACAAAAAGTGACTTTGTTTTTTAGAATTTGTTTTGGCTTATCATATAAATTTTTATTATGAATAATTTCTAAAAAAGATAATCCATGACATTATCAATTATATAAAATGCATGTTATAAAATCCCAAGCATAGACAATTGATCTTATTCATTTTTATATTTTCTTAGCATGAAAACGAAAAAATGATTGACTCTTCTATAGTCTAAACTACTAACATAACCATTTCATAAACGCTTTACAAACATAATGATAATACATCCAAGCAAAATTAATGGGCATGCCAATATGCAACATATGTGAAATTAATTTGATATTTATTAAGTCTGATCATAGAATAACCACTAGAATATTAATTGTGATGAAGATGAATATTTATGCACTAAGTTGAAATTTAGCATATGGAACAAATGCAAGCTAATAAACACCTTCTCTTAATATGTAAAAAGCTTCGTCCAACTATAACAAATATAGTTACACTAAAATTGACAATCATCATTAAGATGAGGATATACACCATATTCATGTTTAAAAATATAAAGTTTATCTCATTACTAATATAATTTACAATTTAGTCTCCTTCAACTATTAAGGGTTGATGAAATATCTCTCTCATTATAAGTGTTTGAGGGGATAGCACAATTTCAGTACATTGTTTAATATGAGTAACTCAATTTCTAATCCACATAAAGAAGAGTGTGGTGCAGTAAAGGCTTAAGGCTATCCTTAGATACAAGCAATAAGATAAGTGCAAAATTATGAGTTCAGAAAGGGTATTGAAGGGTGAGAAAAGGATAAGTCACACACGAGATCTAAACTAAATTTCTTATCATAAGGATACTTTAATTATTGTCCATCATGTCATTTATATGGTGAGGAATTCCTTACAAAATACTTATCCCATACCAAAGAACAACTTGCGCTACAAAACTAATAAATATATAAGCTTATACAAGCTTATGCAATTTAATAGCTTATAATTATTTGTTTTTTAATATCTCATAAATTTACCCCAAAATAAGATATTAAATTTATGAGATTAAATGATAAAAAACAAATATCACTATACACATATAAATGTCTTCTGTATATTGTGAACTCAAAAAATCTACAACCATGAAAATCATACTATCTTTATAATACTTATTCAAAAAATATTTAAATAAGATGACTTTATGGACAAAAAAAAAATTTTAATTGTTTAAAAATGCTTAAAGTTGATTAAAAACATCACAAAAACTTACAACTTCGAATCCTATACGACCAGCCACTATCCATCTCCATGGGATTGCTAGAGATAACTTCTTATTGCGGCAGCCATCATAGCCGACCAATACTTGATGAAGAAAGAAACGAGAGGAAAATATCATAGGAGATTGCAATATTAGTTATAAACCAAAATAGGCTTTTGTGGCTGGACTTGAAAAGGCTGGCCACAAAACTAGTCACAAAGGAATGCTCCGGTACTACCTATTATTGGAAGAAAGAAAACATTCAGACCAAAATGACAATTCATCTAAATGCTTGCCACATGTTCTTGTGACATGCATACATTTACTTCTGTTTAAAAAAAAAAAATTACAAAAACTGGAGCAAGTTGACGTTATTAATGAAAAGGAGTGGAGTTCAATGAATTTACCAAAAAAAAATAAATAATAATTAATTAATTATAAAAAAAAACAATTGACAAAGTAAGAAATGTATATATAATAGAGCTCTGCAGCAAATTTTTGTGGCTACCCAATAGCAGCTTGGCATGCATTGAAATGATTTTTTAAATGAATTCTATAATGCTTTGAAAGGGACAGAAATTATGTGAGTAATTTCTTGCAGAATTGTATGAGGATATCAAAAGGTATTTTCAGACCACAATCTGCATCAGGGGTCCTCTCCTTAATATTAGAAGTTTTTTTATAATATAAAAAATAAAATAATTAGTGAATATTACGTATTTAAATATGTGCATTAGTTGAAATAACGCTACAAATAATAGAAGTTTTTTTTTTTTTTCATTGATGGATCTGCTTTTTGTGGCATGATAAAGGAAGCCTCAATCTATAACATGCACGTAAAGGCTTCATTGATCTTAAACGTATAATTAAACATTGAATTTAAAATGATATGGATGCATTATTTTCTTATAAATTCCCAATACAATACATATTATAATTTAATTATGGATTAATATTCGCCCCTTTGTAAGCATCACGTGGACTCAGAGTGTATGATCCAATTAACTATGCTAGGAAAAAGCTGTATGGCTCATTATGTAAAAATTCATGATTAAGTATAGGAAACTTTGATCTAAGACTATTATTAAGATCGAAATATCTCTCTTTGAATTATTCAGCTAACAAAATCAAGTCATACAAAGAGGCAAGTGTCAACCTTTATATCTCTCCTCTCACACGACAAAGTCTTCTATTGAGACCCACTCTCTTCATCTGTTTCCTCCCCAAGATTAAATTTTTAAAATAAAAAATTAGATTTTTCCTCTATAGGGAAAAGAAAGACTTGGAAGACCTAGAAAACAAAACTAATCAATGTAGGGAATACTTGTAATTCATATGGCCTTCATGATTAATAAAATATATCACCTACTTCTATCTATATTATTATCTATACTTCTACTTCCACGGTTCAACCATTCATGTCACCAATTGCAATATGCTTAGACTATTGCTCTTCTCTATCACCTCCTTCAACTTAGTCTTCCAACCTCTAGGCAGCTGAGTAAAAGAAGGAGATGGATGAGGAGAAGGGGAAGGAGGTGGTGGAGATTTATGAGGAAACTGCGAAGCATAGGCAGCCGGCTAAGTCATTAGACCTCAACGAAGAAGTTGATGATGAGAAAGGAAGCAAAGAGGATGAAGATAAGGGGAGCACAAGTGAAGTTATGGGAGGCAGGGAAGTGTATTGCAGCGAGCATGGAAGTAGCGAGGATGGTGAAGGTGATGGAGGGAGGAGAGGGGAGAGATCGGGGTCTACTGTGAGGCAATATGTGAGATCCAAAATGCCGAGATTGAGGTGGACACCAGAGCTTCACTTGTCCTTTGTTCATGCAGTTGAAAGACTTGGAGGACAAGAGAGTAATTCAATTTACCCTGATTTTTTTTTTCTTACTTTTAATTTCATCTTTAGTAGTTTTTGTTTTTATTGTTGTTTTAGTTTTGGTTTATCATTAGCTTTTCTTTGTTTCTGATTATATTGTTGATGAAGGAGCAACGCCAAAGTTGGTGCTTCAGATGATGAATGTGAGGGGGCTTAGTATTGCACATGTAAAGAGTCACTTGCAGGTAAGAAAGTAGAGGAGTTGCAGAAGAAAAATTTAATGGAACTATTTTTTTTTTAATTTTTTAATTTTTTTTGAATCAGGTAATGAAATTCAAGAGGATAATTAAAAAAGATAACTTTTTTGATATGCAAATGATTTTAAGAGATGAATTACAGCAAATTTTAGCTTGGGATGTTTGTATAATTATATTCAGCTGAACACCGTGGTTGAGGGGTTTCGCTCCCACCATAGAGACAAGAATTCAAATTCACTTTTTTTTAATTTTTAAAAAATTTTCGATTAAATTAGCTAAAATATTCAAAAAGGTAGAAATCTCAGGTTGTAAAATACATCCTCTCAATTTCTTAAGTTCTGACTATACGTTAATTTTTCTTAAGTATGAAATATATTTTTAAAATTTTTCTGAACATTCTGTTAATTTCAAAGAAATATGTTTTGTGCCCTAAAATCCATTTTGAGATAGATATTCTGCCAAAATTTTCTCCCAATATTTTCTGCTTTCTGTTCAAAAACTTATCTCCCTGTTTTATCTACTCCCTAATAGCCATTTTCATCCATTTATAGATGTATAGAAGCAAGAAACTTGATGATTCCGGGCAAGAAAGATCCAACATTTCTACAGGTATTTGAAATTTCAGAGCAAAGTTAGTTAACATAGAGTACAAAGTTTTAGTTAAGAAACTATAAAATGAAATATTTAATCAACACTTCAAGATCAAATTCTTGCATTCTAATTAATTTTCTGTAATTAATCTTCATACAGCATTATCACCATTCCATGCACATCTGAGGAGGGATCGTTTCCATGAGATGTACTATCAAAGACCTGGTTCATTCCAGCCCTTCAGAATGGAGAGAGGGAGCCTCTTTCGATCTGGAAACATTCATGAAGCTGACTGGTTTTATAAGGTTTTGCAGAAATCACAGTCCCAAACACCCTTATCAGATTTCAAGAACACCAGCTTCAGGTACTATATGCAATCAAATTATTTAATGAGTTGCTCCATAAATGTATTCTGTATTTTATAAATTCATCGGGATTTTATAAAATATTTCTATCTTAAGAAGTAATGCAAGATAAATTCTGTTTTCATCATCATTGGCATTAATTGAACTATTTGAATCGAATTTTATAAGTTTTATTTCTCTAGTCCTTGTTTGTTTTTGCATGAACCGGTTGCATTATTCATAAATTTTTATATAATAACTGTTAGCAGCAAGTTTTCTACTTTTGTTTAAATATTTACATTTTGTCCTTCGTTTTGCACATGCCAAACTATTTAATAAAATATCTCTTTCGGTATTTTATGTTAAATGAATGGTACACTTAACCATTTCTCAAAAGTTGTCATTTCTCAGCGAGCATTGGTATGCATGATGAAAACAGTGGTGGGCGAATTTTCTAATCAAATTAATCAATATAATTATATTTTTGTCCTTATCAATGTCGTATGACAAACACATCCTTGACTTTCAAGTAAATTGAGATTTCTCGATTCAAATTTCTTTCATTTTAATACCATTAAATCATTTCTTTTTCTCAAGTTAATCTTCATATTCACTTTCGCCTTCCAAATTTTGTCATGCTTAACTTAATTAGTCACTATTTTATAATGTACTAGAAAAGAAGAAAATGGCACCAGAGAGAAAACCTTCTTCATCAATTTCATGGTACTAATTAATTAGCTCTGAAAGTAAACTGATTAATCATTGGCTTCTTCAACAGAAACCATGAATGGGTTTTCAACCAGCACATGGCAGCAAAAAGTAATTCAATCAAGGACCAGCAGGGCCATACCAATGGATTAATAAATGACATGATATTTAATAAAGAAGGGAAGCCATCAACATCTCATCTATATGATGTGAGGGATGTGTTCTCAGCTAATGAGATATCAAGGAAGCCTCAGAAGCTCCAAGAGGAGAGACAATGGCAACTGGGAAGGAGTACAGTCTTTGAGCATTCCGTTAATTCATCCATTAGTAACTCAAGTTTTGGGAAGAGAGTAATTAACTGCAGCATTAACCAGTCTTCCCTTCGTGATCCTTCTTCCATTAAATCTGGATACGAGACTCAGAAGATTCAGTCTCCAATTCATCAAGCTGAGGTATGTTGAGCTGATAATTTTCTATGGGCATCATTTGAAGCATGCATCACTAAGTTTTATTTGTTGAAATAACATTTCTCTTAAATAGTATGACTAAAATATTGAATATTAGTCTTATTTTTTTCAAATTATGTCAAAAAAATGATTTTTTAAGAAGCATTTTTGTTCAGCTGTTGCTACAAATTTTTTTAATTTTCGTGCCTCAAGGTTATAAGTTTTGTTGCGAGTAAATGTAAGTTAAGATAGATAACTTGTAAATAAAGCATTTGTTATAGAAGTAATTTATAGTCTTAATTCTTCAAAGAATAGCACAATGACGTTGAACGCTTTGGTAATGATTTTTAGTCATAAATTGAAAATATTTATATTTACATTTAGTGGACTATTTGTAATTAAATTATTTGTATATATATAAGTTGTTATGTTAGATCTTTTAAATGATAAAGAAAATACAAGTTTAACTCACATTTTATTTTGAATAATGCTTGTAAAAGGAAATTTTGAATATATATATATATATATATATATATATATATATATATATATATATATGCTGCATGATCAAATCATTTGGTCGGGCATCTGTTTGTCAGTTGTATATCACTTCTTGTCTGGGGTTCGATTCCCTCGAGTGTAAGGTATAGTACTTGAATTCTTTGCCGCCTGAGGGATGGTCAGGGTTCGTATAATCGCCTCCGGCCATTCTTAGATATGTATATATATATATATATATATATATATATATTTGTGCGTCTAAAAAAATATAGCAAGTAGACATTTTTTGATAAAAAGTTATTATCGATGGACTAAAAATTTCGATCTCGAATTTCATGAAAGTACAACTAAAATGCATTTTAACTGCTGGAATTTTAGAGAAATCTGGATTAAAATTTAATCTATTATTACACCATTTTAACAAAAGGCACTGTCCACATGTTTATAGATGAATTATAATAATACATGATATTATAATTAATTCTAACTTTTTTTTGCTACAACAGTTGACAAAGCTAGAATTTCTAGAGCGGAAGGAGTGTGCCAGGGATAACAAGAGAATGCGGCTGACCATGGACGAAAATGAGAATATGCCAGATTTGCAGCTAAGCTTGAGCACAAGCTCCATGGAAAATGGATTTGAGGCCAAAAGAAGCTCTGAAGCAGGTGTAGACAGTGAGCTCTCACTTTCTCTTTCCCCATATATTTCAACTGAAAATGACAAGATCTTCAAAATGCAAGACAAAATAATGAACTCCGAGATTGATTTCTTCAAGCTGAGTAGCAGTAATAAATCCAGCCTAAGGATAAGTACTTTAGATCTCACCATGTCAATCAACTAGGCATTGGAGTGAGATCTTTCAAGTACTTGCCCCAAGGCCTTAATTATTTTTTAGGAAACTAATTATGTTTAGCTATGTAACCATCGAATAAGGCTTAACCATGTTCTTGTTTGATGCATTTTAGAGGATAGTAGTAGCCTGATTTATTTATGTTAGGTTTCAGGGTTACTAAAATCATCTGAAATATGAGAGTCATGTAATGTCATCAGTACCAGTAGGAAGCCGTTTTGTGGACCTATAATCATATTGGATTAGTTTTCTCATTCATTTATGATATATAATTCTCATTTTGCGAGTTTTGAGATGATAAGTTTTGTAGTATCGAAATTAGCAATGATTTGTTTTCATGTGGTGTAAATAAAGAAATTGATAAAATTAAGGTGATGTTTAATAGCATATTATTCATAATAAGATTTAGTTATGAATTTAATTTAAATTCAGCCAATATCAAAAAATCAAAATTAAATACATTGCTTTGTTAAATCGAATTTTCTTGCGTTTCGCATCTTTTACGAAGAATACGAGGTGGATTTATTCTGTCGTCGCTCGCTAGCTCCATATTTGTTGCACACTGGATTTGATAAATCTGAATTTATCAGATTTAATGGATTTAATAAATATTGTTTAACGTAAATCCTGGTTGCAGCCAAACTCCACATAAATATGAATCTTTTAATTAAGATAATGATGACTAAGAGTTATTTATCACTTAGGAAAGTGAGTAATTGAAAAAAAAAAAAACATAGAATAAGCTTTGTTAAATTGTTCTTGTTGCTAAAAGTTGAGATATGCCCTAAATAAAAAATTTGAAGGGTTTTCTTTTCTTTTATTTCTCCAAAATGTGGCATGTAATTGATGTTTTCTCACTCATGTAGAGTTAACACGCACATACTCCTTCGATGTCACATTAAAAAATAGGAGTGAGAGTGCTATACATTAGGTAAACCCGAAAATTAACCTTTGTAATTATATTGAATCTAATTGTATAAGAATAAATTTGAATAAAGATATTATAATTAATATTTAGTTTAAGAACCTTAAAGAAACTTTATTGCTTTATGATGATAATTATATCAAATGCACAATCAATTGCATTAACCTCAAAATAAATAACAAAAATTGAGGTATCTTTAAAATATAGGATATTCTCTATAAAATTTCATCCATATGAAAAATAAAATTCATCACTGCATAAAGATTGAAATAGGCTCATTAAAGCATTACTTTTCATGCTATTGCTCACTTTAAAAATATAAGTATTCTTATTGTTACTTGATATTTACTCATGCCTTCCGTAATTTTAGTTTCTAATGTATTATTTTTCTTTACTTGATGTTAAGAGATTTGTTTATTTCCTTTTCAACTGAAATCTAATTATGTGTGCTTGTTAAGTAAATATGTTCGAGCACTTTCAAACAGTTTTAGTTATTTTATCATAAAATACATTTTTGTGTGGTAAGTTACAAACAATGATTATAAAGACATTAAAACTCAAAAATAATTTATAGAAAACATAGAGAATTTTCATCAAATTATAATATTTACTTTGCTTCCTGACTGCACTCTATTATAAAGTTCAACAACTACAATTATAACTTCTACTCTTATAGCAATGCTTCTTTTTTTCTCTTTTTCCTTGTGTTGAAGTGAGTATTAGGTATATTCTTTTCATTAATATTTACTCTAAGAAGAGCTGGTGAAAGTGAAATCTCTTAATCTCACTTGATCATGCTTCTCTTGCACACAACATTTTTTACTTTGTTTTTTGGAAAATGTGATCAATGGAATGTGCCATATGAAAATCAAATTTTCTTCTTTATTTAATTGTTTTGGGAGACAAGTTTTTTTTTTTTTTTGTAACCTAATTGTAAAATAGAGATAATATTGGCTTGTCCTAGCTAAGTGATGTTATTTTTTTCATTATAACATAACTTATTAATATGTGCTCATTAATCTCTTCATAGAGCATTCTCGTCATCGTTAGGCAGTTAAAAACCCAATAACTTAGACTAATATCTGTCTTCAAAATGTTGGTAGAAATTTTTTTATTTTGTTGATGCCAAAGATTTGACTATAGATATTTTACTCTTGTTTTAAACAACAAGTAAAATTCACTGGAGTTAATCATATTGCATATAATTAAATAATCCAATTTGCTGGTAAAATCAGATTTAGCATGAAAAAGATAATATTATGTATATTTCTAGACTTTATATTTTAGTTATAAGCTATCATTTGATTTTATTTAAAATTCTTTGTGTGTGAATATATACAAAGCCTCCTGAATTTATTATTTAATCACAACATTTTGGGTTCTGACATATTTTGTATCTACCTACAAGTACAAAGGAAATAATTTTCCTAAGTTTGAATAATCTTCGAAATAAGTTGCAATATAGTATCATTTCTTCTTTATTAGGTCCAACATAAATTTTGTATATGATTTGAGATACCTAATGCATAGAGTACATTTTTCCTTCCATATAGAGACATCTCAAATAGTGATTCCATACAGTTTGTTAAATGTAATAACATGAAGTACGGATTATGATGATAGCTAGCTCATAACTAATCATGCATGGAAATTTGTTTTAAGGACACCAAACTTAGAGCTTACGTTTGTCATATGATGAAAAAGAGAAGGAGATAGAAAGAAGAGAGCAATAGAAGGGAAAGTGTTAATCAATTAACAACATAGATGGTAATGGAGACGAAGCCTTTTCCTTATATTCCTCCATATGTTGTAATTATATTTGCAAGACATAACCTCAAGGGTTTCCATCCTACTAGCTACATTAGCAGGAAATATTTGAGAGGTAAAAGATCTCCTATAGTTTAACCTATTTTTGAACTTAAATGCAACCGGTTCAAAAAATTGGAATTGATCTTAAAATCTATTCATTCACAATTAAAAACAAAAGTCAAATTTTATTTTGCTGGAACCTACCTAACAATGGTTCACAATCATCAAGCTGATGTCATATGTAGCATCCATTACAATTAGTTCAATCAATATGAGCAATAACCAAGCTGTTTCTGATGTTAATCTTTTCTAAAAATACATAAAAACATCAAAAGATTTTTTTTCTCACTTTTAGCTACAGAAGTCCAAAAATACAATATGAATATTCAACTGCTATACTTCAAATCATTTAAAGATTTATGGATGACAATAAAAATTTTAATCAAAATTAAATAATTATATAACAAAAATTAAAAAATAAAATAAAATCTATTGTTAATTTAATGAAAATTATAGCTATCGAGCCAAAAGAGTGGTTTTTAATAGAAGTTGCTTTTAGTCCTAATTTCAAGGAAAAATATCACTATAAATTAATACTTAACTACAAATTTTATATTAATCGATTATTGACTAATTTTTTTATCTAAATTGGGTTATATAGTTTGACCCCCATCAATATATTATTGCAAGAAAAAAAAATCATCTAAAAAAGTGGTTTAATCATAATTAAAAATTAGGGAAAGAAAAATAATCCACTTTAACTTAAGGGCCAAAATATCCATACTACAATAGTAAATTAAGTTTTGTATAGGTGAAGCTTAGATATTATTTTATGTATCTTCACAACACTTCATCCCAAAAAAAAAACAAGTCTTTCACACTATTTTTGCAACAAAATGTTTATAATTTTCTTCACACATTATAATGACTGCGAGACAACTTTGAATTTAAAATCATGCAATTCCTCAAAAGATATGTCAAAATACCATAAATAAATAGGAAGTTTTCGCGTTCTTACCATTCAATTCCTACGTATTTACATATCAAACTCCTAAACATCAATTTTTATATACATGCCACCTTAGATATGGATGAAAAGATGTGTTCCACTTTTTAAAAGTTATACTAGAGGTAGTTTTGAAGTGATATGAAATATTTGGGTGATATAAAGGGAAAGAAAAGTAAAGTTTAGGTGTTAGAGACTTAAATACATAGGATTTTGTTGGTTTGTACATAAATACTTCTAAATTAATTAATTAATTAATAATAATAATAATAATAAGCATGAGGATTTCAACCAAATAAAGGGATCCACACCTGTTCAAACCTAAAGGACGTGCTGCTCACATGTTATCAATGCACGGGTATTGCTTTAGATCATGCATGTTTTCATCGAAAGATCATATAAAGGTTTGACCCCAGTTACAACCTACGGTGCAAAACCCTAGAAAATGAAATGGCTCACATTAATTCCATGCAATGGTCTTCTTCCTCGTCTTTATTCCAAGTTCCTTTTTAGGTGAGACAAAGAATGGAATTGGCAGACGCAAGATGAAGAAGATATCAATTAGATAAGGATTAAAATCCCTTTTGATGAAGGGATCCCCCATGCGCAAGCAGCACGTGAGCAGCTCTTAATGCAATCTCAACAGGATTCTACATTAATCACATGAAGAGATCCTCTTAAAGGTAAAGAAAGGTAATTATGATGCGAGAGGAATTCTACAGCCACAAGTTTCGTCCTAGGGATAAATAAATCTTAAGGTTGTCTGAATGTAGTAAGATATATTGGTCAGAATAGAGGACATTTATTGAGCCGAAAGAGTAAATTTTTCTCCAGTCCCATTCAATGAACAGGCCAAATTGTGAGCCTAAATTTGAGGTTTGATGGGGATGTCGAAAGGGTTTGGTCAAATAAAAGTATTTTAATCCAAATTTGGCACGCGATGTTATTGGATTGGGTTATGAATTTGTAACAATTGGCTGTAGAGTTGGCTCTTTAACCATGATGGGATTTGGCTTTGTTCAAGTTGGTCCACGTGCATTTTAATGTGTGTTTATTTCAATTGAATCAATTCAGAAGAGTTTAATTAATTTTACTTCCTAGAAAGTCTTTTGTGAGAAGGGTCTAATGATCATTGCTCGTGAATGCCAAAGGATATGGATGATCTAAGCCTAAGAGACACTTCAACGAAAATGCAGTGATAAGAATTAACCGATCTAACGTTGAAGACTACAAGTACAATATATATGAATAGAGTTTTTTTTTTTAATCTTATTGGTTTTTTGTGCAATAACCTTATTGTAAACTTGTATTATTTAGGAAACTAGAGAAACATAACACCATAGAAAGAAACTAGAAATTGACACGTAGAAGAATAAAATTATATACTATATATTCTTTGCTATTTTGCTATTACATGACTTTCATTATAAATAATTTAATTGTTAGGAGATAGGAACTAAAGAAAAAGAGAAAAGAGAGAGTTGAATGGAAACACAAAATCTCATACAAAAAGAGAAAATAAGATAATTTACGTGCTTCAGTGTTTTTTCTATGTCCACAACTACACTTAGATTTCAGTATATTTCTCTCTTACAAAGAGCTTAGGAGAAAGAAACAAATAGTTGGGATGATTCACCCAATGATTGCCTCCCATTTTATAGGCTATGGTGGAAGGGTTCTGTGTAGAGGATAAATAATTTTAATTGATTATCTGGCCATCAAATTTGAATTTTAAGTGTGAAATTATTCCAATTTGATAGCAACCTACTAAACTTTGACAAAAAATAAGAACAACATTCAAAAATTCCCCAAAAGGGGTCAAACCATTTTTTTTAAAATACATTGAATGTCATGCCTGCATACTTTTATCATTATGCTCCTCAATGTGGATTCATCAATGCTTCTAGTGAGGCATTTCTTTTATCATGATTTATGGAGACCTACTAAAGTCATACTTAATCTAAATTTTGAAATGGTCACTATCTTAATTATCATGTTTGTTCGATTTATTTTGTTCCATGAATCTTCTCTAATCGTAGAGTTCCACATCAATCAACCCTTTGATGTGATGATATTTTATTTGTAAGCATTTTATTCTTGTATGAAAAACTAGATTTTTTGTTTGGTGGATAATGTTCTAACTGTCACTGAGGGTAGTGTCATTAGCTTGTACTAATTCCTTCAAAAAATTATTTATCCTACTCATCTTCTTGCCTGTTTTGACATTTTCATATAATCAGCTTTGTTAGTGGATAAAGATATAATCTTCTACAGTTTGAACATTTATCTAACTACAGTTCCTTGCATGAACATGTAACCAGATGTGCTCTTTCGACCATCTAAATCTCATCTCAAATCTAAAAATATCCTTGCAAGACTATTTCATTTATTGTAAGATAAAGTATTATGCTTGAAATACCTTTCAAGTATCTTAAAATCCACTTTAAATCTTTCGGGTATTCCTATCTTGAGTTAGAAATAAACCTACTTACCACTCCCACTGCATGAGTAATATCTGGTATAGCTCATAGCATATATAGTACATCAAACTGCTAATTGCATACATATATGGTGCCTTATTCATGTGCTCTTATTTTTCATCAGATTTTGGTACTTCTCTTTAGGTAACGTGACATAACCATCCTAAGGAGTCTCTCTTTGCTTTGCATTCTGAGCATCAAATAAGTTCAAAACAATCTGAATGTACTTTTATTAGAAAATCTTTGAATTTCTTTTGAATCTATCTCAAGTAATCCTCATATCAAGTATGAACTTTTTTATTCCAAAATTTTTCATTTCAAACTCATTAGATAATTTTTTAATTTATTGATCTCTAATATGCTTGCTCCTACAACTAGCAAATTAATAAAATGTAAGGTTTATCAAATCTATTAAAGATGCAGTAGTATTCCATATCACATATAGTAAAGCCATTTTTATACATGAAGTTTTCAAACTTTTTGTACAATTATCTTGATGCTTGTTTCAGTCCATATAGGCTCTTCATTAACTTGTACTCTAAATTTCATTTTTTTTGGACAATGAACCCTTCAAGTTGTTCCATATAGATTTTTTTTTTATAGATTTTATGAAAAAATGTAGTCTTCTCATCTGGTCATCTAAATGTAAGTCTTTAAATGTAATAGTACTTGACACTACCCTGATGGAAATCATCTTTCACTGGTGAAAACACTTCTGTGTAGTCAATCTCATGTGGCTACTGAAATCATTTAGCCACCAATCTAGTCTTATATCTTTTTCTTCTGCTAAATCTTCTTTTACTCTATACAACCACTTATTATCTAATATTTTTTTTTGCCTTTTGGGTGAAAGCTCTAGCGTCCAAGTTTTATTCTCCTCTAGAAATTTCATCTCCTTTTTTCGTAATTTTCTCTCACTAGATTGAATCTTCAATATGCAATGCTTCCAAGTAGGTTACAAGTTCTCCATGATAAAATTAAGTAACATAAAAAAGGAGAAAACCTTTGTGTAGGTTTAAATTTTTTGGTAGACCTTCTCATGGGTGGAACAATTGGTTCTAGTGCTCTGTAAAAGAGCTTGTATATCATTGTTAGGATTTTTTAATTTTGAATCATCAAAGATGACTTTTTAATTTTTTTTCTCATGCTTCTAATTTATTTTTTCTAACCTTAAGTAGCCTTTTCTCATTAAATGTCACATCTTTAGCATTGATGACTTCTTATATTTTTGTCATAATTAGTATCATTTTTAGCTTATATGTTATGTTATATTATGTTTAAGCATTCTGTGACTTAGTTTCTCACATTTTATGATAAATATATATATGTTTGGTGATTTTTTGTTTATTGTCATGCTAGTGCTTCACGAAAAATGCCTTGGTGCACAACCTTATGAAAATTGTCACAATTTTGCACTAAGTCCTCTGATTTCTTTTTATGACCCAATTTTAAAAAGATAATCAAAGGATGGAGGTAATGGAAAAGACAAAATGACATGTCAGATCGGCGCCACAATGCCATGCCTAGCGTCACCGTGTCATATCAAAAATCAAAATTTTCATCTTAAAGGAAGTGTTTGATTAGATGTGTGTCAATGCCACATCAGAAGTGTTGTTCTGCCATCAGTAGGTACACCACACCCCACCAAAAATGTCAGATTTTGAGCCACGAATCATATTTTGTCAATCGATGTGATATTTTCCATGTCAGTGACACCTGAGTGCAATGCATAGTAGCGCAATGTGATACCGACATTCTATATATATATAGATGTAAAATGTGATTATATAATTAATTTCCTTAATAGTTATTCTTAATTTGCAACGAAGCCAAAAACTTGATCCAAAGCAAAAGCTAGGTAAATATTTCACTATGAAGCAAATAAGAATGTAGTTATAATATTTCAATATGGGATACTACGCAAGTGTACGTGTCGTTATCAAGTAATATAGAACTTTCTGATTAAGTCCTGAATATCGAACACACAGGGAAAATTAGATTTAGTTAACAAAATTTACTTAGCAATATATTCTTACTTAAACTTAAGATGCTAAAGTAGAAATGAAAGTTTGATTCTTTTTGTAATTTTTTATTATTAAAAATAAGGTAAACAATTAATTAACTTAACTAAAATACTTGCAAGATGAAGGAAATATAAATAAAATATGTTTTTTCTTATTATGAATCAGTGATAAATATATAAATTTTGTTGTGGAACTATGTTAAATGTTATGTGTCAAATATGAGCAATAATATTCTTTATCCTTACCAGAGATGTTATAAAGAATATTGGTTAATCGATAGTTTAAATAGTCTTGAAGACCGGCTAGGCAGGGAAGATATTAGCTCTCACTCTAGAGTTTCCTCTTCTCCCTCCACCTGGGGGCTAACATCTCATATCAAAACCTAAAATTATAAATCAAATTGGGGGCTTTAGCCTGTCACTTTAAAGTTCTCTAATTCTACACCCTTTAAAAGTTGATTCCCCTATTTATTTGCACTCAATCGCTTGAACTACATTCTCATTCAATATGTGATTCTAACTATTTTTTGACTGAGACAGTACCATCTCGAATCTTACATGTTCTCACAATAGGTATTAACATCTTTATTGGCCAAACCAAGAAGTAAATGAAGTGCAAGGTTTCAAATCATCACAACTTCTTTCAACATTGAAGCCTAATACTTCACACAACTTTCTTTAAATATTTAATCACTTGTCATTTTAAGGAAAAAAATAAAGAGAAAATTCTCAGAATCCATGGAGAAAACACAATCACACATGAGTTTCAAAGTAGAAATCATGCACACAAACAAGAAATCTAAATTAAAACAAGTGTAGTCATAAGAATAAACACTTATCTCAAATTCCCTCCACAAAATGTCTTGAAGTTTCTTTAAATTATCTTCCTTCACTCACAATACAGACTAAAACTCAAAATAAAAACAAAAGGTGGCCGGTGGCGGCGGCAGCAGTTTACTTAGATGGATGATGGCTGTAAATTTTGATGGGTGGCTGACCTTTTCTCTTGGAAAATCTAAGTCTTTTCTTATAAAAATCCTAGGGGTGCCTTGGTGTCTCTTAAAAAAAGGTATCTCTATTCAATGAATCTTCTAGAAGTTTCCTCTCCAAAAGCCAATTGAATGAATTTTCATGTCCATGGGCTATTTCCTATATTTTTATCAAACCTCTTGAATAATCTGCTCAAATTAAATATATCATCAATTAACTACTTTTGGTGCTTAAGCGATGAGCCTCTGACGCTTAGGCATCAGACTTGGGCGCTTAGGCGCCCCAGTTCATTTTTGCACATTTCTTCATCTTTGCTCCAAATTTGACAATTTTTCACTTCTTTTAGCATTTTTCATCCATTTGATTGTACTTGCAAGAAAAACACACAAATACTGTTCATTAAAGCACAATTTCTCAAAAATAAGTATAAAAATGTGTATAAAAAACTATATATTTTAGGTGTATCACCATGCCACTAATTTTTTTCCTTTAAAAATTGGAGCATTTAGTTGCTCATGGGGTTAGATTTTTGATATTAGTCGACCCCCTTGAGATTCCAAGGGGGGATAAAATGAGGTTTTCTCCTCATGTAGTGTAAAAAATGTCCTCTTCCTTTCTGATTATGAGGGGTGAGATCCATCCTTGAGTGTTTGGAGCATGTGTGAATTTTCCTCGATATTTCCTCCCTCTCCTTGGGCTTTTCATGTGTGAACTTCCATCCACGCCTTATCTTTTAGCCTTATTTGTTTTGACAGAGTTTCCTTTGCTTGTGGTGGCCTTTTTTGTGTTTTAAGTAGTTCAAAGAGCCATTAATCTTTGAGCTTCTAAGCAGAGGGAATTCATCAACCTTTACATATGTGAGGTTTCTTCAAACTCTACTGTGCTTCTATCTTCTTATAGTCCCTAGGCTTTACGTTAGAGCTACATTCTGCTTGTTGTTAAAGAAAGCCTCTAGGATAGGTTTTCTGCCATGTTTTTCTTGATTTCTTGAGTGTATTAAGTGGTTAAACCTTTTTATTTTTTTCCTAGGGTAAGACACTGCTCTTGAGCACCATGTTTCCATATCCTTGTTTTGGGCCTGCTGCTTAAACGATGTTCTCTAATTCTTAGGTGACGTATCACTTTTGGATAGTGTCATGGAATCATTTCTATGATGTTATTATGTCATCCTATCTAACACTATCATATTGCTTAAAAGCACCATGATGTCATACCCCGCATTTTGGTCGGAAGGTCGTGATTTTGCTCTAAGCATTGTGGCTTCACTAGACCTTGTGTCCATTGGACCAAGAGTAATGGTACATTTCTCGATGAAGAGGCCCAAAGTTTTGGGCCCATGGGTCATGAGTTTACCACTACAAGAATTTAACCTATTTTGATAGTGAAATTTCATCGGTTAAAAAGAAAAAAATCACTAGTTGATAATTTTTTTATGATTTCTCAATGATTTTTATGGTGTAGCAAAATACTTGTCAGTATTTAGAAAACCAACATAAATTTTGACCTCTTTTATGTACCAACTAACTTCTGACATGATATGATCATCCCTTTATGATGAATTAGAAATCGCATGTAATCTATTGATTTTTTTTTAGTTTCTGATTATTGATGGCTAAAACTATCATTTATTAACGTTGCTTTGGTGTCACTTGATCCCGACTTTTAAATGTCAATGTGATGTATGTGATTATATTCTTAATTTTTTCTTACTTATAATTCTTACTTTGAAACTGTGCCAAAAACTTGATCACCAGCAATAGCTAAGTTAAAACTTGACTTTGAAGCAAATAAAAATATAATTATTATATTTACATATGGGATACTATGCAAGTATATGTATCATTATCAAGTAATATAA
>NEWO01000615.1:310757-323378 GCA_003013225.1 Phalaenopsis aphrodite | reverse complement strand
TTTGAAATAAAAATATATTTTCTATTTATTTACTCATTAAAATCAATTAAAAATTATAAAAATTAAAATATAATTCCAAAATTCACAAAATTGATTCCTAGTGATACTCTAACATAGGCAAACCTCCTATATTTTTCTAAGAATACAAGAACATGTTTTGCTTAATTAAATGAATTAACTCAAAAAATTCTCAATTTTTGACCTAAAATAATCAATAAAATTAAATAAACAAACAAGAAAATTGTGAATTCTTCTCTTGTATTTTAATTCGCCCATGAGTAGGGTAACACCAAAGTTTCAAAGTATTTGAGTTAAATTGGATGAATTATAAAATAAAGAACCCTAAGGATAAAAAGGTAATCATGGAATTTTATGTCTTAATCAAAATTTAGGTCATGTCATGATGGTAAAGGGTAACTTTGATCATAATAAATTCTCTTGGATGATTAAAAATTAAAGGATAACAGGTAGAAACCAATTCATACATTTCTCTATAAAAGGGTGAATTTGTAATTCTCTAAATTGTTGAAGTTTGGAAGTTCATTGAAGTTTGATGATTCTAATGTGAGAGGCTTGAATTAGGAAGAATGATAACTCACCAATGTAAGCCTCAAATCAATGGAAATTTGATCTTTTTAATTAAAATCACTTTCATCCTAACCAATATTCACAAATTATAAGTCTACCCTTAAGACTCCTTAGAGTTTAGTAGTGAACTAGGTTTGATCTGGAAATCACTTAATGAGGTTTAGAAAAGAGATAAGATCAACTTAAGTTTTTCCTAAACACTACAAGCCCAAGTTTAAGAGGAGGTATGCATTCCTTGTTAACCTAACTTACTTCTAAGGGTGTTTACCCACATAATTTGTCAACCATAACATTAAACAACTAGTTGCCCTGCTCTTGGGTTTATTAAAATGTCAATGTTCACTGCGCATAGGTTAAAACATTTCAATTAAAATATAACTTAGCCATATTTATTGATTTAACAATCTAGTGAAACCAAGAATGAACTTGAAATGATCTGAGAGATTCTAAGGTTGCCTGGGGTTATCCTTTGGACTCTCTTGCAAGATTTTAGATATTTCAGATGACACTTGGGATTAATATGATTTTTTCAAGAAAATCATCCACAAAATACAACTACCACCAAACTTAAATTAAATGAACGTGAAATTCTTAAGGACCTGCCAAGATATAACCTGGGAACCGTTAAATCACCTAAGTCAACAGAAATGCCCTACATTTCTTATCCTATATTAATAACCCAATGCTCAAGAACTAAAGTTTTCTCTAAGGTATTTAAATACTTGTGAGCAATTGAAGACATTTGGTTTTTGCCACATATGGATCATCAGACTGGTGTAAGTCTGAGGTCTAGATGGCTAGGGCATGATGACATTGCTTATGTGTTCTTAAAAAGGGAATACAAAGTGAGATTATTGGAATACTATCTCCTATCTCAAGGACCTTCAATGAGAGAGAAAATAGGAACTGATGATACTATTCACCGACTCTTGGTGGGATTATTGCCCCGATACTCTTAGATTGCCAGTAGTCCTAGCTTGATTAGAGTGATTAATCTGTTGACTACACTTCTTTACAAAATATTTACTAAAATAAAAAGATAAGATTTCCTTGGCTTGTTAAAGTGGACTTTGCATAGAAAATTAAAACAACAACTTTTGCATGAAAAATTAAAGAATTTTGATATAACATACAAAGGTCCACGGCTAGTCACTTGGATTAAAGCTAAGGACTACCCTCCATATATTGTCGAGTTGGTAGCTCTTACCCAAATTTGGGAAGCACATAGTCTAGCTCTGAGCCCCCACCTTCACCAATGTCTTACAATTAGTTTTGATCTTTCATATGTGACTGCGGGTATTGCTTTACATGTTTGTATTTCTACTACGACTTGTTTTGCTACTTTTGTGTACTAGATTTTCCTAGCTTTCTTTTTTGCAATTTATTTAAATTTTCTATAAATATATTATGCTTTATGATACTAACAATGCAGCGATGGCGGAGGCTCAGGTATGCCTTTACATTTCATGCACTGCAATTTTCCTATTTACCTTATTTTTTTTGTCAGCGTTTATTTACTCTAAATGTAAAAAAAAACCAAAAACTAAAACCAAAATAAAAATAAAAAAAACAACAAAAGACACTTTCAAAATATAAATACAATTTTAAACCTAGTGGACCCCATTAAATCACTTCTTTTGGAATTACAAAGATTTTTTGGATGAAGTAACCCACAGTTGTTAATGAGAATTCTTCAATTTAAACTAGCTTGACAACTCTTTTAGACTAAGTAAATTCAATAAAAAAAATAGTGATGCCGGAATGAGGGAACTCTGGGATCCAAACCTGTGTCGCTCTAATTAAATTAAAACTCCCCCAAATATGACATGTGAACAACAATAACAACACCAAACTTTGACACCAAAATTGTGAAACATAAAATCTCAAACCATAGACCTTCTAAACCTTAAAATTGCTACATCAACAAGAAGCTTGAAGCTAACACCATGGGCAGCACGACAAGGACATACAGAAGAACATATTTGAGAGAGCGAACGGGTCTACATCAATAAACTATTCATTGGAATTAAATAATAACAAGTCATGACACTTCGAGGTAGTTCATGTAGCATGACGTAAATCCTTACCCCATCTTTAGGCTTTTGTACAATCATGTTGTATATTATAAGTCCTAACTTGTTTTATGTTATGGGTTTATCCTTTTGCACAACATAAACCCTCCCACGTTTCTAGGCTATTTGCATGATCAGGATCATGTGAATGTAAGCCCTACATAATAAAATTGGCAGAATAGAGCATTTAATAATATCTCTTCAAAATTGAAGTCAAACCATAGGATAATTTAAGAATTCATTGAGGTTCCCCTCAAGATCTATGGCATCTCCTACCTTGCTTCCTTTGGAATCCAAAAATAATTGTTCTCATTGTGAACCATTCCCATTTGGCTTTTCCATGTACGACCTTGAAAACCCTAAAAATTAAAAATCTTGAATAAAAGTACCTCTGATCTAAATTGAAAGTTTTCTTAGGTGATTTCGATTGTCAAAGATGTAATTAACTATAGAGGCTTGCCTCTATAGGAAACTTTAGAACCTAGCTTAATATAAACCCTATCTAATATTTCATATTAGATAGGGGAATTCGTTAGTCACTATAAAAGGTTTTGTAGACCAAATAGTTGTCATAAATTCTTTAGTTTATTTAGATGAGTCTCACTATTAAGTAATGTGTATATTCCTCAAGATAGGTGCATGGCTTGTGGAGTGGTGTTTGATTTTTAAGCTATTAAATTATGGGATCGGTTAGGTCTCATATTTTTTTCAAAATTAAATTACTGCTTTTCAAAATTATATATATTAAATTAAATTATATTTTCAAAGCAACCAACAAACTCCAGTTTGATGACCAACATTTACAAAGACAAATCCTCATGATCAAAATGGAGAGAAAAACTAAGTCCCGAGTGGAGCCGCCAGAAATTGTTGGTCAGGATTTTGATTTAATCGATTCGGTTGAAAATAATAATTAATGTAATACACATATAATTCTTATCTTGTTGAAAATAGTATTTTAATTTTTGAAAAATGAGACTAGAAGAATCTCACATATTTAATAGTTTAGATAACCGAGCATTACACCATGAACAATGCACCTATATCGAGGAATAAGTACATTTCTTATTAGTGAGGCTCTATTACATAAAGTAAAGAATTAGATAGGGTTTTTGAACCTTTATATGTTGTTTGGAGAGTTCCTCTATCTAATATAAGGATTAGATATGTTTTATAGTATCTGGGTCTTTAATTCTCTGTAGAGGTAAGCCCCTATAGTTAATAATTTTTAAGTGACCGAAGCCACCTAAGAAAACTCTAGATAATGATCAGAGGTATTTGTCTTCAAGATTTCTAAGTTTGGTTTTCAAGGTTGGATGTAGAAAATCAAATGGGAGTGGATCAAATAGGAGCAATTACTTTAAGAATTCAAAGGAATGAGAAGTAGGGAATGTCACAGATCTCGAGAAGAACCTCCTTAACTTCCTAAACCATCTTATAGTTTGGATTTAAATTGAAGATGATATTGTTTGATGTCTCATCCTGCCATTTTTATGACTTAGGGCTCACATCTATATGATTAATGATCATGGAAATAGCCTGAAAGATAAAAAGATTTATGTCATATCGAACGATGACCTCAGAATCCTAAGAGAGTTAGGGCTATATCACACAACATAATTGTAGAAAAGTCTAAAGAAAAAGTAAGGATTTACATCGCACTAGGCAGAAAACCTCAAAATCCTATGGTTTGTTATTTAAACTAAGAAAGGTTTAGTTGAAGTTTACCTTGTTTGCTCTCTCTAAGATGTTCTTCTATACGTTTTGAGAAGCTCTGGAAGCACAACTGGCAGAGTTTTGCCAAGGATTTTGGAACTTCTTCTCATTTGGCCGTGGGGGGAATTTATAATTGAGGCCAAGGGGAGGCCTCAAGGCTGCCATTGACTGGTTCCATTAAGCTTTGGTGGAGGGCAATTCGGCGCACCTAGCCAATAGAGGATACCCACAAGGGAAGGGTAAAATTTAGGGTCTAAGCGATGGTGGCCTTTCTCGGTTTTAGGTTTTCTGACCAGTTGGGTGACCAGCCAAACCGAGGGTGGCAGCTAGCTAGCTTAGGGGGTTCAAGGGGAGGTTTAATTGTGATTAGCCTTAGGGTTTAATCAAGTGATGGCAGCATGAGTCATTTAACCAAATTTAAGAATGGTTCCATGATTTGAGGGACCCTTGGTCCATGGCTCAAAAGAGGGCTGACCTAGTGATGTGGTTAGATTTTGAGTTTTAGGCCCAAAATGGGGTTTAAGCTTGGATTAATTCAATCGACCTATGTTAGATTTTGGATTTAGGCCCAAAATGGGGTTTAAGCTTGGATTTATTTTTGGGCATGTTTTGGGCTTGGACCTAGACCAATTGAGGGTTCAAATTGGCCTAGAAAAATATCATGAGGGATTTGTAAAATAATTTTTTTGGGATTGAGATGATTACATGGCTCAATTTAATGGATTTTGATGTTGGGGGAAATTTAGGGTATTTGACTTGAGTTTGGAATTTGGGTTTGGAATTAGATGTAAATGGGCTTAAATTTGGTTTAAATTGGACATGATCTTGATGTCATTTAGTTTGGGTTTGAATTTGGGTGAGTTTGAAATGAATTTGGTGGAAATAGAGGATGATTAGGGATTTTGGGAATTCAGGAATTTTGGCCAAATTTGGTGGATTTAGGGGTTTTGGGTGTAATTGAAGAAATTAGATGGTTGGAATGGGATTTAGTAAAGTTTGGATTGATTTTGGGGATTTTGGCAAATTTTAGGGTAATTTGGGTTGTTTTGGTAATTTTGGGTGGTGTAGGGGTATTTTAGTAATTTTGAGGATTTTGGTAGAATTTGAGAAATTGGGGGGTAATTTGAAGTGATTCCACATGATTTTTGGTGGGAATTGGCAGTCTGGGAAATTTAGAGAATATTATTATTTCAGGGGCATTTTGGTAAATTTAGGAGGAATTAGAGGTAGAAAGCCAAGTTTGGGTGTTTCGGTGGAATTGGAATTAGTTGGGCATGGTGGCCATGCAAACCATGGAACCCCACCCCCCCCCACTCCCACCCTGCCTGAGGCTATAGAGCCCATGGGAGAGCTCATTTGAGATCTTCCACGTGTTGGTCCTGGCCTCTTAGCCAAAGGCTAAGGGAATGGGAACACCCACATGAGTTTCCAAAAGCGGCAAAGATGTAGGTTAAGTGCCGTGATATTTTAGGGTTTTGAAGTATGTGAGGTTGTGATAAGCTTATGTGTGTTTATGACCAAGACCAAGGCACTTAGGGTTGCCCTAAGGTCTCACTGGTCGTATTAGAGCTTATCCTTGAGTCTTCACATATTGGTTGGTATCAAGCCACCTCAAGTGAGAAATGATGGGTTAGGTCCACCTTTGTGGGACTTCACAAGAAGAGTTAAGAAGTATTTAAAATTTATATGCGGGAGGGTTCCATCACTAGTCATTTAGGATAGTCAACAAAAAATTCTTATGGCTAAAACCTAAGCTTTTAAAGTGGAGAAACTAGATCTCATAAAAAAAATGAGGTTAGTACCTTCTTGGTTGGATGTGCATAGTTCTGGAATCTAGGAACCAAAAGCCGGTGCAAAGGCACATGCTCCGCCTTGGTGCCCAAAATTTGACACCTAGGCACGAGGCCAAATTTTTCCATATATGCTTCATTCAACTCTTTTTTGCTCCTTTTCAATCCTACTTTGCTCCAAGTGTTCTACATGTTATACTTGTATGAAAATATTAAAATATCTTTCTTTAGAGTGTTGTTTCATTTAAGATTAAGTGTAAGAGATAGGGGAAAAAAAACATACTTTAGGACCAATCAAAATCCTCCAAACTTAAATGTTACTTGTCCTCAAGTAACACTACAACTTTTAAAAACCAAATTTGTTGACTTGTAGTGGTGGGTTTCATTAAGATTCCCAACGATTATTCTTTAGAAATGTCATCATGCAACTTAGAAGAGATTTTTGTGAATCAACTTAGGACTAGAGTGCAAGTATATTTTGTATTCAACTTAGGAATTTTGATTTTCTATCTACTTCAAAAATAATTATGATTTATCAAACTTATGATTCCTATAAAGTATAAAATTAGAATTTAAGCACTATAATTGTAAAAATTTTGCTAATACTTTTTTGGAATAAAAACAAGTTTAGGATTGTATATACGATTTTTTCTTTAAGTTTAATTAGGCATCTCCTCAAGCTTCTTCTCATTTTATGTACTTTGCTTTTTTTTTCCTTTTTCTTTTATGTTCAGGATCTTTTTAATTTTTAACACTTTTATGTGAAGATTACTATATCTGGAGAGGCCTTTAATGGTTTTGAATTTCACCATCCTCTTTCTAAAGTATAAAACTCAACACTTTCCTCTACTTGAAAAGTATATGTATTAGTTTAAAAATAGATTTTAATAGAGTCTAAATTCTGTAGAAGTGTAAATCTAAGAATCTTAATTTTTCAAAATTATAATTCTTTCATACCATAAAAAGTAAAATCATTATCCTATTGTCTCCTACAAATCACCTTAACTCTAAAACAATCTTATGAAGAATTTCAACTAAGTCTATTAAAGCATTCCCAAAATTAAATAAAGTTAAGCTTTTAAAAGATTCCCCCACCCAAAACTTGATTTTTAAAATGTATAGCATTCAATATTGTAAATATAAGAAGGAAGAAAAAAATACAGCTCGGAAATGCAATCTACCTCATATGTCTATCATAAATATTTTCAAGTATTCATTAAGGCAATACAGTTTGCAATAGAAAGTAAATTTAACCTGCACATGCTAGAATAAAAATTGAATTGAAGAAAGTCTAACTAACAATGCAGGTATCAATATAGAAATAATTAAAAGCACTATAACCTTTATCTTAAAATATTTTAAGTTTACAAACATTGATAATTAATGTCCAGTACAACCTGTTGAAGGAAATACATCAACATCTCAACGACAGTAATGAAAACTGAACAAAGAGAAACATCAAATCTAATTCTACTAACCTATAATTAAGCAATCAACACACAATCCTAACATCTACAATCAACATCAGACAATCCAATCCACACAAACTACAAACATAATACACTACAAACAATCACAACTCAAGAACAAACTAACGCATATGTACCTTGGGTTGCCTCCTAAGTAGCGCTTAGTTTAATGTTTTTAGCCCGATGAATATGGATTCCTCCAAGATTAAAATTTCAATTTAGTAATCCTATTCAAATCACCCAATCTTTTGTTGATTTTAGAATTTATACTAAATCTTCAAATTTCAATTTTTCTGGTAACTTATCCTTCTCAACTCTACAATAATTATGTTGAAGGCATGTACAACATTGATTTAGATTATTGTTCCCAATGGTTCTTTCTAAATCCAATATTCTTTCAATAATATTCCCTATTTCTATATAATTATTTCCTTCAAATTTATAAGAAATGAATCTCTATAAGATATTTCAAGGTCTCCTAAATTTTGGGTCGCGTTCTTCCTAGATTTTCAGATTCTGTAGAAATTTCTTCCATAGGTCTTTCGGTCTCCTCTTCGTCTTTTATCAACTCAATTTTCTTTTAAACAATATCCTTCAATTCTCTTCTAGTCCTTAACTTTATTGCTTTCAATTGCTCACTATTCTTCTCTTTAGGATTCACCTCGGTGCTACTAGGAAGAATCCCTTGAGGATGATTGTTGAATGAGTTAGTGATTTACCCAAGTTGGTTTTCTATATTCCTAGTTACAACCTCTTAGTTTTTTAGCTGACTCCCCATTTGAAGAACAACCTCTTCTAATGTAACTTTTTCTCCTTAAGTTGTGGGTTTATTTTTAAAAGGAAAAGAAGGTCTACAGTTGGAATTCCCTTGGTTATTTCAATTACCATTAGGATTAACTTGATTATTTCTTGAGGTTGGTTTCCTTATCCATAAATGTTATTTCAGTTAAAGTTGGGATGATTCTTCTAGCTTGGGTTGTAATAATTAGAATATGTGTTATTTGAGCGATTTTTTATCGTATGAATGGTTTATAAAGATTTAGTATCAATCAACTGTCCAAATGAATTTTCCTTAATGACTCATTCTGTAATGGTCTAACTTTCTTGCAATAGCCACTACATGAGAAGTTAAAATAGTCAGCACATTGGTTTCATGAACATTCGATACCTTCTAGGGGTTTACTCTTTCAGAGGGTTATTAATAGTTATTGATGGTCATCTCCTCTATAAGAGAATATGCCTCCATAAATGGTTTCAACATAAGGGAATCACCAACAGTAGCGTCGATGATTGATCTTAAAGATCCAACTAATCTATAATAGAAGGTTGAATAATTAGTCAACCAGATAATGCGTGATGTGGACACTTCTAAGAAGTTTTTTAAATCATTATCAAGCCTCATAAATTGATTCACCTTTATGTTGACAGAATGACGTGATATCATTCCTCAACTAAGTGGTTTTAGATGGTAGAAAACTCTTAGCTAGAAATTTCTGAGTTAAATCTCCTCATGTTTTAATTGAACCTGGTGCTAACGAATTAAGCCACATTTTGGCTTTATCCCTTAGGGAAAAGGGAAAAATTCTAAGTCTAACAATATCATTGGAGACACTGGTGTACCTAAATGTGACACGTAGTTTTAAAAAACTAGATAGATGTAAATTAGAGTCTTCGGATGGGGATTCTTTAAATTGATTATTTTACACCATCAGAATAATTGTCAGCTTAAGTTCAGAGGTATTACCCACTATGGTCGGGATTTGTGTACTTAAGTGAATTTTATCCACTGTAGGGTTTGTATAATCCCTCAAAGGTTTATTAGCATTATAATTCAAGACTAAATCTTCATTAACTTGTTGATCTGTTATTTCTACAATAATTTTTGGAGTTTTTTTTTTTTGTTTTGTAATCCTCCTCAAAGTTCTCTCTAGTTCTGAGTCGTATGGTTCAAGGTTTGCAACACTTGAACTACGCATTCAACTATAAGGACTTAACTAATATGATATATAACCAGTACTTTAAGCACACAAAAATATTTTTTTTATTTTATTTTTTATTTAAAATAAACACACAATAATTAAACACACAGGATAATAACACTATAATTTTCAAATCAAATTCTTTCAGATTCAACTAAAATCCTCTTAAAGTTTTTTACCATTGCTTCCTTGGCAACGGTGCTAGATATTTGATCCACACCAAGTGTGTGCGCCACAATGATCTAATTCCTGGTATTCTCACCCAAAACTTGATCCACTCTTTAGTAAATTGATTAAGCCCTTAAAATTAAATATTCTTACACACTGGGGTTTCTCACGCAAGTATATGTATCATTTTAGTAATATAGGTTTCAAATGAGTATGGAATGTCGATCCCATAGGGATGTGAGGTAGTTAATTCTCTACTACTTTCAGGTCTTAGTTTGGAATGTCAATTACCATGATTTTTCTAACAATTACTCCTAAATCTCAGTACTAAATGCAAATCTAAATCTAACTAAATTAATTGGTTTGGTTGAAATCAAGATATAAAGGCTACCTTTCTCTAGTGATTACATAAGTGAAAATGTAGGATATGATGCCAAGAATCTAATGTGGCTAGTGACAATAGGATCATGAATCTAGATTTCCCTCTTCCAAGTGTGTAACAAAGTTTGGTTTAACTCAGTCAGTGTTCCTTCTTGTCACCCTAAAAACTTCTAAGTTAAATCCTCTCACAACTTATCTCCCTATTTAATTGCATGTTCATATGGACTACTTTTCCTTCTCCCAGAAGTTCAATATGGTTCTTACTAGTTGATAAAGTCATAGCCCTTCTGGATCCTTATGGGTTCACAACATATTTTAACATACTAATTGTTCAGATTGATAAGTAAATTAAGCATGAAGTGAAATCCATCACATTGAGATTAGAATATCAATTCTATAATAATCATCATCCTATAAATTCTACCTAATTATCACAAAAGAAAAGTGCAATAATTATACTCACAATGCATGTTTAACACAACAGAAAACTTCATTAAATCAAAACAATCCACTAAATATGTGTTTCCAACTAATACAAGACAATAAAGAACACAATACTTCGTTTTTTCTTCTAAAAAAGAGATGAAAATCCCTCCAACAAAGCCTCATATTCCATGCAATGCCGACATAAGTCCCTCGCAAAATTCACTCAATTCTCCTCTCCAATCTCTCCAGAAAAGGTAAATCTATAGTTCCTATTCCTATTTATGACCCCTTGGACTTCTTAGAGAATTCCAAAACTTAGCAATGTCAAAACGTCCCTTCTCCAAGCATCAAAATCCATGAAATAACTTCGAAAGTCATGGTTCAGCAACTGCAGAAAGTGACCGTGCCTTGGCGTCAAGAAGTTGTTGCCTAGGCGCAGCCTCCTTGGTTGGATGTGCGAAGTTCTAGAGCCTAGCCGCTCAGAATCTAGCGCTAAGGTGCTTGAATGGAGAGCGTTGGCGCCCAAAATCTGGCGCCTAGGCGCTAGGCCAAATTATTCCATATATGCTCCATTCAACTCCTTTTTGCTCCTTTTCAATCCTACTTCGCTCCAAGTGTTCTATCTATTATACCTACACGAAAAACACTAAAACACCTTTCATTAAAGTTAAATTTCATCTTAAAAAAATACAAACAATAGGAAATAAAGCATACTTTAGGTCATATCAACAAACATGTTAAGCTCCTTATGATAAAAATTTTTCTATAAATTTTTAATCTACAAGACTTACTCTAATAAATTTTAAATGTGTAGTTTATTTCTATTATTTAATTTATTGCATGACCTTCAAATTAGTTTTAAAATGATCATAACTGCATGGTTTTATCCCCTTGCATATTTATAGGGTCTCCACATTTAAGATGTCTTAGTCAATTGCATTCATATTGCATATTCTGATGAAAGGCATTTTCTTTTTTCCATCTTGATTGACCAAAAATATTATTTTTATGCTTAGGAGGTATTGGCTAACACATTTAGGGTGCTGGAAACAATCTCGATCTAAACGAGATTGTGAGTACTTTGTGGGACAGCTTAGCTTTATAGCGAGGTTGTCTATTTTTTCTTCTTTTTGTGTAAGTTTTCTATCCATACCCTTGGCACGTATAATTCATACTCTACATCTCAATCTAAATAGAGTCATATGAATTTTGATGATTTATTTCTTTGACTTTAAGTCCACTGAATTGCTTCAAACGACATATTAAATGGGTTGTTAATAAAGTGATTCTCAATTGGGTTTGGTTGACTACCTTCACCACTACATAATAGACCTAGAATCCCAATAGTCTATGAGAACGAGTCCATGGAGCCTAGACCAGGCTATCACTAAATGCCTAGGCTTTCCTTGACCCATCTGTTGACTTTCCCTTTTAGGAATTTTTGTTTCATTTGTCGAGTCATTATGCCTAGTTGTCATTGGCCCTCTCAGCTAAGTGGTGACTACCCATCAGGTTATGGTGATTTAAGATCAACCTAGTAGCCTTGTTTGGCCCTTACAACTAGGTTTCCCTGCAAGAACCGTCCAAACTCACCTTGGCTACCTTTCAAGAATTTTTCTTATAAACACAATTATTTTTATCATATTGTTTTCTGGGTATCTCTCAAGTTATAATTGACCACAAGGATATTTCGTCGTAAGTGGTCTCTTTGAACCCAGAATAAATTAAATTTGATTCTTTATTTTGGTTTGGATGCCAACTTCTTCTTATATAATCCCTCTCGTATGTTTACTCGGGTTGAGCATGATCTGATTCACTTTAAACCACTCTTCTCCAATTTATGCTATGATGATTATTCTATAATATATCTTTCTATATATTTTTTTGTTATCCTTCTTAATATTCATCTGACTTTGTTATTCCTTCCTCTCATTCAATTTAGACGGAGTTTGTTTCGAGAAAAGAAGTTCAAAATAGGACATATCAAGGGCATTACATGTTTCATATTCACAAATAAAAAAAGGTGACGTGA
>NEWO01000615.1:297014-309317 GCA_003013225.1 Phalaenopsis aphrodite | reverse complement strand
TGTTGGATATGTAAATTCATTGGAATTGATTGGTATGAATGTAAATGCCACAAAGTATATTTATAAATGCAATTTTTAAAATATATTAAATGTAAATGTATATATTTGTATAGTGTTCTTGTTTCAAAATTTTCCTGATATCTGATTGCAAATCGTGGCCAATTCTTTTTCTGGCATTGCTTTACCTAATGATAAAAAGCTCAACTTTTCAAGCTCTGCAACCTTAGGTTGCTTTAAGTTTGTTGGTTGTTGGAAAATTCACTGTAGTAAAAGTTACAGTTTAACGTATTAATATTACACGAAGGTCTCACACACATACAAATAGAAAAAAATAGCATGAAGAAATACCAAGTACTTTTGGGTGAAAAAAATTGAAAGGAAAAAAATTACTTGCCTAACCCAATTAAAGAAATCCAATATGTGTACAAGTGCAAATGTACATCCTTCTCTCATAACTGGGAAAACTGAGTTATATTAAAAGTTACATTCGTCAAAACATAGAAGTTTTGGGAAATTCAAAAGTCACAAACTAGCTACAATGGTTACAAGTGATGGTCCCCCAATGACCATTGGCTAGAGGTGATTGGTGGTGACGGCGGACGAGGGTTGACGGTAATCGGTAGTTACAAAGGTCAGTGGTTATTTGTCTGGTCTTATCTCTAGAACAACATATGAAAATTTTCCTCATTTCCTATTTTTGCTCCTCCCTAAAGAGAAAAATGGGTCAGGTTATAACCTTTAGGGAGTGACACTTTGATCTTTTGACACGTAACTTCTATAACCATTTAATCGAAAAATTCATGTTAATCCCCCTTGATCATATATATTTTTTAGGGATTTGGGTGCTTTAATGTTCTCATAATTGAGCAATCCAAGTTAGTTGGATTCTTCTCAGCGACACACTCTATTTGACTACAAATATGTCAAATTTGAATTTCATTTAATCATTTATTGGACGATCCAAGGCCTTTAAGTTTACTACAATATGATTTGAGCTTGATTGGACATAGGTTGAACCAATTTTGATAACAATGGGTTTAACTTTTTGATACGGATAGTTTGACTATGAATTTGTTAAAATTGAGGTCCGGATGTTCTTGAATATGAAGTTGTAAGATCTCTCATCAAAATTGCCTCGTGATTCATGCTTAATAATTTTTTTTTATGAAACATTAGTTGCTTCCTATTTTTGGTCAATGTTGCTAGTTTCTTCCAAAAATATGCAAGTAGTATTTATAAACTTAACTTTAGATATTAAAACAAATTGTACTTTTAGAAGATTTAAGTTGATATAAATGATTCACATAGTTCTAAAGATGGAAAAATTGAATCCAAAATCTCATAAAATAGTATCATGACTATTTAAGGAAAAAGTATTTGGTTATGTCGTTATTCCCACTTTTGGTGGCATCAGCCTGACGAGAGTGGTGACGGTGGCTCGAAATTACTTGGATGATGCTTCTTAGTGGTGGTAGGCGTTTGGGCTCATATACATGCATACCTCGGTGCAAGTGTATGTGTCGGCTAGAAAATGAGCACATTGGTGTAAAGTAGCAGGGTCCACAAGTGAGGACGAGCATAAGCAAGGGTATAACGACACACATAGAGAAATGTGGGAGTCCTAGTGAGCGCGGGGAGCGTCGTTGAGCATGCAGTTGTGCGTTGCATGCTCGGTGAAGACTCGTGCTCGTGACAATGAGCTATTGTTCGTAGCGAAGATGATTCTTCATGTCAAAGATGTGTGCACACAAAAGGGGTGTGCAGGCCCTAGTGCACACATGTGAGCATTTGCAGGAACACTTGGGAAATCATTTGTGGTTGTTGAATCAGAGCGAACCTTTAACTTTTTCTCAAAAACAAAAATTCACTTCTAATTCCCCTTTCGAAAGGGAGATAAGTCGTGCACCCACACCATTCTTTTCAGATTGTAGTTCTATGTTTATATGATGTGGTTGCATAACTCTTTCAGGTTGTTGTTGTGGAACCACATTTAGGTGGTTCTTACCTAAATAGTTTATGTTATTGTTTCCCTTAGGCAATTGTTGATTCTCTAAATATAAACTAATGTTGCAAACTTTGTCTAGGAAAATTTTGCATATAAAAGGAGCATTATTATGCCTGTTTTTTTTTCTTTTGTGTTCTAATGTCTAAAGAATCCCAACTTTTGCAGAGCGATAAAAGATATCAGAATATTAATGGGACAATGTCGACAATTTCTTAAGATAATTTGTAATTCTTTTGAAAGAAGTTTTATTATTCAAGTGATATTTTAATTTAGTTCAATCTCCTATTTTGTCGGTCAATATGAGAATCATGGAATTCTATGGTTGATGTTTTACGTTTTGATATCTAGTCTAGGTTGATGTTCTTTTATTTGTTGTACTATTCTATTTTTGAAGTTGAGGTGTAATATATAATGAGAGATTTCACATGTACGCAACTTAGTTTTCAATATTTTTTATGCTTATCACTTATGTTTTTATTTACTTACATGCTTTATTTTTAATGTTTAACTTTAAGATATTTATTCACAAAAAGATTTAATTTTTACATAAAAATGATTTACTTTATCATAGCCAAAAATACCATTTTTAAAATCTTTAACTTGTTTTAGAACACACACACACACACACACACACACACACACACACACACACACACACACACACAGATACATATATTTATAGGTTCGTCCCAGACACAAAAATATGTTTATCCCATCAAAATATTAATCATTTAATATGAAGTTTTAAATATTTGGCATATAAACAATACATATAAGTGTTAAACATTCAAATATTTTAGAATTTGTATAAACATTCATGAAATTTTGAGTTCACATGTTTACGTGTTAAACATATAAAAGACATGTTCAAGATGTGAACTTGCCTACTTTTATGCTAAATATGTAAAGATTGTGTGAATTTTATGTAAAGTTACATAACAAACGGTACACTTATGATAAGGGGGCTACAATTCGTTGGTGTGGGTGGGTGAAAGTTTGTAAACATGTAAATCAAGGTGGAATTGAGAATTAGATCAAATGAAGAGTCTATGAAAATCAACTTTATCAAATTATAGATTAAATTCAAAGTTGTTAATTCCCTTGGTGCTAATTTTATGAAAGATAAACATTGTTCTTATTCTTATCCATTGGGTGTTACTATTATGGTTGTTGATTCCCCCACTTGGAAAGAGATGTTGAAGTGGAGGTGTGTTGAACTATTCTTTACCTAAAATCTTGGTGAAGGTAACGAAAGCTTTTGTTATGATGATTGAACCTGTTGTGGTCCTCTCACCGATTTATATGGTGGTCTATAAGATATTAAGGTGAATGTGGCTGATTTCTAGAGTGGTTAACACTAGAATCTTCCCAGTCTTCTTTGATACTTGATAATGATGGCGCTTCTTCTATTGTTAAATTCCTTTTTGATGCTAACATAAAGGATGCTATGGTAATGAAAACCAAACTAGGGAGTTTTATCTTTAAAGTCATCTATTCTACACTCAATTCTCAATCTCCTAATACTAAAGTCAAATATATGTGCAATTCTTTTATCAAACCATATATGTCTTTCTTCATTTAGAGATTGCAGCATAAATTAATTCCCATTGATGAAATCCTTAATTGAAAGGAATTCAACTCCCACAGTTTTCCATCTGTGTAAGGTTGAGGAGGAACCCATCACTCATTGTTTCTTCTCTTGTGGGTATGCTTCCCAGGTTTGGACAATGATTGCTAATCTCTAGGGACTTTATGTCCTTGATGATTGTTTTCAGAACCTGCTGCTGGTTGTGCTAAACCGGTCTACCCATCTTAACCCTATAATTATTTCATTACCAGGTGTAATTTGGTAGTTTTTGTGGATAGCTAGAAAAAAAATATTAAATATGAAGTCCAATTGGAGAATCCTAATTCCATAATTGTAGTATTCTTACCTATCTCTTCAAGATTGATAAATTCTTTAAAGTCATGTCTATTTTTTGGATGACATTGCTAGTAACCTACATATTTTTTGGCCCACTCATAATAATAGCAGTAAGCATTTTCTAGAGTTGATCTATTTGAGGAAACTAAATAAACAATTGGTGACAGTTGATTTTGATGAGGGCTTCAAAAAGAATGTTAATATTGGTGTTGTTTATAGAGATCATAATGCTAATTTTTTTTGCTATCATTTCCTATTTTTCAACTGCTAGTTCAACCCTAGCGACTGATGCTAATGTTTTCCTTGTTGCCCTCAAGGTTTAAAAAATTTTTGGCAAGTCTAAACTACTTATTGAAATACACTCTCTTATCTTTTGAAAGTGCTTAATTGGTTTCTAGTCAATTCCTTGGAATATTAGTTTCACTATTAAGAAAATCTTTGCTTTGGTTTAGGGTTCTCATGTCAAATGGAGTCAAATCCTTAAAGAAGGTAATAGACCTGTTGATTAGCTTGTTATGGTTGATGCTTCATTAAGGTGTTTTTTTTTGTAGAAACTCTCCACCTTCTTCATTAGACTTTTTGTTACATGTGATACTCTTAACCATCCTTACTAGAGGGCCCATCAAAATTTATAACTTCTTCATCAATGAAATATTTTGTTCTTTCAGAAAAAATTAATGCATGTTCATAGGAAGTGGAGAGAGCCCGTATGAGTTGGTGAATAAGTTTATGTTGATCTATGTAGATTTTAGGAGAGCCTTAGATACAAACATATGAGAGTATAATATACAAAATTAGACTTCTAACTATTGGAGCACGGCTAACACTCTCTAAACGAGTAGCTCAATTCTATAAACTAAGTATAAGATGAGAATAATAAGCCATAATTTAACACCTTTTAAATTTTTTCCAATTTTTTTTATTTTTAATAATTTATTTATAAAATTTTTTGGAAGAGAACTCAGGCTTATGGAGATGCATACCCAGGCTTACAAACTTCAAGATTATTAATATGGATCAATACTATATGACACTAAGCCTACAAAAAAAAAATAAAAAAAAATAAAAAAAAATAAATCAAGGTACAAATTATTTAAAACAATATTTTTCTTGCTAACATTCTTATTTCTTTATATAAGTATATGCTTCTTGAGGTCTTCAAAATTGTATGGGATTCATTTGTAAGGAAATACTCATTCGATTGAATTTTTCAATAATTAGATCTTAGTTTGTAGAGAAAAGCCAAAAAAGATAAATATGAAGATAAATGTTTATGAACTTTGTGTGCATGATATGATCTACTATGCATATGAATCAAATTCTAGTATGGTTCAAATATGATTTTTTATTATGTAAAAAAGATGGTTGATACATTTAGTGAATATATAAATCTTGAATGATGGCACAACAAGCTGAGTTGGCAGAACTATACCACCAAGAATTAAATAAATTATTTAAATAAGGATCAATTATTTTATTATTAAAATTTTGAAGATAATTTTGAAAACTATTTTTTTAAAAGGTTATAGATGAATTGAAAATAACTAGATATTTATCTATAAACTATAAAAGTAGGAAATAAAAGAGTGTTGATCTTTGAAATGGCTTATGATAGCCAAATTATATTTAAAAGATTAATTAAATGAAAATGTACTAGATTGCCAATATACTAGATTGAGCATAAAATGTATTATGTACTACTGTAATTGGGAAATTATACACCAAGGTCTATTTTCTTAGGCTTACTCATGTGTGAAACTAATGTACTTTGGTGTTTTCCTTTAAAATGAGAATTTAACCGCTTAATTTTTTCACAAATCAAGATTAATTCAAGAATAAAACTTTTGTAACACGATTAAGAAAATTAAAGCATGACAATAACTTTAAGATATTTTAATTATTAATGCATCATACATCATGAAGACATATGGAGTCATAATTATAGTTTTAATCGAAACCTTAATTCAAGATCTCAACCATCATCTTCTCCATCTATCCTACTATCATCGAAGATATTCTCCATGTTCATGTTAATTAGTCTCTTTAACCACTCATATTATCATTCACTTTTATCATATAAGTTTTTTCTTTATTCTTATTCTTATTATTCTTATTATTATTATTATTATTATTATTATTGTTATTATTATTATTATTATTACTTTCATTGTTTTTAGAAAATTATTTTGAAAAAATCGAAAGAAAAAATTCTATTTGGTAAATTGCTGCAAAAAGATTGCAAACTTTTTATATTTATCATGTGGCAAATTAATTGATCATATTACGTTTAGCTAGTTAAATCAATAAAATAATGTAGCTATAAAAGCTACAATATATGTTAAAGACAGGTATGCATTTATTAATGACTCAATTGAAGTTAAGCAGTGAAGAACAAAAATTGGTCTTATTGTAAAATAATTTTCTACATTATACAATAAAGTTATTTTATAACTTGCAAATAAATAAAATTAACTTTTTTGACAGAGTAACAAGACATGCCATTGACAGTGAAGAAGCACATTTCCACAACAAGCACAAAATGCTTTCTATCCTTGAATTGTTTGATTCCATAATCAGTTTATATGCATGATAAGTAAATAGTCTTTATTATATTCTTTTTTTTTTCAGATTTTTGGTGATTTTAACAACAAAAAAATTAGAATTTAGAGAAATGCAATAATTTTGACCATTGTGATATTATATAATTACAATGGCTAAATTCAATGATATATAGGGATGATAAAATAATTGCTTTAGCTTAACAACATTCACAATCACTCCAAAGTTTATTATCTTGAATTCAATGTCCTGTCAATTATAATCACTATAAACATTCATTCTAACAAAGTATTCTGGTGATTTTAGAGTCACTACAATTCATTTGTCAGCATGTTAAACCATTGCTAAAACTTTTTTAAAATCTTTATTAAAACTATTTTCTTAGTAGTAATTTTTGTAACCTTGTAATAAACTTTCTCATGTTAGTCTTTTTTAAACAAAATTAGTTTCAAGCAACTAGCAAAAACCACATTCATATACAATGCATATAATAAAGTACTCTATGAATTTCTTTTTAAATAGTTACTTACAAATTTCATTAAAATAATAAACTAGTATAGGCTTAATCAAATAAATAATTTACGTGATGAAATAATATATTAAATAAAGAAAAAAATTTTCACATAAAAATACATTAGTAGAAGTTGAAAATAACGACATTGTCATGGTTCATAAAGTATTTGGGTTAACACCGGTGAGCACGAAACGCTTTTTTTGTGATTAACAATATTGTAGATTTGACTAACAAAATGGAGAATAGAACGCTTAAGAAAATCAAACGAAATTTTTTTACAATAATAAATGAAAAGAAATTGTGTTGAATAAATGGGAGATTATGAGTTTGTTTGGAGTAGCTTTCTGCTGACTCTACATTTTAGATAGCCACCATGGCTCTACTTAGGTACTTTCTTTCTTGTAATTTTTTAGAAATTTTTATATTGAGAAGTTACTTTTCACAATCAGTTCTTAATGTATTGTGAGTGTAAAAAAATTAGTCTCATTTTTTGAATAAAATAAAATTATGATTCTTATTATAGCTTCCTCAAATGTTATTTTGCCCATCAAATCTTTTGAAGCAGCTTTACAAAAAGCTACAACTATCTGGCATTGATCTTATATGGACACAGTTGCAATGGTTAGACAAATATTCTCCATTATGTATCCCAAACTTTCAGTCTCTATCCCATCATAACAAGAAAAAAAAATACAAAATATCATATTGATTGGTGTTTTGTTCACCTACATAGGAGGTAGGTTTCCTTCATAGCATATAAAAATTCTCATTGTGTTGTCTACACAAGCTTTTTTTGCTTATGTGTCAATGCAAAACATATTAATTTAGAATAAGTTCATTTCTAAAATTTAATTAGTTATTTCTTCAAAAACATACTAATCATAAAAAACTTTCCTAAAAAATAGGGTAAACCAGTTTTAAATTGGACCCCTCTCAAAAGTGTAAATTTTTTTCATTTTTTCTGGAAGAATATTATTTTTAAAATGCATGCCACATTGTTCTAATATCTCTAATACATAAATTTTTACATCACATATCTATATATCATGGATGATATACCTTTTGATCATTCCATTCTTCCTATATTCTAAAAGTAAAGAAAAATTTAATTAATTTTAAAATTTTAAATATTTAAAGAACAAAGACATATTATTCATACCATTTCATGGCATGTTATGCCAAAAGCAAGCTCTTTCACTATATATTTAAGTGCATTTATTCTTTCATTAACAATAGAATATTCCCTCAAACAATCTAACTCCTAATTCTTAGAATTATTAAAATCACTTATATTTCTAAAAAAAAACTATACTTAATCTATAAATTAGAATTTTTAATTTGTCCTCTAATATTATATGGAGTTATTTTCTTGTGCCCAAGCATGTATGTTCCGACACATTTATAGAAAATCTTGAACAAAATTGATTAGAATATTCTTATTCAAATTTAATGAAAAGTTATTTTATAATCACATAATTTATTTTAAAATAAATTTAATTATAGATTGATGAATTAAAGTTTCAATTTCGCATGTAGTAAAGAAAATGTAATAGTTATAAAAATTTCATATTTATCTCATGATTACAAAATCTATCCTAATTCAACTTAAAAAAAAATAATTTTAAATATCTCCATAATTTTATGTATATTTCATTTTCTCCAATATTCCCACCCCTCTTACCTCCCGAAGCCTAGAACGAATTCTGGCCAATTTCTTTTTGCCCTGACTCTCTCCTCCAATGGACAACTGTGTTCGCGCTATTGTTTCCATCTTAGTCATCTTCTTCCCCATTCCCTCTTACCCCTCATCTCTGTATCCCCGAGGCGACCTCATCGTCTCCGACGATATCTCCACTGTCTTCCATTCCACCCATTCACCATCTCCTACAACCTACTTTGAAGTCCGGCGACCCATCCCCACCCCCAAGTCGAAGCCTTGTTCAACCCTAGTCCTCCAACACTCCTTCGCCTACACCTACAACTCACCCCCCGTTACCTCCACTTACTCCCCTCCCTCTCACTGCCCGTTTCACCTCTCCCCCTCCCTTATCATACTCGAATGGTCCGCATCCTGTTCCGGCCGTCAATTTGATCGCATTTTCGGCTTATGGCTCGCTGGTGTTGAGCTCCTCCGTAGCTGCACCGCTGAGCCTCGCCCCACCGGAATCGTCTGGTCCGTCCGTAAAGACGTCACTCGCTATGCATCCCTTTTCTCAAAACCCCAAACCCTGGCCGTCTATCTCGGCAACATCGTTGACCAAACATACACCGGCGTCTACCACGTCAACGTCTTCTTCCATTTTTACTTCGATCACCACAGCCGTACTTCGCCGGGGTTTGATTCTCCCGCTGATCTAATCATTCCCATCTCCAAAACCCTACCATTGAACGATGGGTTGTGGTTTCAAATCCAGAACGGGAGCGATTTACAGGGGAAGGAGGTTGCAGTACCAAGGAACGCTTATAGAGGTTTGATTGAGGTATATGTTTCGTTTCATTCTAACGATGAGTTTTGGTACACTAACCCTCCGAATTCTTATATATCGGAGAATAATCTTACTGGAATTGCTGGGAATGGCCCCTTTAGGGAGGTGACGGTGAGGTTAGATAGCGATGTAGTCGGAGCTATCTGGCCATTTACTGTTATTTACACTGGAGGAATTAATCCTCTTCTTTGGAGACCGATCTCAGCTATTGGTTCTTTCGATCTACCTTCATATGATATAGAAATCACTCCATTTTTGGGAAATATTTTAGATGGAAAGAAGCATTCCTTTGAGTTTGGGGTCACTGATGCTTTGGATGTTTGGTTTATTGATGCAAACTTGCATCTTTGGTTAGACAGCAGGAGTGATTCAACTGAAGGTAGTTTGATTGAATATGAAGCTCCAGGGTTTTCTTATTCCTTGATCTCTGATTTTAGGGGCCTCGATGGGACTTTTGACACCAGTGCAAATCGAAGGGTTTCAGCAATTGGGTGGTTGAAGTCCTCCTATGGAAACATCACTACCCATTTCTTTCAAAATTTTGATTATAGTAATAAGATGAAGTTTGAGGGCAATGGGAGCATTCAGGAAGTGAACCAGAGCATATACTATAATCATGGAACACACACAAAGAATCAATCTTCAGTCTTGTACTCTGAGCATGTTTTTCAGAGCTTTCCTTTATATCTCTACACGGGAACTTCCAATCAGGTTAATGATAGCTACTTGTCCATTGTAAATGTCACGCTGGGATTCAATTGGGACTGGAAGTACTTTGTTGGGCAGTCTGGCCTCTCTGTTGGAACTTTGAGGAATTTGCAGACTGGTGAGGGTATTATGCATGTGAAGGGAAACCTGGTAACTAGCGGTGTGGCAAGTACCCAACAAGATTACAGATTTGAAAGCACTGATGGCTGCTACTTCAGAATAGTTAGTAGCAGTAACTACACTATTCATTATGACGAATCAGGAGGGCGTTGCTCCAAGAGTTCATGGATTAGATCTTTAGGCTTTTTATCTCCCAGATTGTTACCGCTAAAAGGAAGGTGAATATATAGCACTAGAAATACATGAACTGAAGAATGTAGTATATATTCGTTAACCAGGTGAAGTGATTATAAGCTTAAAAGTGGTGCTGTGATGATTCAAAAAAAAAAAAAAGAAGAGAATTCTATGAGAATTACGAAGCCTCAATGTTTGACATTTTGTTGCTTACCCACCACTGCAGCAACTATCCCTGCTAGTTTGAATGTGAGAATGTTATTCCTTGCTGTTCATAAATCTCTCAGCTCTTTTCTTTTTTTCTATCTTTTGTATTTTATTGCGTTACTTGTCAAAAAATTGCTGAAGCAGTTGCTTATCTTGTTGGTTTTTTCTGTAATAGCGTCTGAGATTCTTCAATTCAATGAAGTTTAGTACTGCATCGTGCTAAGATTTAAATTTTGAAATGAAAGCTAATCGTGAATTATTTTAGCTTTAGTATTTAACCTCTTCGTCAGATCCATGCCTGTTAGACCTTTACTTTATGGACAATTTTGTTCCGAAGTTCATTTTCTATCATAAGCATGCCCCTGGTTTATTGCATACATATCTTTGCGGGGCAATATAATTTGATACTTTTGTGTCATATTACTTAATATGAGAGTGGTATTGGTCTTGCTTTTTATCATATTTAGCCTAATATCAGTTGTTGTCGGATCTTTTATGTTTTTATGTCTATTTTTTTCAAACTTACCAGTTAGAGCCTACTATGCTTTGCCGAGCCACACCTACTTAATACTCTTCTCATGCTTTAAGAAAAATTACTAGAAATTATCTATTTAGGCTATCAGAGAAAAACTAGGATGGCATACAATTATTTTTCTTCTTCTAAAAAAAATTTTCAGACATTGGATGCATACTATGAATATTAGCGTTGGACTTGTTATTGACTATTGTTTTAAGTCTTCTTGCTTGGTAAAACGGGTGACTATATATTGTATTTGAAAGCTAAAGATTCTACTTAGGTTTACCACTAGTCAAAAAATACTTGGAGGTAATGATGGTTCTCTTTTTATCTCTGCATCATTCTTGACTTCTCTAAGCCAGTTGAAGTCTACATGTCAGATTATCCTTCGAATCATTCTTGACTTCTCTAAGCCAATTGAAGTCTACATGTCAGATTATCCTTCGAAGCTGAATAATGGAGAGAATGAACGTGAAATGATTATCCCTTTTAGTACAAAATTTTAGCATCTATTTGGTTTGAAGTAATTTTGGGGAAAGAAATGTATTTCTTATGGTTGTTACATTTTTGGGCTTTAATTTTGATGTAATTATAAGGAAAGAAATAAAATTTACCCAAATAAATGAAAACTACTGAGTGAAAGTGAGAAGAGAAAGAGAGCGAGACTGAGGGAGCGGAGAGTGATAGAGAGAGAGAGAAAGAGTGAGGAGTGAGAGAGCAGAGTGAAAGAGAGAAGAGAGATAGGGAGAGGGACTAGGAGAGGGAGGGAATGATTGAGAAGGAGAAAGAGTGAGGGAGCAGATGCAAAGGTGAGAGTGTGTGAGTGGGAGGGAGTGAAGAGAAGCGAATGTGAGGGGAGAGAAAATAAGAGAGGAGAGAGAAAAGATAAAAGAGAGAAGAGAGAAAGAAGAGAGAATGAGAGAGGAAGAGGGAGAGATGGAGAGAGGGAGGTAGGAAGGTGAGAAGGAGTGAGTGGGAGGGAGAGAAGAGAAGCGAAGGTGAGAGGGAGTAAGTGAGGGGAGACAAGAGAATAGAGGAGAGTGAAAAGAGAGAATAGAAAGAGAAAGAAGAGAGAGTGAGAGGGAGAGA